>CM034387.1:10052500-10417500 GCA_019925095.2 Dendrolimus kikuchii | reverse complement strand
CCATCCTTTTCGACCACATCGATCATACCGACCACATCGACTACACCGAACACATCGACTACACCAACCGCATAGACCACATCGACCACACCGACCATACCGACTACAACGACCACATCGAGGAAAATGGCAAATTACAAAATAAAAAACTATTCTACTTTCTGGGATAATCTTTACATAAATCTATCACCAAACTGATCTCATTATCCGGGATGAAAAGTACCCCTTGTCCACCCTCGCTATTAAAATTACATATATACCGAATTTCAGCCAAATCGCTCCAGTAGTTTTTCCGTGAAAACGGACGAGACAGACAGGCTGACAGAGTTACTTTCGCATTTATAATATTAATAAGGATATAGTACTCCAGCAGATTTTCTGTGACTTGAGTTACTATCGAATTTTTTTATAGATGATGGTTTTTTATATCTATAGATTTGAGAAATGATTAGCCTCCTGTGGAGTTTTTGGCGGGAACTGAAAGGAGATGTTGTCCTGAGCAGTTTTATTTTCTAAAAATGTGTAAAATTACTCTAAAATGAACAATAGTTGTAGGATATTGATAACTAAATCGCACCACCTTGAGACGGCAAAGCCGGCCTTATTGTTTCTGACGAAGACACAGATTTTGGGTCTGGCCGATACATCATATTTTTAATACTCTGGCTGCAATCTGGAGCACTTGTTCCTTTCAAAAGCCGGGTATGCGTATACGTCTACGAAGATATCTGTTGTCGTCGTCTTCACGGCCTTGAAGATAGGGACTTATCCATCATGTCGGTACGCGTGAATATTGGTGGTTCTACCCATATTTACGTGGGCCTATATCGGTCCCATTGCAGAGAATGCGTAAGGACTGACTTTTTTTGACACGTCGAAGAGTCAACCGACAAGGTGTTTGGACAGTAGCAACAGAGGTAGTCATCCTTGGGGACTTTAAATTTCATCACGCATCAGTGGTTGGGTTCCCCAAAGACTGATTTGCGAGGGACTACTGCCTAAGATTTTGCTCTCACCCATGAATTCACTCAGGTGGTCACGTGGTTTACCAGTATACCGGATAGAGTGGATCATAAGCCTTCTTTGTTGGACTTTCTGCTAACCATATATCCGGAGAATTATCAGATTTCGATCAGTGCTCCTTTGGGTACCTCTAATCATTGTCTGATATCTTCGGTGGTGCCCCTTCCTATTCCGAACCGGACTCGTCCCGCTGAGCGATGGAAAGTGTGGCGATATAGGCCAGCAGATTGGGATGGACTGCGTGAATTCTATGCATCCTACCCATGGACGTAGTTGTATTTCTCGTCTGAAGATCCTGATGCATACGCAGACTCGATCTCCGATGTTATGTTGCAGGAAATGACAGCACGTTTCATTCCAAACTCAACAGTCTCTATTGGTGGTACGAGCAAATCATTGTTCGGTAAACCTAGCGCTGCGGCTAACCAACAGGCTTAACGGACCTGGACCACAGCGCGGATTTGTCAGGAGCCAAGTACTACCGACCTGAAAAAGAGATACAACACTGCCTCCAGGTCCCCCAAAAACCAGCTTGCGAGAGCAAAATTCGACCACATCGACAGGATTGGCGAGCGCCTTTCAAGCTACCCATCCGGGTCTAGAGCTTTTTGGGCCCTCGCCAAAGATGTGAAGGGAAACTTTTGTCGCGCGTCTCTTCCAGCTCAGCGCACAGTGGACAACCGTCTGGCACACGCTGCTAAGAATAAAGCTGATCTTCTGGGTGAAATCTTTGCGACCAATTTGACTTTGATGACGGGGGAGAAACTCCACCTACGACCCCTGAGTGTGCGTCGAGCATGACGGAGATTCGCTTTATTCAGAAATAAGTCCGGCGTGCTCTTCGCTCCCTCGATGTCAATAAGTCATCTGGTTCAGATGGCATACCAGTAATTGTGCTGCAAACATGTTCAGCTGAGCTGTCTCCAGTCGTTTCCCGAATTTTTACTTTCTTCTACCGCAATGGTCATTTTCCCCGTTCGTGGAATATTGCCCATATGAATCCCAAAAAGGGTGACTTTGAATTGGTAAGTTATAGTCATGTAGTAATAATCTCTTTGCGTGAGCTTGTGAAGCTCTTAGAGTACCTTGAAAATACGCAGCTCTAAAATGACCGGCAGTATGGCTTCTACCATGGTCGCTCAGCTGGGGATCTTCCGGTGTACCTAACTCACCATTGGGCTGAGGCCATTGCAAGCAAAGGGGAAGTTGTAGTTGTCAGCCTAGATATTGCTAAGGCCTTCGATTAGGTTTAGCACAGGGCTCGTCTGTCCAAGCTACCATCCTACATTTTTAGTAATGTATTTTTTTCGTAAAATTATTACAATATATAACTCTATTTTACATACATAAAAACTTAATTCGGTTGTTATACAGTGTGTGTAAAGGGTACTTTCACTTACTGCCCTAATAAAAGTTTCCACGCTGCAAATCGCGACCGTAGCCGCCGGAAAGACAAAAACCAAAGTGGTATCATTAGATTTTTTTTAAATCTATTACCCTTGTCAGAACTCGAACCAGCTGATTTTGAAAAAATAAACACACCTATATTATACTAAATCATAGTGTAGCTTCTCAGGATCAATTTCTGTGAAGTAATGTCAATCAGTAAACCTAGGAAAAGGATTCTTTATAACAAAACTTCTGTTTTGATTCGATTCCTGACAATGGTAACTGATTTTTCAAAAAATTAATAATACCATTTTTTAGTTTTCCTCAAAATCGGCTTCGAGACTCCTTTGAGTGTTTATCGCAATTTCGTTTAGTGTATGTAGACTTTGGCCTGAAGGCCCACATGAAAAATTATCTAACTGATGATGAAAAACGCTTAAAATCCGTTGCGTGCCTTAGAAGGAGTTACCGAATATACAGACAGATAGATAGATAGACAATCAGTCAAACGCGAAAAGTGACTTTGTTTTGTACAATGTAAAAATGTAACAATACTGACCAAAAATTAATTTAAAAAGATGTAATTACAAGATCCTGCACTGCCGCCGGCGATATAGAGTTACTAGTTTCCAAGTAAAGTGGTGGTGGTGGTTGGTGACATACACAGCTAGACAGACTGATAGATCATACAGGACGAAACTATATCCATTTGTGCAATTTGACTACTTTACCTTAAAAGTCAATATAGTGATATAGTTCCTGGAAGGTATTATAGTATGAAGTACTAACGGTTTAGTTATATATTAATTTATTGAATAACTTTCTCATTAATACCTGTAAGTTACAACTTGGCTTCGTAACATATAACGACTACGTTGGAAGACATTAAACGCTTAAGTGTCTTCACTAAACTTAAAGATCTTTTAGGCACTTAACAAAATCATTCACACTTTGATATTCCAAGATATTATACTCATGCGGTTTTATTCATATTGAATTAGAATAACTTTGAAGACTTCTTTAAAATCCACAAAGAATCCTTCAAATTTACTGTAACTCAATATGAATAAGACCGATGATCTTTATATTTATACTTAATTTTATCTATTATGTTGTTGTTGACAAGAGTTATGAATGTCAAAGAAGCAAGTGAGGTATGTAAGAATAAGCCTAAATGGCGCTCTGTTGTTCGTGCCTACCCCGCAGAGAACTGGCGTGAAGTTATGTATCTATGTATGTTGTTGTTGGCTTCAATACAGGACCTTGTAACTACATTGTTGGTGATATTATTCTTTTCGTCAAATTATTAAGACGTAGACATAAAAAAAAATTAGTTACAAGGTCTTTCAGAGATGCCGACGCTATGATCTATTTGTACTTATAAAGTTTACTTTTTATTATGTTGTATGCAGTCGTAATACATTCTTAAATTCATCTGTTCGTGTGTATGTTACTCACTCCTAAACGGTTGGCTCGATTTGATCAATTTTTGTGTGTGTGTGTTCCAGTGGGTCCCGGAATGATATAGATTTACAATTGAATCTGGTAGGTGACGCTGCAATCGGGTTCTAAATTTTATTTTTTAAAGGCAAGACAACGTTTGCTGTGCCCGATAATTTATTTATAAAACAAGTAGCCGTATATGCATAGGGCTGATACATGGAAGATTTCTTTATAAAATACTTACAGATATTAATTTGAAATGTATATGGAAATGTGTTTCCGAAATAGAGATTATTATTATCTCATAGATTTAATGATTTCCAAAAAGTATACATTTAATATAAATTACTATAAAAACATTTTTTATATAAAACAAAATACATGCTAATTATATTCTTTTATAAAAAACATTTTAAATACAATATTTGGTCAAAAAAAACCGGCAGCCTGATAGGACCTGGGGTTCAAACTACCGGTGGTTAGGGCTCCAAAGGCAGGAACTTCCTCACAATTCGTGCCGTATTAAAGAGTGCTGCTTTCTGTATCTGGCCCTTCACCCAGCTTCCTAACGAGAGCCTTACTAGGTGACGGTCGAGACTCTTCGCTATAAGACCGTTGACGGTGACAACTATCAGAGTAATGCTCGTTGACTCCAGACGTACCATAGCGGTATTTTCGTGAGCAAGCTCTAAGTATTTACTTAGTTTCTCTTTTTCTTTCTTTACGAGGTTATCGTCATGAGGGTTCCTGATGTCAACGAGCGTTGCTCGTCGTCCAGATCGATTTATTATCACGATATCAGGCTTATTGGCTACATACAATAGTCCTGTCCGTGATAATTGATCGATCTCAGTAAAGCGTGGCACGACTAGTTTCGAGAACTGGCTCCGGCGAGTACTGGTAATAAGGCACCTAAGTTTCCACAAAACTACATCGAAGAGCAAGTTACTGGCGGATAAACGTGACTACGAGGTTGTGTCTGTGCAAGTATTGGGCGTTAGAAAATTCGTCCATAATTGCAAAAACAAAACCTTCAGTTTTTTCAAAGAGGTTACCGAACTGTATTATGTTTATCGACTCTAACAGATCTACATCGGGCCCTAGTTAAGGCCCGATATAACATGCCATACAACTCCTTCCTCTTACATATGTTGCTGCGGTCGGAGTTGCTCAGTACTGCCGAATTTCACCAATTCTCTTTAGCCAACGACAGCGTGGTAAGACATTTGTTTACCGCCACAACATCTCTATGCAAGCCCACGTCCATCTTAAGGAAATATTCCCTGTAAAATATGTTTGTGTTACAATTATGGTCATCATCGTATGAGCGTTAGATCTGGATTGCATTCGGAGCGTTTGTTTCGCAGCTGGGATGCGCTTTCCTAATTTTTGTTCTTCATTTCGCGCGGTCTTCCGAATTCCTTGTTTTGAGATCATTGGTATGCATACCATCCTTCAGGATGATAAGCCAGCATTTTTTGGGCCTACACCTTCCAACGGGACCTGTTGGAGGCAGTACAGCCAGACATTTGTTCCTCACATAACTAGACGGTTTGGTTTAGGGTATGTCTGGTAAAATGCCCGGTACCAGCGAAAGTAATTATCTTATATTGATTTTCATGACATGATTTGACACCTGCCACCTCACGCTACTTAGGTCAATCTGCTGAGATATGGGCGTTGACGTCGTGGTCGATGTCCACGAAAACGCTAAAAATAGATTCCAGGTACTTAAGTTAGTCCATGTGCTCGACTGTATTTTCACCTATGCGCACGGATGTGGGATCTGTTGTGTTGCAAGCCAAGTACTCTGTCTTTGCCACATTCAGACCGCCGTTCTCAAGAGTCCTCTTTCACGCATTTACACTTAACATCATTATTATAATATGGTGTTCATTTAAATTATTCAAAGCAAATTTTAATATAAATTTCTACACGCACCTTTTAGCGTGTCATTTAACTTCTTATATTAATTGACTATCGAACCCATCGATATTATAGATTAGGGTAAAAGTAAGGCTCTGTTGAGAGAAGAAGCGGTGAGCAAAGCGGTAATTTAATTCCAAAATTGTTTGTGTGGCTCAGAAACTACACCGAAGTAGAACACGCTTACGTATCTTCGTTTTAGCCACATACAAGTGATGTACATTTATTATATATTTATATTTTATTGAAAGCACTCGGTTTTTCGCTCCCTACATCCGCTCTCAGCTAGGTCGCAGGCTTATACAAGCTTAAAAGCGATTGAAATTTATTCATGACTCACCTCGGCCATTCTGCGCGGCAAACGAAGTGCTAAAAGCTATAGGTACTTTTAAGGTGTAAATGTGTAGAAATCTAACTCCATCCACCCCTAAAAGGTTGTCATTTATTCAATAAATACCTGTAATTATAGTTTCGTGTTTGATCCATATTAACAAAGCTTGAAAACCAATATTGAATATTTACACAATAATTATGAATCGCCTACTACATAAACAATGTAATGAACGTGTTTTGTCTTAGTCTAGTCAATTATAAGTAAATTTATTTAAATTACCTATCTTTGTGTAATAATGACAGCCCATAAACGTCCCAGTGCTAGGGTCGAGCCTTCCATTTACAGGGGAAGGGACATTACTCCTGGTGCTTGTCCATGACGTATGCACGGGTTTGACACATTAGTTATCTCGGTGTGCAGGTTTCATTCACCACGATTTTTTTTCACTGTTACTGCGTGCCAATTGTCAGATAACTGCCTAAGTGGTGCATATTTTCCAGGCAAGACTCCAATCAGCGCCCTTTGAATTTGGGACGGGAGTGAGCTAATGACTAAAGTACCATGGCTTATCTCTACCTATCTATATAGCCATGAAATATAACTATGTTTTGAGATGTTAACATTTTCCATCATCAAAATAAATATATTAGAACTTCAATAAGATTCGGCTGATTTAAACGCCGCCGTCATTTTGGCACATGCACGGGACGGGGATACTGCCTTTACACCAACATTGCCATCTCTAACTACAAAAAAAATGGATAACGAGCTTTTGTGGACAAAATGAAAGTGGGCTGTCATGTCACGATTTACTTTAGGGCGTTTTGTGATTTTAAACTTATATGAAAACTTAAATAAATAAAATAATAACGTATATATTGGCATATACAGGTGTAATTCTATGATAAAGATTTAAAGTGAAAATACTTGACCTATATTAGAATTAGAGATGTAAATTTCCTACTGTTACGTGCTGTCTCAGTAGGTACTTAGCAGTTAACCGCAATCGCGGTCCAAACTCACGTTTCAATTGACGCGAGTGCGAATTCTAGTAGGAAAGCAAGCACCTCAACAGTATTTTGATCTAATGTGCACACTTTTACGATTACCACGTGATCACGTTAAAGGAAGATCGTGATGGAACCAGCACATGGAAATATAGCCCGTCCAACTTATTTTTGAGATGGCAAAAAATAGAACTAAGCCGCGATGCGGCATGTTAAATTAACGCTATAATATGACGCATTTGGAACACTGTAAACGGTGTTCTAAACCCGCCAAGCTTCTTGGAGAAAGATGGCGAAGTATATTATCCATTTCCCTAATGTTTTTTAAGTAGTAGAGCAATGCTAGAATTATTTTCACGATTCCAGCCTTCAGTGCCGGCTCGATCGGTGTAATACCACGCTCTAACCTAATATCGGCGTGAAATATTTAGTTTTAAACTAATCGTGTTTCTTGCGATAAGTGAGAGTACCGATGGCCCATTTCCCCTTCGTCCTTTTCTTACGAGGGGAAATCCGATTGAGAACCATTAACCGCTCGGGGAATTGCAGCCGGTCTGTGAGATTGCCAGATCGGAGTGGCGCTATTACCGCACCCAAGAAGTGCTATTACCACACAACTGTCAGGGACACCCACTAAAACCCCTCAGTATCCCTTCCTTCGCTTTATGCCAAGGTTACTCGAAAAGTAGGGGGGGGGGGTTCTACCAAATTCCTCGTGCTCTGGTACCCTGGGGCCCAATGGCCACATCCACTGTCGGGGGTAGCATAGCCGCTAGTGTCATCTTGCTCTATTCCTGGCGTGTGGCTGTTAAAGACTCGCCCTACGGGGGAAGAAATGAGTGTGCGTGTAACACGATTCAACCTCCTCTCAACGGCTTTACAGGCGGGTGGGAAATCTTCCTCTAGAGCATACCCGCACCGCCCGCTCACGGCAGCCGAAGATCGAAAGCCGCCCTCCGGCGTCGGCGCGTCATTTTTTGGCGGGAGTTGGAGCAAGGACGTACGCTTACTCTCCCACTTCACCTCCTCCTTGGCGAGCATTACGCGCTCGCAGAATTTCCCTTCCCCCCTATCTATTCTGTTGATCCTCCCATGCATTTCCCTTTGTCCCACCCGCTATCCCTTCCTAAAGACTCAGGACACGTTGGCTGCGCACCTGGTGTTGCAAACTTCTAGAGACGATGATAACTATTTCCCAGCACATGGGCCGTATGCCTGATAGCGAGCTTCGCAATACAAAGATCGGGAGGCCCTATCCCAGCCGTGGGTCTTTAATGGGCTATTATTACTATAATATATTTATTTAGTTAGCAAACTATCCAATAGTAAATTATAGATACTATCACATAAAATAAAGTTCAATTACTTGTCACGTCACGATAATTACACTATTGTTTACAAATTAAAACTGACATGGATCAATTTGTTGATATCAATCGCATTCATCGTTATAATGATTATGTCAAATTGTCATCGATTGAACTTAGTTTCATAGTAAATAAAACATTTAATGTGTGTAAACTTTTTAATTATAGTCTAAATCATTTACCGCTGTTAATGTTTTTGATACTTAAAAGTAAAAGGTAATCTTTCGGTATCTGTTTGGCCATGTGTCACTGTTAATTACCTCAAAAACAACCCACAACGTCTCAAGACATAGTAGCAAATTTAGGTATAAATTGAAGTTCCGTGTGTCTAAAAATATGTATATGGTAAAAACATACGTATAAAGGCCCAAAAGAGAAAGTTGAAACTTGAAAGTAGAGCAATCATCGAGTGATCTTTCAAATGCAAAGACTCATTTCGCATTTTCCATAGCCATATTGGCAAAAACGGGACCATTATGTTAATGGTTATGTCCATCTTTTTTGTATCTCGTATTCATTTTTCTCAGAAAGTACTTAAAATACATATTGAATGTAGGTATTATATTTTATAGAGAAAATAATACGTGAGACCAACTCGTACACGGCTATTTGTTTCAATCACTTCATTAAGGCTTATATCATGTTTCTGAATAGTTTTAACTGTTAAACCGTTTCCCAATACATTTTCCAATGCATTGGAAAAGTCTTTGAACTTTTCCGTTCACGTCGAATATTTCGTTGAATCTGTGTTAAGTTATTTTTAGCTCTTGTGAAATATTTGAAAACATACAACGAAAACAACGATTTTCCGCTCTCAGAGGTCAAATAACCCCTCTACTGAGGCAAGAACGAGGCTATCGATGCCATTTCATCGTTTAATCTTCGCCGAAGAACAAGCGACTCTAAGGCCTGAAAATGAAGTCACTGAATTCGAATCAAACATTCAAAGTTGTATTTTTATGTAGTTATATAATTTGGATGATCCCTCTTTTTTGTAATATGGTGTTTGTAGGTAACCTTCTTCAAATCAAATCATTTATTTGCTTAAAAACATGGTTAGTAAAAACATTAGGTGACAATATGTTATTTTATGTTTCACATGTTTTTGCTCTTTCGAGCATGCAAATAGTAATTAAAAGTTGAAAACCAACTAATTAGCAAAAACAGACTAATCCTCAAAGCTTAAGACTTATTTTACTATGTTACCTCTTTAATGCTTTGAAATTTAAATATTATTGTTAAAACCAATATAAGAACACTTTTATTTTTCACAATAAATGAACTGTAATCAATCAAACATATTCCACTCTTTTCGTTTATTTTTGCCACATGTCTGGGACTTTTGTAGGGTTATTAACAAACGTCGGGACAGTTTGCGTGTCCGAACGGGAAGCTCTTACACGAACCAATTTGCAATCCAACAGAACGTGAATCGAACATATTCGAGAATGTGTTTCACGTTCCGTTGGATTGCAAATTGATTCGTTCGGGAGCTTCCCGTTCAGACACGCTTTCCCGATGTTTGTGAATAACCATACTGGTCTTTCTTAGCAATAAAACTCCACCAACTTGTTTGAGGTAATCGTTATATCGTCCGTAGTCCTTCTTGCACCAGAAGAACTGTTTTGAAGTCTCTGGGGGGAGGAGAGGTTTAAGGACTTCTTACCAAAGAGCAGGCAGCCTCAAAGGAAGTTGTGCAGTATCTATGGATGACATTCATCGATATCATCCTTTGTAGACGTGGCAGAAGAGCGGGAAGTTCACCTTAAGTATATCGGTTTTCCAAGGTGTACCTCCCATTCTTTAAAGAGTATATCAAGTTTCCTCGACTTGTAATAGCATTTTTATGCAGAGAGGTGTCGCCGTTATGGCAGATGTCAATGCCAGAAATATTTTATTACTTATTTTATTTTGGGGGCTAACGTCTATAATAGTCATATCTAGCTTACAAGGTAAATAATATATGTCTCTTTTGGATACTCCAATTATATTAATGACATAAAATAAATTAAAATATTAAATATACTCGTGAAGTAGAAAATGCTTCACCAGTTTTAGATATCTTAAAGACCAAGAAATACTTTGGTTGATATCGTAAAGGATCATATTATGCATGCCAATGCTCTCACAATAAAAGCTGCCGAAAAGCGCGCAATGTGCGAAAGGAAAAAAGAAAACGGACTCTGGGATTTAATGCCAGGATGATGTTGGGGTATTTTCGGTTAAACACCTTTTTCAGGGTTTCGTAGCTAAATGACAAAACTATTGGTCGTTTTTCGCTACTACGGAATGCTTCGCCGTGGTCGGAATGTATGCATTTAGCCAAATTTATCGTATATACGTACATATTATGTATCTAAAGATCTTTACTGAATAAAGACATTTACGAATATGTCACAGACTTCGATGGAATTGATGTCGCCTACGTGCCGCCAATTAATAAAGATGAAACATGAACAAATCGCAAACCGCTTCATGGGTTTCCTTTTGTTATGTATATTTTATCGGCTGAATGGCTGAACATTTTTACTTAGGATTATGGTAGGTTCATCACACACGCGAATTTTGCATTAAATATCTTAGTCGACTTAAAGAATATGTAAAGTTAAACATTAAAATAGAAAATCTTTTCAATTGCCATCTAAAGATACAATTTAATGACGATTTTATTCAAACAATTTTCTCATACGAAACCATAAGATAAACTGTAGTCGCTTTTCATCGAGTGGGCCGTCTGCTTGTTTGCCTGCATCAGACAATGAAAAAAAATGAGGCCAAAAAAGGTGATAATTTTAAGATTTGAAACTCGAATGTCGTTTTAAATTTTCATGTGCATAAACCTAAACCTTTCGTGTGTAAACCCTGATGATATTGAAATGAAATTTCAATATTATCAGGGTTTAGAAAATATGAATATAAAATCCAAATAACGCACGAACGACGTCACACGACAACTAATTATTATTAAACTTAAATAACACAATAAATGATAAATATTAAGAAAGACAATTCCAGTAAATTAAAGAGATGTCTCGGCCGTTTCTTTCACCTTGTTTGCTAGATGTCGACAGGGCCGTCTTTACCCGGAGGTTCAAGGAGTGCATAGCACTCAGACGCAGGCACCTGTGGGGCGCAGATGATTGACTTCAATAAAAAAGTCACTTAAGAACATTCTTATCATTTTTCAAAACTAACTAGCGAAAGTACATCGAAAATGTCTATTTATTCTATCTATTTTATTTATCTATCAGTTGAAAGTACTACACCAATATGAGGCTCCATATAGTCGTAGATTGACGTCTTCCTATCATATTTCAACCACATAAACCCATTAATTCTAAATAAAATGATTATGATATGCAAAACAGATGGACATTACGAAAGCAGTTTTTGCCAAAATTTTATTGTTCATCAAAATAAACAACAAAAAAAATAGATTTTTTTTGTTGCTAGTAAGGCGGGGCAAGCTGATTTCGCAGCGCGGCGCCCAATATGCTTACGACGGCCCTGAGTACCATTTCTCAGTAATTTTACGTACGTGACTTCTGAGCTGACTTATTGATTTAGTTTTGATACTCCACTTAAAAGTGAAATTGAAGCTCAACGTATCAAGTGTTTCAATTTCTGACGGCTATGGCCTAAGAAAATTGTTTCGAATAGTAAAATATCAAATGTAATCTTTAATACCTAAAATTTTAACAAATTGGTCCTTTTTGGAAATGGAACCAAACAAGACTTTTACATATATACATACATAACTTCACGCCAGGTCCCTTGCGGGGTAGGCACGAACAACAGAGTGCCATTTCGACTTATTCTTACACACCTCACTTGTTTCTTTGATATTCATAACTCTTGTCATGCACGCTCGTCTGTTCTTAAGGCTCCTAACATCACCAAGACAAGACTTTTGATATCTGTATTGTATTTTACTCTAGTGGATTCGGCAAATGTTGTCCTTTCTGAAAAATAAAAATCTAGAACGTCATTGCAACGCCAATTATCGGATCCAACTGTAAATCAAAACCATCCCGGGATCCGTACAAACATACACACAAAGTTTCATCATAATCGGTCTAGCGGTTTTCGAGTTAGCCAGACTAACGAACAACAGTTGATTTATATATAAGAAGAAGAAAGAAGACAAGAATATTTTAAAACTGTGCGCACACCACGATAATTCGATGCGACTTTTTATCGCAAAATCGTAACGTAGTAATGTACAGAAATTCATAGAAGTGCATGCGCCACGGAATTAACTTCGTACCGAATATAAATTCGGTTGTCGCGCACATAAATATGGCGGTGTATTTTTTTATCCACAAAATCTGTTGTAACCTATGATGGAAGTCCATAGATGCGCGCGAATCACGGAATTAATTCCACAGGTGACTTTGTCTAAATTGCTAAAGATGTGATGATGTACGCTAGGCCTAATTAAGAGACCGAGGCGAACACAGCCACGTGTTTTTATTTCTGAAGTATTAAGTTTTTAATTTGATTTTTTTATTATATTATATTTATTTCCAACTAGTAATAAACTGTATGAGAGTTTTAACCAGATTACATTTGTACGCAGGTCTGAGCTGAAGGAAAACTTTGTGTAATTTAGAGGAACTTTGATCTCTTTTAATAAATAAAGACTTGTTTTAACGTTAAATTGGTTTTGTAAAGGTTTCTGCATGTCTTTTATAAGCAAGGATCGAAACAGAGATGACAGGATCACATTCGCCCGGTGGCGGTAAAGGAAATCATACTGTAAGTCCATTTATACATAGTCATATAACGCTTAACTTAGAAAGTATGCTGAAACTTTAAAATACTAAAAATGGTAAAGTTCGTTAAAAATCATAGACTAAATTTAATTATAATGGTAGAGTTTGTCACAAAAAAATATGTAAACAAAAGTACATTGTATAAAAAATTACCGAAATATATCTATAATTTAAAGTTTCAGTCTTATATATTTTTCAATTATAGATTATGATTTATAGTTTAAGACATCTACCTAGTAATCTTAAATCTTTTTCACTCCAAAACACCTGATAGAATTCAGTTTTTTTTGAGCTTTGTATCCGTTTTAGTTCGCCAAGGAAGCCGTTATATCGACCTGCTTTTTATTTAAGGTTTACAAATGAGGATACCCTTGAACCTCGTTGTATTACATTACAAATATGAATTCCAAGGAATGAATAATTTTAAACAAATGTTTTAGAAGGTAGAATAAATTGTGTAGCTAATAGAATTTGTCATCATCATCATAAAACTGATATTCAATAATAGCAAATTGAAAAATTGTTATTAGTAGTCAGATAAAACAATAACTAGTAATTCCGTATTAATAAAATTGAATATAAAAGCTTATTGATCGTATAGTTGTGATCAAAACTTTAAAATTTAATAGAAAAAATCATTCTGTTTCTTTCTATGTTTTAAATTTCATGGCATAGGTTGTTTGACATTATTGTAATAAATATACAATTGTCTAGGATAAGAAACATTTTTATACCCTTTTTTACCAAAATTTAATCCGTTTAGTTTCCAGGTGCGTCTATATTCGGCGTCTTGCCATCTGATGTTATTTATACACGACACATCTACTGCATATACTCACTGAACTCGATGTTCAATTTCTGTGCCAATATGCACGGCTTCTTCAAAATAATCTCGAAAATCAACTACGAACTATTTCGCAATGTTTTGAGTTCTAGATCATACAAATACAACCAAATTATGATTATATGGATATATATTATGGATTATACACTATAGTGAATAATCCATAATATCGTGTTCTTATATGCTGACTCTTCATAGAAACAGGGGTTTAGTCAAACGTCCTACTAAAACTACCAAATCGTTAGTTAGCGGTGGTCACATTACCATACCAAAGCCGTTTCTTACCGTATTTCAATTCAGAAGCAGGCTTTATTGAAATGCTCTATAATGATGGTATACCCGTTGCTTATACAAGAGTAGATGAGGTCATTTTGGCACACCGCGTCTCTATACGACCAATGGGCGCCTGGCTTTTATTACACAAGGCGCTCCCTGTTAGTAATTTCGCTTGTTTAGGTAAACCGCAAAGTCTGAATCTAATCATAACCATACCCGATGTAGAATCTAAACTCTAACAGAGGAACGATATGAATTTACTAAACACCTTTCGTACACTTATCACCAGAGGATCTAAACGGTCAGAGTTAGATGATTTATTACATTATTCTTTGAAATTAATCGTTTGAAAACAAAAATTGTCGTGCAAATATTTTACCCGGTCGGTTTCATTCCCTATTAAATATGTTTTGTTTATGATCTTTTACATTTATTTGACCCAATCATGTATGATAACAAAAGAATTATCATATCATATTTCGTCGATTTACTCGTTGCGACGGCTCGGAAGCGTTTCGTATTCCAAACATTTATCAGCACACCCTAATATGGAGTAATATTTATTGCCTTTGACGTAAACGTGAATAACAGTGTCTTATAAAAAAAGCAATAATTACATACAGATCAAGCCACAGCTAAACAGTACTATGTAGTTGATTTTTTGTATTGTAAACTTAGTGTTGAATGTAATATTTAAGATTGTCTATTCAGATTTATTACTTGTGTAAAGTCTGTAATAATCAAATAAAATAAAAACAGACTTATCAATAATAATGTTAATTAACAAGCTACATATTGAAAATGGCTGGAGCTTAGTGAGAGCAAAAATGTAAATTTTTTTATTTATTGCGTGAGTTCAGTAAACAGGCAGACGGCCCACCTGATGGAAAGCGGTTACCGTCGCCTATGGACATTTGTAACACCAAAGATGTTACCAAAGCGCTGCTGCTCTCTAAAGGGAGACTGGAACCTGGCCACTAATGACGGAACACACACAACTCAAGTTTTTAGCCTTGTGTCTCCCACAGTTGACAGATTCCAAGTCTTGACACGTCGTAGCGTACTAAATGTATATTCAATGCTAGATGTTTTTGCTAGAATATGCATATTAGTTAATAGTAGTTATAATTTGTAGATGCAGAAACAGGTCCCCGAAAATAATGGGCGGCGCCCATGCCTATTTATTTATCTATCTTAATTTATTTATCTTAACTACTGGTTAAAAGACATAAAACTACAATTAATAATGTCAATTTTCTACCAATAATAAGATCAAAATTAAATAATAGACATTAACATCTAGAAACGTGACATTATATTCAGAATAACAACTAGTAATAGTGCGCGGGTCGTTGTTCGGTTTTTATAATGGAGCCGCGACAAAAAAGGTAGGGTTTACGCAGTTTTATACATAACGGAGTAGGCGCAGTTCAAGTTTGCAAGCTTACGATGAGACGTGAACAATAACCATGTATACAAAAGGTGGGGTGTTAAAGATTTTGTGAATAGCCGTCTGATTAATATGGCCCGGGAAGACAAAAGCTTACAACTTGAATAATTACGTAAAAAGACAAATGGTATCGGGCTCTTCACTAATATAAAATTCGTCTGAGCTTAGTCCAAATGTCATTTTATATAAATAAATTACTATTTCAATCCAGACTAAAAAGGCAATATAAAATTGTTTTACTCATTTTGAATGAAGATATTGTATTGTTTTTATCTCTTTTTTACTCACTTATTCTATTCTATAGTCTAGCAATTTTACGTTAATGTAATATTAATACCACTAATATAATATATGTTTATTATATTAGTGGTATTAATATTATATTAATATAAAATTACTTACCTATGTAGGTACCTTTATATAGTATAAATATCTAATATATATTCGCTTTTAATTATTCATTTAAAAACCTATAGCAATACTCAGAATCATAGCGATCGCTGTAAAAAAAATCTGCTTAAATAAACATTACACAGAGACTATTGATGGAAGCATATCGAACAAAATAAATGTAATATGAATAATACAATTAAAAATCATCAAACCACTAAATACGTAGTATGTAATACAATAACTCAATAGGTATCTACATATATGTGAAATAGTTTTTAATACATCAATTTCGGTATGTTATCTGGAAAGGATCTGTTATAAGTATTAATTCCTAAAAATAAAAACAATACTAATTAAGTAAATCGCTCTATCTGCAATAATGACTTCTCTGATTTTAAAAGCCCGAATACTTTTTCTAGAAGACTATTAAGAAAAGCAAAAAGTGCATGGTTATTTTCCTAATTCAAAACTTAATCATGCCTTGATACTGCTCGTGTGTGTATTTAGTAGTATTTCGCATAGTAGCAATCTTTGATTATACTGCGTTAGTAAGCGTGGAATGTCAAACGGAAAGGGCACTTGATAAGAAGGTCAACATTTGCGGATCGCGCCGCGACCGCCAAGTGTTCGCCATAGCGCTATTCGTGTTAACGTAATTATGATTACTAGGATCTTGTTTGTTATCTTTCTCCCTGTTACTTCGGGCTTTCAGACCGATTTTTTAACACTTGTTCGGTGCAGTTTTATTAAGTTGTAAACGGGAAAAAAACAGAACAAATCAACCAAAAACAACATAGGTCTGCTTACTCCCCTGACTATGTCCTTTCTTCACTTGTTGTGGCAAATTTTCCATAAGGTTTCAGTTTGAATTTCGAATTTTAAAATGACTGTATCGAATAGAAGACTAAATATTTTTTATAACGTGTTTAATCAATTAAAACTAAATGAATTTTAGTAACGCGGCGGCCAGATGACTACAAGTTTCTCCCCGGCATACTAGGATAACATTACTGATTAGGTGGCGAGAGCTAACCCCAGATTGTATCATAAGACTTGTCAACTTTTACAACGAAATCTAGCGACGTCGGCATTTTCAACTGATTATCAAATTTATACACCGCCCAAATATCTCATACGTTTAAACGTAGTTGTGCCGATGCACGATAGAAGACGCCATTGCCGTTTCTCAGTAATGGCACTAATATAAAACTTGCCATGAATGCGAGAGCCGTTAATGCGACAGAATATTCATCGTCATGACATACATACTGCACGTGTCATCCAAACCAAACAGTCCAAGCATTAATTTGCATTTACAAAACTAATATTTTATGAATTTAAAATTTCTGAAACTATTTATTGCCTTAAATAACTTTCCCTTTTTTCCAGTTTAACAGCCAGTCGGCTCAGCTCATGGGACGCGGTTACCGTCGCCTATAGACGGTATAATATAGACAACACCAGGAGCGAAGCCAACGCGTTTCTTGCCTTTAGGATTAGATATGAACGATGAGATAGGAGGATCAGATAGATGGGATGAGATATGGAACCGGAATAGGGGGATGGGTTAGGGAAGAAAGAAGTGGGCCGTCGGACCTCTCACTCATCGCACGAGCGAAGATTAGCACAAGCTTAATTCTTTTCACGCCGTTTTGATAAACATTCGATGAACAGTTACAATTTACAAGAACAATGTATTAATTTAACAAAAAGGATACGTACACTTTTCTTAGTTCTCTCCTTACTGTCAATCAATTATCACAACTTTACTAACTTTGAGTTTTATTTGTGCTAAAAGAGGAATGGCATTCAGTATTTATTTGTTTAGGGACCTGCTCAGTTTATTTGTTTTCTCACTGGAATTGAAATTAAGTTAAAATTGTTTCAAAATAAATGTAAATGTAGACATTTTCATTTAAACTGACTTTTCCGTGTTTGACCCTAGTCTGACTTTGCAACTATAGCGTGAGTGTCTACGCCAGTATACAAAATCTTATGTAATGACTCAGGCTGAGGCTTGTAACCACTTCAACGCGGCAGGGCCATAGATACAAAACTCCCTTTTATGCAAATTAGGTCACGATGAACCGGGCGGAACTTTATTCCTTTACCGTGAATTTGGAATAAATCTAGTAACATTTATTTTTAATTCAATGAATGATCTTAATGTAAAAAAGAACTCTATGTCAAAAATTATTTCATCACAGCAAAGGGAAATATTCATATACAAGGTTACAATACATTTTCTAATTCAAACCATACAATAACGATACTGTCATTTTCTTTAGATTTTTGCTTAAATATTGTATGTATTATACAAAATCAACTATAATATTACAGAATATTATAAAATTCTAAATATGCCGTGTCTGTACATTGAAGCTATTTAAATAAACAACTCGAACAGACTATGTAAAAGACGGAGAACACGATGCAATTTTTTTAGATTTCTGGTCTGTTTGTTCGGTTTTGACGTAAAAACAACTGAGCCGATTTCGATGCGGTATTCACTGATCGACAGCAAACTCTTAGACTTAAAATTTGCGCTACATTTTACCCTGGGAATCCCGAGGGATTTTTTCTAGGAATGATTTAAAATGACCAGTTTAAAAAAAATCGAATTACACTATGATTTTTTTCACTGATCGATAGCAAATTTTATGTAATAAAATGTGTGATATTTTTTATTCCGGGAGTCCCACAGGAATTTACTCGGGCGCGATTTATAGTTGTTCGGGTGCATAAAAAATTATTTATTCCGACATAGTTTGCACTAAAACAATAGCTTATATTCTTTTTTAGAGGCTGCGGTACTTTTGTCCCAGGAATCCCGCGAGAACTTCAAGTCAAGCGTGGATGAAGTCGCGGGTATATCCTAGTACAGAATAAAAAGGTCTGAAACAAAAACATTTGGTTTTATGAATAGAATGGTTGGTAAACTACGAAGATAACGTAGCATATTGTCTGACTACAGCTTAGCTAATTGTGTGGTGCTACGAAAACTTTTAGAAGTCTTTTATTTCGTCTTGTGTAGGTATAAATTCTAAATCATTTATATGCTAACTTTTGCCCGCGGCTATGCTCGCGTTAATGTTATCTCACGGGAACCGTGCATTTTTCCGATATAAAAAGTAAATTAGGTGCTATTCTAGACTATAATTTATCTCTGTGCCAAATTTCATCCAGATCCGTTCAGCCGTTCTGGCGTCACTGAGCGACAAACATACAATAAAAATATTATCGTTATATAGTATAGATAGATTATATATAATACTAGCTGTCTCGGCAGACGTTGTTCTGCCGTGAAGAAATAAAATTTAGAACCCGATTCCAGCGCCACCTACCGGTTCTAAATGTAAGCTATTAAGGTGTGCAAATTTGATTAAATTCGGTCAAGTAGTTTAGGAGTCCATCGCGGACAAACAACGTGACAAGTAATTTATATATATTAAGATTAGTATAGATTTCTATTAAAGAAAGATAAACAGCGCTGTAAAAAGGGAACTTGTAAGTTCTGTTTCCTGAGGCCTTATTTTGGGTCGTTTAACAGCAAAAGTTAGTTAATTCAGGAAAAGATATAAAACTACTGTACAGCATATTTAGCGAGTTTGTAGTTCACGGTTACGTAATAGGCTTAGAACTCTCTACGTATCAATCACAATAACATGTTCGTTTATGTCGCAATTTCAACTACGTGTACCTACTGACTCAATAATAATAGAATAGATTGATACTAGTTGGTAGAAAGTTAGTTGTAGGAATAGCACAGGTTGTACTTGAATAGTAAAGAAAAATAAACGACAGAAAATAAAATTACCAGATACTTAATAATGAGGTTTTAAATTGTTTTATACTAATAAATATTATATTCGCGTTATTTACGATTTTGTATTTTTAGGAACTAATATTTTATGTTAGAAGAACCGGTATTCATCTCCAATTTTAAAAAGAAATATTTGTACCAAAATATAATTGGAGAAAGTCGATTCATATACAAACGGTATACGGAAAACAAATATGATATCCAAGAAATCAAACGTTTCAAATGAGGCGATACACATTTATACGTATGAACATTTACATTAAAAAACATATTTATTACTAGCTGTGCCCGCGACGTTATCCTCGTAGAATTCGTTTTAAAAACCCCCCGATTTCGAAACATTCTACATTATTTCTCCGCTCCTATTGGTCTTAACATAATGATATATAGCATGTAGCCTTCCTCGATAAATGGGCTATCTAACACTGAAAATTTTTTTCAAATGGGGCCAGCAGTTTCAACTCTTCAGCTTTATATATTAGTATAAGATTATTTATATGTCCCATTTTAATTTTACAATTTATTATTACTCTGTTTTTGGTTGATATAAACAAAACAGTGTATTACATAATAAAATAAATAAAAAGTTCGTTAAAATATGTTGTATCAATATACTGTCGGTTCACTTACTGTAACACTTACATTTATTCACTTGCCCTACCATTAGTTAAATTTTGACATACTCGTATGGAGCTTATGTAAGATTTTAACCGATAGTAAGGCAAATGAACGGTGGATATAAGAACTGCTACCTTTCTAGCTAAACTAAACTGATCATTTTTTAAATTACTGTGGAATATATATAACCTTTTATTTTAATCATAATATAAAATACTAATACTATTTTGGACTTCAAGTTATTAATTAAAGAAAATATTGTATGTCTAAGTTACAATTTGGCCCAGACTGTGACGATAATGTTTTGACGAAATGTGGTTTCTTTAGGTAATCATAGCTGCCTATTAACGTACAACGGGACACACTAAAAACACAATCCCTTCACCTTAACCCGGAGACTTTTACTAGTACGATGCGACTCATCATCACGCACTTTCGTCTTGAGACGGGCCTAGTTGCTTCTCCTGTGGTTTTACAATTTATGCCACTCCTTTTATGTCACTCCATTACTTTGCTGATTCGTATATCATTCTAACCATTCATTTGCCTTTCTACTGATTAAAATATGATATAAACATAATATAAATTTTCTCCTCAGAAGAATACAAGAACTATGTAGAAGAATTAAAAATACTAACTAGTTCTCACCCCAACCATCCGTAAAATATAAATATTCTCACAAGATAATAATTTTCCAGGTATTTATAATATAACATCCTTGACACAGTAATATACACAAGACCTACTTAAACACAAGTCGTCCGTAGAGTAGTGAAGTTTCATTAAGTATAAAATTACCCCTTATTTTATAATATACAATCTCGTTAATTTTTCTTATAAATTATTTTCAAACCGCTACCCATAACATGCTCCTAGATGAGTTGTCTTTATTGTTATTAGAGTCATTTATCAATACCGTATTTACAAAGTATAGTTATCTAACGTCAGGAAACTACTGTAATTAAACATCGCTTTTTACATAGCTTATCCTGTGGTTTTATCTCGCGGGAACTCTTCCCAAGATACAAGTATGCCGAGATAAATGAGTATGTTAATGTTCTTTATTTTAAATACTTTTGTAGCAAATTTAGTCAAAATCTATTCATACCCGGGCGTGAAGCTTAAAGAAACAAAAATATAAAAATCGAAACAAACGCAACAAACGCTTTCCCAGTTATAATAATATAGTTATGCATATAAAGCCTCGTATACATGGTAAACATTTGTTTAGCAACATGGTTGCATAAACTTGTTGCCGAGTTGCTGTCAACATATTGCGGGTAACACTTGTGTTGCGGAGTTGATGACGCCATGTTGACAGAGTTGACGCCCGGCGAGCGAAAACGTCAGTTTATCAACAAATGTTGACGTGTCTGAACGTGTTTGCAACTGTTTATAAACATGGCAGTAGTGTGGAGCAACGATAAAATTTTGCAATTAATAGAATTATTTCAATCAAAAGCGTTACTATGGAATTCTTCTATCAAATAATACAAGGATAGAAACAAAAAGAACGATGCATTTCAAGAAATTTCTCAAGCCCTAAATATACCCAAAAAAGACGTGGAAACTAAAATGCATGTACTGCGCACTCAATTTTGCTGATCAATTGTTTTGATAATCTGAATGTGTATGAATCTCCAGTTGCAAGATACCGTATTGTAATAGCATGCCTCGTTTGAGGTGAAACTGGCTGACGAATATTTGTTTTCCTTTTGGCTATTGACGGACCAATCATTTCTAGAAGATGTTCGAAATCACTCTTCGACATACTCGTAAAGTTACTAAATGATCCATCTGACATTCTGAGGTCACTCATCAAATATTCTCTTTGCAGGAGATAGTTTCGCACCCACCATCTTTTTATTCTTTTTTTATTAGAAATCTTATAAATCAGATACAGAGAACACAACAACACTACTTCCTCGGGCAACATTTTAACGCAAACTGGCGTGTGTGGACAACCCATATTGATTTAAACAAAGTTTCCAGCAGCATTCTCGCTGTTCATCAACAACGTTGATCAACTGTTGCTAAACAAATGTTTACCATGAATACGAGGCCTAACAGAGAATTTTGGTTTATTATTTGTTTTATCTATCTCTAACTTAATTTCGTTTAATATAACAGGAAGTTAAATGTATTGTGAAATGAATAATTTAATTAACCAATAAATAGATGTTTTTTGCCGTCTTCGGGTGCTTAACGTACTCATACGTATACGTAGTAATTATCAGTTTGTGCCATAAGCTTTTCTTGTATCGCTGTATATATGAGAAATTTGGTGGACTTATGAATTCTACGTCATTCAAAAAAGGATCTTCAAATTATGTGAAATACAAATACGTAAAGAATATTTTTTTTTAATTATTTGTGGTTTCGCGACTAAGTATTCTTAAATACAATGTTTGTCGATTGATGATACTTAAACAATAGATCGGTATGGCGATCCAGCGAAGTAATATAGTTAGGCTTCTGGGAACTTTATACATACAAGTCGGTGTTCTAGGCTCAGTTACTACTTATTCTTCAGGAAGCATATGTAGATACAATACAATGTAACTAAAATAAATTATTATTTTCTTTGTATAGTATTAGTTAGTAGTAGTAGTTAGTATTAGATAAAAAAAAAATAATGATTACGATAAAATAAATTGGCAAGTTTTAGATTTTAGTATGTACCTATATAAACGTAGGCCATGTATCTTAAGTCGTACGATTTCCGAAAGATACGGAATCATTTATCTTAAAAGGTACGAGGATTCTCGTAAGATGGAGTCATTTATCCTAAAAGGTGCAACGGTTCCCATAAACTATGGATTTATACGTTCGAAAGCGGGTGATGGGAGGGCATATTATGATAGCCCGATGGTTTAGTGATTTCACAGATATTCCGTTAAAATTACACTAAAATTTAGAGGTTCTAAGTTCGATACCAAGTAAGTTAAACCTCGGAAAACTCGGAAAAAAGTTTCAGAAAAATTGTTATGAGTGATTTGATCTAAAAATATATTTAATTAATAAAACCTTAAAGACTTGAAGAGAAAGGGAAAAAATGTCTATTGTGCCTACTCGTGTAGGATCTAGCATTATGTCACATGCTATTATATCTAGCCGTGGTACCTTAGTGGTTAGCGTAATTGTGGCAGGTATTCTGTCTGTTACCCTATAATTGGGAGGCCTGAGCCCAAGGGTGGGACGTTTAAATGCTATTATTATTATTATATTATACTAGGATATGCCCGCGACCTCGCCCACGCCACGGGATTCCCGGGACAAAGTACCGCAGCATTTAAAAATATTGTAAGCTATCCTTTTAGTGAAAATGGTGTCGAAATACGCTAATTTTTATGCACACGAAAAGCTAAAAAAATGTCCCGGGATAAAATGTAGCGCAGATTTTAAGTCCAAGAATTTAATGTTGATCAACGAAAACCGCACCGAAATCGGCCCAGTAGTTTTTATGTGAATCCCGAACAAACAGACAAGAAATCTAAAAAAATTCATCGTGTTCTCCGTCGTTTATATAGCGTATTCCAATTGTGTTTTTTGTTTAAATAGCTTCAATGTACAGACACGGCATGTTTAGAATTTTATAATATTATTATAGATTTTTCTTGTTTTTAGTCAGCTTTTTAGACTACAATCAAAAACTTATATATGTGAATATTATAGAAAATTAGTGTTAAAGAAGTTCTGTAGGTTGAATCAACGACTTTAATTCTAAGCTTTGAAAAATGCTAAAATATTTTTTTTTATTGTATAACAAACAAGACGGCTAAACTCATAAAACGCAAAATGGACACATTTATGCGGGTATTCGGGTATACACAATATAAACCCCGCAACCGAGTGAAATCTACAACCGTACGCAGATTTGTTGTGTTTTCTGATAACTAAGCAAATATAATAAGATGCGGGATATTGTTAGACAAGCGATGTTCAGATTCCTACTTTTATACTTAATTGGAAATAATATTGATAAAGTAACTTCTTCAACGTTTAAAATGTTTGTGTTAGGTATTGTCCAATTAAATTGCCAATGGGTATATCTTATGTCCAGAACCTTTTCGAAAATATGTACACCAAATAAGATGTCAATTGGTTCATTTACTTTCGTTCGTGCATTTTTAGACAATTTTGCTGTGAAAACTATCCTTGTGTTAGAAAACTAATAGGTCTATAGGTACAAAACTTCACAATATTAGTTCATGTTCGAAGTTGTGAAGAAGGAACAAGAAAACATACAACAATAGAATATTAAAATACAGTTCAAGCAGTTTGAAGATATTTACATTAAGTACAGTCGCGGTATGAAAAGATTCGGCACCTTAAAGTCGATGTTTGCTTTCACAAGTGCAAGAATAAATGTTACGGTTTGTTACGTTTACAAAAAATAGGAACGCGTAAAAAGAAAATTCCAATGTTAATAAAGACAGACACTGAGATACAACAACAATATTTTTAATCATCAGAAACAAGGCGGTTATAATCACTACCCTTCTCACAAATATGAAAACCAATAAAAAGGTTTTACGCCTCGAAACAATATTTTTAAACCGAGTAGAAAATTAAACAACTTTGATCTAAGTAATTTTAAACTTTATCGTCAAACAGTTAAACATAATTTTCTGTGGAACAGTCTGTTCTGTGACTTAGTTTGTACAGGTAACATGTGCTTTCGGAACGTTAAATGAATCAATTTAAAAACTGGCGAACCTATTAATACCGGGACTGTACAGAAAATAATAGGCGGTCTTATCACTAAGAACCATTTCTTCCAGACAACCTTAGGTTGAACCTGAAAACAATATAATGAAAGTAACGTTTCTTTACATTGCTGGAACACAACAGACAGACTAACGTCACACCTCATGAAAAATAGTTACTGTCGCCTATGGACACATACATTACCATCTTTATTTTTTATATTGGTAATATTTAAGAAGAAAACCCATAACGGAGTACTCTGGGAAACCTGAACTGAGAGATCATTCTAAATCCCTAAATTGTATGAAACGAACATCCTGTATCAGATTACACACGTAGAAAAATATGATAGAGGTGACAAAAATATGTTATTCGGCTAGAGAACCCTAAATGAGCAATTAAGCCAAAATACTTGATTTCTCAAAAAATATTTAAAGCGTACTTTACAAAGTATTTCTATATATAAATATTTTTTAGCCATTGTTCCTTGCAAATTTTCATAATTTTGCAATACATAGGTCAAAGGTTGAAAGCCAAATATAACACAGCATTTTTTGCTATTATTTATCTACGCTATTAAACACTAATCACAATGATGAAAGATGACAGTCAGGCGAGAAGCTTACATTTGAATGCGAAGAAAACAAAGGTTATGGTGTTTGAAAGAGAAGAAACCAGAACGAATGCAAGGATAATGGTCGATGATGTTATGCTGGAGCAAGTGAGTGAGTTTGATATCTTGGATGTGCTTTTAGCAGGGATGGAAGGTACACCGCTGATATAGAAAGAAGAGTGTATTTGGGGAATATTGTGAATGGAGCGTTAGGTAAACTTCTAGGCGCTAAGAACCTCAGCCAGAAGGCCCAGCTTGCCATACACAACGCGGTGCTGGTACCTACCCTCACGTATGGAAGCGAGAGTTGGGTATGGAAGAGAGAGCATGAAAGTAGAGTAAACGCGGTCGAGATGCGAGCACTGCGCAAAATCTGCGGAGTGACGCTCGCGGACCGCGTTCGTAATACCGAAGTAAGAAATAGAGTTGGTCTGAAAGAGAGTGTCGGGGTGAAGGTAAGGAAAGGAATGCTCCGGTGGTTCGGGCATGTGGAAAGAATGCATGATAAAAGAATGACTAAACAGATATACAATGCAAAAGTGGATGGATGCAGAAGTCGTGGAAGGCCACGACACACCTTCCATGATCAAATTGATCGTGTACTAGCAGAAGGTGATGTCAGGAGCCTTAATAACAGACGAGCGTGCATGACAAGAGTTATGAATGTCAAAGAAGCAAGTGGGGTGTGTAAGAATAAGCCTAAATGGCGCTCTGTAGTTCGTGCCTAACCCGCAAGGGAACTGGCGTGAAGTTATGAATGTATGTATTTATCTACCTGTGAATTAAATAAAAAAGCCACTTAAAAGCATCGTTCTGATTTCTAACGATTACCATACGCCTGTCTACAATAAAAAACAAATATTCGACCCTCAGTTACATGTATGACAGTAAACGTCTACAAATGTAAAGGTAGACCAAATAGAGATGGATGGATTGTATGAAGGATGATTCAATGATTTGTGGTCTGACAGAGGACGTATGTCAGAATAGAGAAGTATGAAAGGAAAAGACATATTGTGCCGACCACAAACAATTGAGAGAAGGTAAAAAAAAGAGTTACATGTATGGAAGACCGTCCCCCTAAATACTGTCCCCCTCAATATGTCCCCCACTACAGCATTATAAACTAGTATGTAATTATAACTTACTGCCAATTTTGAACCACATACATAATCAATAATGGCTATGACAAACATAGGCAGACTGACTGATATGATTTTTATTTTATTACAGTTCCATTTTTGCCAAAATGAGTAGAAACTCTAAAAAGGATATCAATTAAATGTCGATGCCGTACATTGCAGGATAATTCGCTGTTTGCGCAATAAAAAACACCGGATATGAACACTGAATACATTCATCTCGGGAAATGCGATAGTAGCAAAAAAATTCGGATAGTCCATAATCTCTAACTAGAGTTCATAACGTATTGTGACGAGTTCGTGGGACTCGAATTAAAAGGCCGTTAGAAATATTATAGAGTTTATTAGAACTATACACACACGTATAACACAGGTATAAATATAACCGAACACAACAAATCCAAACGTAATGCAGAAGGTCGTAATTCAATAAAACGTGCAAAGTCCGTCACTATTAGATTCCCGAATGTACACACATCACGCACGTATCGTAATTGTAGCTCAACTGACCCCTCTCTCAATCATTTTATACTTCACACGGCCGTCGTTTTATACTTCACAAATGCAAATGTGCCCGCCCGGCAACGTCGACACAATTTCCTAGAATTAGCTTGTAATTGTAATCCACAACACCTGCCTAATGATACTCCTGAGCGAGTACAATAGGACAATAGGCTGTTCTCCACAATAACTAGAAACATATGCCAATAAATAAGTGAATAAAAGAAGACGATCATAAAAGGATCACGATTGTTCAAATGCCGACAGGTAATAAAATGTGCTTTTACAGATCTGTACGTGGAATTTGTCTTTGTCAGGGCCTAAGTTGTAACAGTAGTATGACTATATTGATCACTGTACCTTCTAAAAATTAATTTGGTGGCTATGAAAAAGCCGCGTCCTATATATACTCCTTGTTATTAAAGAATTTTGAGCCAGTCTCCCCTGTTTCACCTCACAAAGGCAAAAAACTGCGTATTATATCAAGAAGCTTACGCTGAGTGCCCTCTCAGTACAAGATTTTTAACGTGAATCATCAAAATTGAAACAATTAATACTCGGAGCCTTATAATTAGGGAAATTTAATCTCTACTGGGATTGTTTTAAAGGTTTAATCTAATATTGTCGAACTTTGAATAATTTAATAATATCTTACTCGTATGTATTCTAGAGGCAAAGAATCATTTTGTTAGCAATACTGACCTCTACATCTTACTCCAGGCCTTAAGAAACTTTTCTGTGATAACTTTTAAAACTCGCTTCAGCTGTTTATTATACCTACGATTATTATAAAAGTTACTGAAAAAATCTAAACTAAACTATTTAACTTATTGATTATTAATATAATCATATGATATCCGCTGCCGGGCCGGCAAAACAAACGAAAAGGGACACCATATCCTATTACTGTAAGTAATAGGACACTATTAGAATAACTCACTGGCGCTGTTGAGCGAAACAATGTTCGCGAATATTGTTTTACACGTGTTTATTGTTGTAAAACGTTTTATAGTTCATATTATAAAATATTTTACGCCACTTTGTATGAATGTCCATATAATACAAACTTCAATAAGTACACATTTATGGTACTATGAAACTGATATTATTCTTACTACTGTAGGTATATGTTATGAATGCAATAGCGTTGTTGTCAGATAAGATCTCTATGCCGACCGTACGCGTAAAATAATATAGCGTTAGTTTTGAGGTCATTAATGAACCGGTACCCTATTTTGCAACTAAATTTATTTTATTTAAAAGCATACTGACACAGCACAAGCTAGAGTGTATCTCCATCAGTTACTAATCATAAACGTTTTCTAAAGATTCTATTATACAGAATTCAATCGTTCATAATCTCACAGAACTAAATTAGACTGTTTTGACTGTGAGGAAGGCACGTATTCAATAGAGATCATCACATAGTAATCTCTCGTTAGAACTGTCGGTCTGCCATTGATATGCATACATTGCATATGCAATCAATATTTCACGTTTTGAATTGTATTTAGCACATTCGGTAGAAATTAAATGTGACGTGATGTAAATTACAATTATGAGTCTGTAAAATGTTAGTTCTCTAAAATAATAAAGCAACATAATAATGGCAGACCAATTGCAAACATTAAGAAACCAAATTGTATTAATTTTAATCAGTAGGAAATTGCAATAAAATTTTTATTTAATCTATCAATCAGTATGTTTCTAGCCGTGCAGGAACGGGAAAGAATTCAATTTCCTGCGTTGGGGCCGCCTGTCGTAAGAGGCGACAACTTAACCCACAGTCAGGTGGTAGGGGGTATTTGCCCGACTGGATGGCTACCACCCCTGGTCTAGAGTATGCCGCCATAATGACCTTGAATTGTGTTCCGGCATTAGTGACCAGGTTTCATTCTCCCTTAAGAGAGCAACAGCGCATTTGTATCCTTTTGAGTTGCAAATGTCCATAGGCGATGGTAACCGCTTTCTATCAAGTGGGCCGTATGCCTGTCTGCTGCACTCATGCAATAAAAAAAAATGTTTTTCTTTTAATGTAAAATAATGTAATGGCCGACAGATGATGACAGTGTTTTTTTTTCCTGAGAGAGGTGATCTTTGTAAGCTGTGGGTGGACCTCGTTCTGGTTTTCACTGAAAGATCTTTAATCTACAATTCTTGAACGAGTTTTCGCAGTAAAATTATGTATTCATAGTTAGTATCCGATACCTCTAATGGCCAGTTTCTACTTTTAAATTCGACGGTCTTTAAAAGACTTACGCATACCTGTTTAGACTTAAACAAGTTCAAATTAGTGTAGAACATTTCTTGACGGATATAAGTTGTTTTTTACGTTTCATTTTATTTATTTACATGTTTTATTTTCAAGACGTGGGTCAGTTATTTAAATATGTACTAATTTTATGAAGCACATTCTAATAAAATACAATCAGAACTATATTTATAAAAGTAATGTGAATTCAATATCTTATTCAAACAGTCTTCCTATTTTATAAATAAATGACTGCATTAGTTACCGACAGAAGTGAGAGATATGGCTAAGTTCATCACGATAAAGATACATTATTTATCTTAGCTTCAGTCTGTTTGTCAACTTCTAGCAATACATTAAACTCTACCTCGCTCGTTTCAAAAGTTTATATCTATCTCTTGATAAATATATTTTAATGTATGCATGTATAATATCAATCTGGCTTTGAGCTGCATATTACAATCTGAACTCATTGCAATTTGTTTTATTACTACTATAAATAAGTAGCTCATTAAAAGTCATTGCTATTTTAATATTATTTGTATAATGTGTGTAATAAACTTGTTGTTTATATGTGTGTCGTTTCTAGTCTGAATACAATTTTACCTTAATTAAATACATGCATTATAAACATAAGTACATTTTTATTACATTCTCATATCCCGCGGGAATTCGATATGAAAGTATATCATCAGTGAGGTAGCTAGGCGTGGGCAAAGCGGGCCCACAGCCACGGCCTCGCACTTATAGGGGCCTGGCGCAAGTAAGGCCACTATAGGTGCAAGGTTTAAATTGCGTGTACTCAACTATTACTAAAAATTATAAGTTTTAAAATTAGTACATATTTATAAAATGTATTAATTAATAATACATTTTATTTTTTAATCCTATTAATAATTAATGAAATTACTGATTATCGTTTCCACAAAATCAATTTCGGTATAACAGAATTGGAAATTTCGATATTAATCATTTCGGTCGGATTCTAATAAGTGTAATTGTCAGTGAACTGGGGATTCCCCAGTCTTTGATTGAGTCTTGTATTAACTTTCGTTCGATACAACCTGGCGTAGTAGCGTTTTTTTGTAATTGTGACTAATTGATTACATTGATCGTGTGATTCGTATGCATTGAACAGTTTTGTTTTTTTTATTGTATATTCCATTTAACAAAGCAAAGCAAACAGCCGAAAGTCATTATTTTTTTAAAAGATTAGGTCAATCACATAGGATACCAAATAAAAACTCTTTTGCTTTAAATATTTTATTTTATTATCATAAGTATATATATCCTGAGTTCGCTTTTGTATTCACAAAAATATGTTAGGATTTCTGCATTGATCTTGGGAAAACTTACTGATAGAAAAGGGCCTCGCTGATGCGTTTTCGCCCTCGTGTATATATATTGTCCATGGTACGCCACTGTATATTATCGCTTATATTTATCTCCAATCATTAATTAAATAAAATCTATACGATCATTTGGGAGGTTTAGTCTTTCAGGAGCTTTCGTTTTCTTATTTTTATACTTATAATTGTGAGAATGAAATTAATTGTAATTAATGTATAAGAAGTGATATTAGTAATTGTTTTTCGTCGTCAGCCAACCATTGTCCACTGCTGGACGTAGGCCTCCTCAAATTTGGGCCATCTATCTCCGTCCTCCGCTCTTCTCATCCAGCCCCCACCGGCGACCTTGCGCAGATCGTTGGTCCATCGGGCTGGGGAGCATCCTAACTTACGTTTGCCGAAACGCGGTCTCCACTCCAGGACTCGTCTGTTCCATCGGCCATCAGTCCTGTGACAAACGTGACCGGCCCCTGCCGCTTGAGCTTGACAAATTTACGAGCTATGTCAGTAGCCTTGGTTCTCTTACAAATATCTTCGTTTCTGATTTTATCTATGAGAGATACTCCCAACATAGCTCGCTCCGTAGCTCGCTACGCTATCTCTAATATGTGAACCAAACGCACTGTCAATGTTCACGTCTCGGCACTATGTGTCATGACGAGTAGGACACACTGCTAGAAGACTTTCTTCAAACATTGCGGAATGGTCGTCGTAAAGACCCAACGGAGCTTTCCGAATGCCGCCCAACCTAATTGAATTTTACTATTGACTTCCCTTTCGAAGTTGTATTAATCGACTTGGATAATTTGTCCAAGATAGACATATTCTTGCATAACTTTGAGAGAGGTGGCATTGACGAGTACCGGTCTCGGCATGACTTGATTAACATGACTTTTGTCTTGTCCAGGTTCATGCTCCGACCTATTGTCCGAGAAGACTCATTTAGACCGCTCAGCTTTACAATCAGCTCTTTCAGAGTCTCCGCAAAAATTACAATATCATCAGCGAAACGGAAGTGAGAGATGCACTCGCCATTAATATTAATCGCCGTCTCTTCCAGTCCAGAGTCCTGAAAACATCTTCTATCGCATTTATGAACAGTTTTGAAGATATTACATCCCCTGTTTCATCCCGCGACACAGATGGATGGATTTCGTCCTCAGGTCTTAGATTTGGACGATCATTGTAGCGACGTAATACAGGCATTTCAACATGTCAACGTATCTTCAATCAACATGGAATCGTTGCAGAGATGCCGCCATGTCAACCTCCTCTGGGGCTTTTTCTCAAAGAACAAGTTCATTAAGAAGAGCCCTTACATTTTGAGGCATGCATTTTCCCGCTGTGATTCCTGCGCCCCAAGCCGTCTGGACCCACTTTCGATTCATCACGTTCTTGTACTCTCACTTTTCATTTTAAGTCCCATAAAGACGTTGTAGTACGTGAAGGTAGTGCCATGTATGGCTTTAGCTATGTCGTCGTACATGGCATCAACCTCCTCGTCAGTGTGTCGAAGTCGGCGCATTTACCTGTACTATTTTCTAGGGGTACCTCTCAGTAAGTTTCAGTAAGAGATACGCCACCCAGTTCGACACACTACTGATTTTCAGAACTTTGCCATTACGAGACTTGTTGATGAGAAAACTAACACCAACCTGAGAGGCCACATGTGGCCAGAATTTAGGGTTATCCTGTCTTCTCCCTCTCTACGAATTTTTGACAACCCCCATAAGTGCCATTTGATCCAGCCCAGCTTTACTTCAAGTTGTGTGACGTGATGGTCCAGTCTCTTCGAGCGCCCATTATATGTCGCCAAATAAAGTCTTTTTATTCGGCAGCTTATCGTATCCCGGAAATTATTCGCACCGTCCCGTCCCCCGCCCCACAGTTAACCAGACCGCTGTCGTAGCCGGGAAATGTAGAGTTACCGGGAACTGGGGACCGCTTTCAGGGCTTCACTTTCATGGGTGGGATTTGCCCTAGTCACCGAGCTGGGTAGGCGTGTTAGTGATTGCAGGGCCAACTATTTGTACTAGGTGCGTTGCTGCCCGTTCTCAGTTTATGGATTTTTTAGTTGCTTAACTCGGATGGTTATACCGCCATCAGTCGGTCGTTATTGCCTCGTCAGTAAATTGCAGGGCGCACCACGGGCAGCTGAGGTTGACGGCTGGGATTGTTAGGTGGTAAATCGCTTCCCTCTTACGCCCTAATTGTTCTTAAGAGAGCGGAACTTAGCAGTTAATATTTCTCGGAAATTCGAAAATTTCAATTTTACCAACTGTTGTACAAATGATATACCGTAGTAACGCATAGAAAACCCTAATTAACATTTACATTGCCTTTGATCAGGTCACTTGCTGTACGACTTCATCCACCACAATTGTGTGAAGATGGAGTGTGTGTTTCGGAAAGCCAAATTGGTATTGCTCTGAATTTTTTAACCAAAACTTTAATAAATATGCATCAATATCCAATTGCAATGCATGCATGCGTCTTTATGTACTTTTTGTGCTTCATGTTGCTGGTACTGTGAATGTTATTCAGACTCGTTACAAATCAGCCAAACCAATCTTTGATGAATACTGGTTTGGCGTTGCAATATTTTATGGGCAATATTGGATTTTTTACATTTGAAAAAGGTAGGTTATTGCTTCGTAAATATTCCTGTGTAATTTACTTTTCATGGAATTGAATAGATTTCAGTCAATGAATAGTTAATAAAATTAATTTATATGACATAATTTAAGTTTCACAAAACAAAGTTTGATTGAAATACTTACGTGAATACATTTTCTATTCTATATCTTTACTTTAGTAAAGGAGCTTAAAATTGGCATTTGATAAATTAAGATTATTCCTATGGAGTTTATGTCGAAATTTAAACTATAAGCTAATGTATAATATTATAAAATACTGTGTTTGTACGTTAAAGCTGTTTAAAAAAAACAGGAATAGACTATACACCTACACGTTGGAGAACACGATGCATTTTTTATATTTGTTGTGTGTTTCTATCTGTCTGTCTCGTGTCTATTTGTCTGATCGTTTGTTCGTATGTTCGTTCGTTCGCCTGTCCGTTCGTTCGTCAGTTCGTCTGTTTGTTCACGATTCACGTAGAAACTACTGGGCTGATTTTGATGCGATTTTTTCACTGATCGATAGGAAATTTTATGTAATAAGATGTGTGATATTTTTATCACGGATATCCTGCGGGAATGACCCCGGGAGCAGCTTGAAGTCGTTCGGGTGCATAAAAATTTGCTTATTCTGACAAAGTTTTTACTAAAACTATAACACAATACTTTGTGTCCTGAGAATACCTCGGGAATTATTCCGGATATGGTACAAATTAGTTGGATTGCATAAGTTTTCGCTGATACAATTTAATTAAAACAATGGCTTAAGTCCTTTTTTAAGTCATGCGATACTTTATATTTCGAGAATCCCGCGGGAATCTTCCCAGGAGTGTTTTTCATTACATTACTTCAAATCAGGTTGGCTTCGACCCACCTCTGTTTTGCTGGGCAGTAGTCTAGATTAGATGGTTTTTTTTATTATTATATGTTTTTAGATTATATTTAAAAAACCGAATTAAGGTTTTATGTAAGTAAAATAAAGTCACTGCTCAGGTCTTGACCTGCGGCGTAGCCGCGGGCCAAACTGTAGTTAATGTATAATAATATATAGAAACCCGCCAACTGAAAAATTAAGAAACGGTACTATTTGAATTATTCTAATAATATTTTTATATTTTAGGCAAATTACGAGCTTGCCAGTCAACTTGCGGATTTTTCGGAACACGGTGTTCCATCTCTGACGGGTTTTTACGTGACCCCCATCCCTGACGAAGCCTTCGCATACCTACTCTGGGCGGAGAAACCAGCGAATCTTGAGGACTTTTATGACTGGAAACGTGAGTACTTGACATAAAAATCCCATTAGATAATCGTCGTGTAGAGTCACTTGAAACGGGCCAACGATAGCCCCTGATCGCTTCTTAGTGCAATCTACTTTCATGCTAATATTAATACGTCCACTTATGACAAGTATTCTATTCAAAATGAAACGTTTTAATTCAAACTAAGTTCTACGAAATATAATTTTGGAAAGTGTTCTACCCATCCTACTCGCTTCGTAACCCTATGAACAACGTTTTAAAACGTGTTATTATTGCCGAATTGAGAACAAACATGAATGGTTTTTAAATTATTATATAAAAGCTACTTAACCGTTTTTTATGAGAGTTGGTCTGAAAGAAAGTGTCGGGGTGAAGGTAAGGAAAGAAATGCTCCGGTGGTTCGGGCATGTGGAAAGAATGCATGATGAAAGAATGACTAAACAGATATACAATGCAAAAGTGGATGGATGCAGAAGTCGTGGAAGGCCACGACACACCTTCCATGATCAAATTGATCATGTACTAGCGGAGGGTGATGTCAGGAGCCTTAAGAACAGACGAGCGTGCATGACAAGAGTTATGAATGTCAAAGAAGCAAGTGAGGTGTGTAAGAATGGGCCTAAATGGCGCTCTGTTGTTCGTGCCTACGCCGCAAGGGAACTGACGTGAAGTTATGTATGTATGTATGTATGTATGTTAACCGTGTTTTCAAGCATGGAACCCTTATAGGTAATCGTCATGTATCAGGCTCAATATTAGAATCTATATCAAAGCTAGATCTTTATAAGTAAAATTTGACTTGGAACGTTTAGCTTGCCTATATATTGACTAAAATATTAAACATTATATAATTATATAAAATTCTTAGGACTCTACATAGACAATAATCTAACTTGGAAATTCCATACACACGAAGTTTGTACAAAGTTGAGCTGATTTACATATTATGCTCTGTTTATGATCTCCAAAGTTGTGAATGAAAAATGCCTATTATTAACATTTTATATATACCTATAGAATCATATTATGGGAAAACTTAATTGATAGAGAGCGGACATTTAAGGCACAAAAAATACCTTAGATCCATATTTCATTTAAAACAAAGGGATACATGTAAAGCATTTTTTATAGATTATAAGAAATTATTGTGTTAATTAAAAATAAACCACCATTTTTTTGTAAATTATAAAGATGCCAGATATATTAATCAATAAAAATAAAATTTATATGCCTTCACATAACATTGCATTATAATAATACAATAAAATAATTAGTCACAATTATTTTATTGTATTCAAATAAACATTATTCGAATGGTTAGTGCAAAAGTCTTATTAAAGTGTCCAAGAATATTTCTGTGAGAGGTAAGAAGAAAGAGTTATATAAATTGTGACACCGTTTTAAATAAATAGTCCCTCGCGCTTCCTCACACAGCGGAGCTTTTAACGAGTCTGGGAAGCTGTTTGGCTCGTCAGATTTGTCTGGCTCATTGGAAAATATTTTAAAATATCATACTTGATAAAATGCATATAAAAGTCAGTCTTCCTAAACTGACGTAAGTCCCCACATTTTTTTAAAGTGTCTGTCATAAGTTATGGCCCACAGGAAGTGTCTCGCAACTGTATATCTTTGTTTATAACAATATCATATATAAAAACTAGCCCTGCTACTTCGACGTAAGTTAGCATGGTTTTTTTCCAACTTTGATACCTGCTACCTAAAAAACGGCCCCGCTTTCAGCTTAGCGAGTATCTATTCCTTTCTAAGTTTATGTTGTACTGGGATCTCACTCTAAAATGATAAGTGAATCCACAAATAAATAGACTAGGTAAGTATCATATATATTAGGTCCTTACATATGAAGTTGGCGTTTTGTTGTACTGGCCACTTTGATCTCAAATATCTCCTCTTTGTTTAGGAATTCCAATTTCAAATTTATACAGCTATTTAATTATGCTTTTGTGTTTTGGTTTTTTCTTTGCGTCACTCAGTTTACAAAATGGAAAACTTGAAATATCGCATTATTTACGAGTACGAGTTCCATCGTGGCACCAGTGCTGCCGCAACGGCTCGAAGGATTAATGATGTGTATGTCGGCGGTATCGCAAAAGAAAACACAGTGCGTTTTTGGTTCCAACCTTTTCGTTTTGGAAATTTCGACCAGCAGAACAAGCCCCGTGGACGGCCGGAGACCAAAGTTGATAATGCAGAATTGAAGGCTATTGTGGAAGCGGATCCTGCAGAATAGCTGCAGGCTGCGGTGTTAGTGATAAAACTGTTGTAATCCACTTGAAGCAAATTGGGAAGGTTAAAAAGCTTGAAAGGTGGGTACCTCATGAATTGAGTGCAGCAAACCGACAAACGCGCGTCGACTGCTGCGTTACATTACCCAACCGGCACAATAATGAAGGGATTTTAAATCGAATCATTACGTGTGATGAAAAGTGGATCCTGTAAGATAATCGGAAACGCTCATCGCAATGGCTGAACCCTGAAGAATCAACCAAATCCTGCCCCAAGCGAAAATTGACTCAAAAAAAATTACTTGTGAGCGTTTGGTGGACTAGTGACGGTGTCGCTCACTAAATCTTTCTTAAATGTCTATTGTCAGCAACTGCAAACCATGATGGAAAAGCTAGCTGCTAAACAACCGAGGCTGGTCAATCGCTCTAGGCCACTGCTGCTGCAGGACAACGCTAGACCACACACTGCACAACAGACGAGTACCAAATTAGAGGAGCTTCCATTGGAATGTCTAAGACATCCAACGTACTCCCCGGACCTTGATCCAACAGATTACCATTTTTTTCGAAATTTGGATAACTTCTTGCAAGTAAAAAAAATTCAACTCCGATGGAGCAGTTCAAGGCGCTTTCAAAGATTTTATTTATTCCCGTCCGAATGGTTTTTTTAGTAAAGTGATCAATGGACTACCTATGAGATGGCAGAAGTGCATAGATAGCAATGGTACATACTTTGATTAAATAAATATATTATATTTAAAAAAATCGACTTTATGTTCCTCCCTTACAAAACGCCAATTTCATATGTAAAGACCTAATATAACATTACGATGCTATTAAAAGGCAACTAAGTAATAAATGTTATTCTCAATTATATGTACAAAACCTATGTAATACTTCGTTCGCAATAAAGATTTGATTTGAAAGTTTAATATATAGATTGCATTTTTCAAGTGGCTATGATTAAATCCGAAATTATAAGACAGCGAAAAATGTTCAAAGAAATCTCGGGGCCAATTTTGATAGAACTGAAGCAGTATCATTGAATTTTTGAAAAATCAATTACCCTAGTTAGGAATCGAATCGGTTGATTTAAAAGAAAAAACCCATCTGTATTATTACACCAAATCATAGTGCAACTTGTTAGGATCAATGGCGCTACATAACGGTAAAATGAAATTGCGAAGGCACAAAATCAGGAATGTTCCTCATACATGAAAGTGAGGGGTGCAAAGTCGTTTTTCATTGTATGTGCGTGTGACCCCATTCAAAATTTTGAACAAAGTTTTGAAATCTAGGTGGTAAAACCTAAGATTTTCAATTAAAATTGGTTTTGACAAGACCCCTTAAATATTTTTTTGAGATGTGGTATTATATTTGAATTTCTTTTTGGGGTCTCTAGTCAAACGACAAAAACAGTGAATATTGGTCACCTCTGCGGAACTCTAAATACTGCCTAAACTGCCTATAATAAACACACCCTAGCCGTGTTTATTATAACAAAAACCGGCGTCGTTACAAGAGATTCCAGTTTGATAACGTACCCAATAAAAGTAACTTAGGTATTATATAACAGCTACTTTTCTTAATAAACAAAAACTGGAGTGCGTCTCACGAAAAAGTCCCGCGGCAAAAATTTTTACTATAACAAGATCAGCCCGACCACGTTGTTATATTGTTTTTATCAACTGTTTTAATATAATAATGTAATGTTACATGTTATTATTATTCTATTTACTATTACTATTAAACTAGAATCTTTATAAAATTATTTTATCTTCCTACCATTCCATTGCACGTGGCCCCCTGTCTACAGAACTTCTTTCGTGAGACAGTATACAAACAATGCTTATAGTGCAATAAAAATAATATTTTTATAATTCCAATCAACTCATGACGTCCGAATTAACAAGCTTGTTAATGCTCTTACGAGACTTATAAAAAACTAGGATGTGCCCGCGACTTCATCCAGGTTTGACTTGAAATTCCTACGGGATTCACGGGACACAAAGTACCACAGCATTTAAAAAAGCATGTAAGGTATCGTTTTAGTGGAAAAAAACGACACAGACGAATTGCGAACCTCCACCTGTTTAAGTTGCTTGGTAAAAACTGTGTCAGAATAAGCTAATTTTTATGCACGTCTGAACAACTATAAACCGCTGCCGACAATATTCCCGTGAGCTTCCAGGGATAAAAAGAACGCACATTTTATTACATTAAATTTGCTACCTATCATAAAAAGAATCTGTCCATTTTAAATAATTCCAAGAAAAATTCCCGCGGTATTACCAGGATAAAATGTGGCGCAGATTTTAAGTCTAAGATTTGCTGACGATCAGTGAAAACCACATCGAAATCGGCTCTGTAGTTTTTATGTCAATACCGATCAAACAAACAGTCTAAAAAAAATCATCATTATATAGTCTATTCGAGTTGTTTTTTTTAAAGCTTCAATGTACAGACACGGCATGTTTAGAATTTTATAATATTATATTATGGATATGACGACTCTTAAAAAATTAAATATAATAATCATTATAATGTAACAATCCCATTATTCCATCCATACACGCATATTATTACGTGTTTCCCACGCAGACGGGTCGATATTGTTTTAGTATTTTTATTATGTGGAAACAATTAAATGGTTGTAGATATAGTAATATGTACTTAGCTATAAATTGTTTGTTTTCCGAAGAAAATAAAATAAAAAATGATTTCGACTTGCTAATATTTTTACTTTTTTCTCGTTTACACTTCTTAATCATATATTAAAGAATAAGCGAGGAGAAATGATCGGACCCCTTATTGAGGGCCGGTTCCTTTATCTCACTAAGCATTTATTTACTTGCCCTAACATCGTTTAAATTTTGACATTAGTTATACGGAGCTTATGTCTAATTTTAACCGATAGTTAGGCAAATGAATGGTTGGTAAGATATAGGAACCGGGCCTTAGGGTATTGCGTGCGTGAAGGAGTGTGAAATTTGGCTTAGTTAAAGTTTATACGGAGAAGTGCAGAAAGATATTTTTATATAACATAGTTATGTGTTAACATATAATAATCACTAAAAACAGCCAATACAGTCTCACTGTTGGGTTCAAACCTTCTATTTTTAATTCAACGGATAATATACCCGCCGCTATCGGTAGTATATATTATAACTAGCTGTACCCGCGACGTCGTTTGCGTGGAATTTGCTTTCAAAACCCTCCGATTTTGAAACATTCTTCATTGGTGGCGTTCAATCAAACAATATTAGTATATTTGGCTACAACACTAATACTTACATTTTAAATATCGCGATATCTTTTCAATGAAACGTCCGAATTGAATAATTCAAAAAGTTCTAGAAAGATATTGAATTCGTCTTTAATATGGAGTAATTTATTTTGATAAGGATTAATACCGAGGTACAAAATAAAGAATTTTTGAAGCGGCATTTTAATTATTTATAAAAATATAATAAAACACTTATTGTGAGATAACTACAATAGTTAGACAAGACAAATATATTTTTATACCGGAAACTATCCCATTTTTCGGAATACAAAGCATCCTATGTTCATTCTCGGCATCAGAAATATATATATACTGAGTTTCAGCCAAATCGGTCCAGTAGTTTTTCCGTGAAAACGGAACAGACAGACATACAGAGTTACTTTCGCATTTATATTAATATATATATATATATGGATTCATTGTTGTTCCATAATACAATTACATCATTTTAATAAAGTTTACCTGTCTAAAAAATTGTTGGAAAAATAAAAAGAAACGTACAGCCTGAGAAAGATTCGAACTCTGTATCTCCTAGTTCTACTGCGCTTGGTAAACCGTTGGGCTAAAGGCGTTTAGGAACTTATGTCAAAATTTCAATATGAATTAAGCGTATAAACGATCTATCTCACTTTAGGATATTTTGTCTCGCTCTCGTGCTCGTGAGCCTTAGAATGAAATAAATAGAATCAAGTTGATATGGACGCGGTGCGCGTAGGTATGTTTAGTTGCAATATTTCGCCACGCTCGAAGTTTTATTACGCGCTGTTTCAACGAAGTAAATATCGGTCGTGCGTAGTTGATTTTCTGAAAAACCGAATCAGGTCTACATAGCCTCTTAAAGTAATTTTTACGCAGCCTATTCAAGAATTCGTGAATATGTTAGGTAATGTTTGTTATATAGTTATAAGCACGCCACGATCTGAAGAAAGTTCAGATATCTCTGTATTTATTTGATTTTATCGGAGTAACCTAGCACAGCTGAATGCGTCATAGGTTTTAAAAAGTATCGATGTATCTTGGCCGCCAGACAAATGATAGTCGATCTTCGATTAATGACTATGGGCGCATGCTGGTATCATTCTGACATTTTTATATTGTGTTACAAGTCGATGTTTCACTTAGTCTGAATCAAGACTGCATTCTAAAGATTTACTGTCACAGTACAGTCGAATAATGAGCCATCAGTATTAAATAACAACAATTTAAAGGGTCTTCTTTACGGTCCTATAGCTGTTTTGGAAAATACGGAAGCCTAACACGTTATTTGCTCATTTTTCTAACCATATATACATCTCTTTATGTATATTATAGTCACCTTTCTTAAAAAAACTACTTAGTAGTTTATTTTCTATACTTGGAACATAGTATTACAGGAAGGTGTTTTCTAGATACCACTTCACAATAATATAGTGAGATCGCAAAAACTTCTACTTCCTATAATTAAGTGACAAATTATCAATCACAATTAATAATTTTACAAGTTTCTAACAGTCTCTTACGATTTACCTTGTTTAATATTTTAATTTTTCCATTAGTACATTTGGCCGTTATACATGTTGCGGCTAATGCACCTACATTTCACTCCACTGACGTGGGTTTAGCTTAGTCAGTTGTCTAACATGTTTTGCATATTGCTACAATTAGGAGTGCCTAATTGTGCAGCAAGTAGTGACTTGCTGACGATAAAAAGCATAGTAATGAAACCTGAACAACCGAGCTTACTAAGCTTACTTAATAGATTCTTACACGAGGGGTAAAAGTGACCTATTTAGGCATGAAATAGTTTGGCGCATGAGCCACTAAATAGGCCTTTCACCCGAGGATAACACTCTACCTTTCATTTCGAATATGAGGAAAGTAAATAAAAACTGATAAGTTAAACTAGCAACTACTTTTATAATGAAATCAGTCGCTAAATCCATATGTAAACTTGATTAACTCATTTAATACTTATCACAAAACGGCTGGCCCGGATCAGCCCGCCCGCGGTTAGGACGGCACAGACGGCGGCGTCTCAGGCGCCGCCAATCAAGATCTCTCCACGTCCCTGCGAGGGACGTTAGGAGATATAGCCCCCCACAGGATAGACTAGGCGTGTTGCTGGGAAGTTTCTTTCGCCGTTTCTTCTCTCCCAGCCATACCACGTTGCGAAACGGCAGTAAGATAGCGTAGGCCGCCGCGAACCGCCGATCCCGGCCCGCCGGGATCCTTCCCCTCGGGCTTTATATTACCCGTCGCCCGTTCTCAATTAGTGCTTTGTGTCGCCCTATGGTGGGCATCATTAAATTCATCCCCCTCTCATGGCAACAGTCCAGCCGAGGTAAAACTCCTTAGGGAGCTCCCTCGAGCAAGTTGCCCCCCCGGGCTCGAGCGCCTTCGCTTCACGAAGGCACTCGCCCCAAAAACCCCGGTAAAGTTGTAAGGTCTTCGGACCAACAACATAAAGTCAAGTCCAATAAAAAAATCATTTAATACGTTACATATGAACTGCGGCATTTGACCCGCCAGTATTTTTTTGGCACCGATAATAGTAAATATAATATTTAGCTCAAATTTATGTAAATTAAATTATAATTTAGTGAAAAGTAATTTTTAGCTATAATGTTACAAAATTGTTGATTTTTTTTTTACTACGATTTATGGCGCAATTTAACAGTGGTTGTAAAAAAAGTTGAGAAATGAGTTGCATGTTATGGTTCGCATAGTTTTTGAATTTTTTGACGGTAGGGAAAATACCAGGGACGAAAAATAATACTGTTTTCATCCCGCTGATTAGATAACTTCAAGTGTGCTTTCAGAGTATGTGAAATGAAAATTATATTTGACACCAATATTGGTTCAATGCCAAACTTTACTGCAAGTATCGACCGGCACCAAGACCATGACATTGAATGTAACCGATGCACACTAAGTTTGCGAACTCAATTCTGTGTTGCACCAAGTTGCAATATCATATGGCCTCTAACTTGCACCAAAGTTGTTGCATGTTAATGGTGTAATTACTGTGTTTACTAACTTTGCTATATGCCAGGATTGAACAAAACTTTATACAGCATCTGATCACGCTTGACACAAGTTGCAATAAATATTAAATTCACATTGAATATGGGTATATATTAGAAAAGCGATACATTGAGTTGTACCAACGTTAGTCAGGTAAAAAACTCACATGCAATAATACAATTAGCAGGTACGGTTGATGCAATGTATAGTGGCTACCTTTGGCCAGTATAATAATAATAATAATAATAATAATCAGTGTATCTATAAGTTCAATACTCTTTCGGAACAGAATATTTATTTGATCTACAAATTGTTGGTTTTCTATCTGGGGGTAATACTTTATATCTATTATGAAACGTACCCATAATACGTGACCCACTTTTTAAAATTTTCACCCTCATACATTTTCAGTCTTAACGGTCTCGCTATACATAATTGTAATTTTAATACAAGAAAGTGTTTTTTTTATATTAAAAATTATATCCACTCGTTCTCGTACTCAATACATGACACAATATTGAGTACCGGCCTCTAAATTTTAGATGCCCGGGTATTTATACATGCTGTTACGTGCTGTGGGTACAAAGATTGGAAGGAAACATTGATTTAAAGAGAAACTGCCTTTATTTAATTAAAGACTAATGAAATAAAAATACCTCATAATATTTTCTTAAGTTTTCGCGACTTGTATACATAATAAAACTACGTTTTAACGGTCTTAAGCGCGGTAATTTATTTGATTTTTGTTTTTTCAACGTTTCGGCCACTTTTCAGTGGCCGTGATCACGGAAGACAAAGATGTCAAGTGTCAACGAGTATTGTTAAAGTTTTATTTAGCCTACCGCCAACTTGTTAATTTTAATTATTTAGTTTTAGTATTATTTAGCCACCAAACCGGCAGATTAATATTTCTCCGTTATCAGAAACACATGGGGCCCATACATGATTAATATCTGACGCGCTTGAGTATTACTGTGCGACTCATTTTTACATTTTTGAAAAGCTGTACATACTCCTCCTCCAGTGAAAGGGCATACATCATGTAACTTTCTTTGCTTTTTAGCATCTAATCCTAGCAATCCAAAAGGTCTCCGCGACGCTCGAGTATATATAAAACTGAGACTAATTTTATTGGTTATTAATGTGTGATTAGTTTCTTTTCGTAGTCCCGGAACTTTTTGTCTGGCAATTTATTTATCCGTGCTGTCGCTAGATTCTGCCTTCCCACTGAATTCCTCTTTGTATCATCTTAACGTCCCTATCGTTAGTCCGTTGGCTTGCATCTGGTTACTCCTATTTTACGACGTCCAGCCATCGCTGTTTTGGAAATCAAGAAGGTCTCGCTTTATAGACAGCTATGGTGAAGAAATCATTAACTGACTATGAATCTGACCATATTTTAAATATGTACCGAAATTTATGAACTCCGTATTATTATTGTATATTAAAGCGAAAGGAACCCTGTTGGATTGTTGCCTTTTCGCGGATAACCGTATCATAAATGTACTAGGAGAAATATAGAACGTCGTGGAAGAATATAATCGATCTATTATAAGAAAACAATCTAGATTGAGACAAAAGAGATGATAAAAATTTGTACGGGCTACTCATAATTCCTTTAGTTACAAATATGTATGCTTTTGGTAATAAATAAAAAATACATGGTTCAGTGCAGCTATAATTGTAATTTAACTGCATTCGAAAGGTAAAAGATAAATACGGATAGAGCCCCGGGTAAAAGCTACTTTTATATAATTTTGAAACTGAAAATATGTGTATTTTTAAGAATACATAGTCCAAGTTTCCGCAACTGAATGCAAATTGGAAATTTTCCTAGCTGTCGATATTCACAACAGCTGACACTTAAAATCATTGTGAAGAGGGACGTGACAATTAGTGTTGGTTTATTCGTTTTCTTTTTTTGATTTCTGATCATAATCGTTTTTGGTTATTCAATCAGCAATTACATCAAAAAATAAATGAATTATTTAATTTCTTATAACTTGTTTTCATCGGTATCATTGATCAGGAAATAGTTCTGAGACGGTAGGTACCGTGACGTTCACCCGTAATCTTCGTTATCATATAGGAACCTAATAACCTTGGCCTGAATGACGTGTACTTTAACACGGTTCATGAGTTACCCTCCTTTACGAGTAATAGATTATATACATACATACATACATACATAACTTCACGCCAGTTCCCTTTCGGGGTAGGCACGAACAACAATAGATTATATGTACAGCTTAATCTTTATACGTACAGGAATGTTTGTTTAATAAATCGTACCTCGAAATTTTCTATCAATAAAAGGAGAGGATATAAATTCTGATGATAAGAAAGTTTGTTTTAAGCGTAAATAATAGCTTGCAGCAATATCGGAAATTTAATTAATGGAATGAAAATAAAACATCGTAAAATGTTTCTTTACTTATTTACGTGTGTTGTTTCCTTGTACCTGGAGTCGACAGTTACAGAAAGCTATACATATAATGTGTATTACAATCACCTACTTTATAATTGAATCGTATTCAAGCTTTGTTTTAGACTATATTTATTGCCTCTATTAATATATTTCGTAAATTAACAAAACTTTTAGAAAGATTTCTTACCTAATGTGTATATTGTTACAATTATCACCAGTCAGTCCTGATCATGGATAATGACGTGATGAAACCTGCACATGTAGATAATCAATCTATGTATCAAAACCGCCTTGGACAAGCGTGATGGGTACTCTGTATATTTCCTTAAATAAATGGGGAGGTTTGAGACCAAAAGTGGGATTTATATAGGCAGATGTTATAGTCTATTCCATTTTTTCTGCAACGTCTTTGTTGGCAGAGAGTTTAGCAGAAGTTTAAAAAATACTAAGGAATCGACTATAATAGGAGTACAGCACCTAATCGTCTCTCTACTGGACCCTACTATTTCAGATAACTCACCGTATAACTATCACATATAATCAACCCGGATAGGTGTGTTTCACACATTAATAATTTTTAATTGCAATTTTCCTCACACTTATTTTTTACGGCCAGCACGTTTATTGTAACGACTACTTTAAACCGTAAAAAATACTATGAAGCTAACGTTTGGACCCACAGTATAGGAATAATACGCAACTACTACATTAGTTACTACGATAAAAAAATATAGAAGTAAAATTAAGCGTGTCAATGCGTCGAAGCATTCGCAATGAACTTTTAGTACCATTAAGTGGCATAACATTAACATACCGTAAGTTAATACTCTAACAAAATTATTCATCAACAGCTCCTCTAAATGGTCCCGGGAGTCATCTAACAAACGACACGAATGTATTACAAAGTGTTGTTGACTGAGATATTATAAACCTCCACTCTCACGAGTATCATTTACTTGAGAACAGTATAACCAGATTAATTTGCCAAATTAACCAAAATATGCTCACATTTCATTCAAATAAACACAATTTTCCTAAATCATTCAAACTGTTATAATTAAACACATAAAACGAATGGAATCAATTTATTTTCATTAACTTAAAAACTCACATTGCAAAGCGAGCGCACTCGTATTCCCTGGTTTATAAATACTAGCTATAATAAACGGCTTTGTGTCCTAGCTCATAGGTTGCGCTCCGGTCACATTCCACTAAATAATATTTATCATCTTGTGGGAAAGAGCAATACTCCAAATTGTCTGCATTGCCATATAGTGGAAGACGTACAGCTTTTGTTAGTGGAATGTGTTCCGACCAGAGACGGCAGGAAGGGGCTGGTGGATGCTCTGGGAATAAATCTGATGGACGTGGGTGTTTTCCAGAGCATTTTGTCGCAGCCACAGTCTACTGCGGCTCTTTTAATTTATAAAATAGTGAAACCATTTATATAAATTTGTGGTATTGTATGATTATGGTAAGATAGGGCTGACATGGTGACATTATCACTAAAAGCCCTTAAATAAATTAGATAATAAAAAAAAAATTAAATACTTATGGGAATTGCAAATCTCTTAATGTTCGAGCCGAGTTTTTATATTTCCTACAACTTACTGATTTTACAACAGACTATTGCGCCCTTCTTATACATATCTTCAGTAAAAATTTATATGTATTACAATTTACTTCATTTGTCTATGAAATAAATTAATAAATCGGCTATTATTGTGTTAGTTAACGCACAAAACACAGTTACAGTCAAGGGTAAAGAACTTTCACTATTTTGGCTTTTTGTTACGGTACCCTAATAATTAACTTTTAATTACATTATGAACAATTAATTCAGACGGATTTGTAAAATCACAAGCAATGTCTACTAAAAACATTTCAAATACACATACATCATAACTTGAGTATTTTAACTTTCGCTCACGTGTTTAAACAACACCAAATCTGGATGTACTTTACTCAAGCTGAAAATGAATAAAACCGAAATAGATTTCTTTTGCGGAAGGTAGGTCCGTTTTGGTCGGTCGCTCAAAACTAATAAAACCTGTTCGGATCGAGAAATGTGAGCAGATTTCTCAGTTCATGGCTAAATAAAAAATATAAGGGTGAGGTTTATATTTATTATACCGATTACATTTATGAACATCTTTTCCATTGAAGCATACACAAGTAATTATTATCAGTTTCATTTAACTATTTATAATTTATAAATGTATTAATTACAGAGTATAGAACTAAGTCCAGTATTGTAATTTTAGCATCTGCAACAACACAAATTGTTTATTATGTGATTAGGCATTAGCTTACGTCGTATTTGGTCAAGTAAAAGTTCATTTCACTCATAACTAATCAGAGGACTGGCATTTTAACAATCCAGCTCGCGCATCGGTCGACCTCGCAACACGGCTCGAATGTTTTATGGTTTGTAATGAGTGATAGATAACCATAATAACAGAGAATTCACGCTAATTACGAAAATGCGATTGCTTGCCGAAATTGAAAGAAGCGCAGATGAGAAATTATACAGCTTTTTGTTCGCGTTTTGATAAAATATTGTATCCATTTGAACTGGCATTTTTCTTGGCAGCGCGGCGTTTACTTAATGATATTTGCACAGTGATCGCACTTTGTCGCGGAAATATCGAATAAAAGGGTGGTACTTCTTTCGTTTGCGAGTCGTAAGACATCACCTTCCCGCGCGACCCACAATAGTGACGGCAAATTATTTCAATTCTGTAACTAAAGTGAGCTTTTAAACCGGAAAAGAAAGCGTTTTCTTTTGGACATTTTCTTTTGTCCAATTTTCTGTTGTACCAAGTTAGGTATTTGACTTTGCCGTGATTTTGGCTGTATATCCTTTCTAAAGAGTTGCAGTTAGGAAACGTAGCTAACAGATAAAAAAAGGAAAGGAACATGTACTCTACATTGAAGCCTTTCTATATACGCATACAGAAACATCGTAAAAATACTAATCTAGCTCAATGATTAAAAAAATATTCTGACAAACATATTGACGTGTTATATACTTTTGTATGAAAATATATGCATTACAAGAAATTAACTTCGCAATGAAAAAAGATAATATAGAACTTATTCAGATGAAAAATAAGGAAGTTATGTTGTTTAATTAAGTCTCATATTATGGTTGTGTGATGTTATATGACATGACTTTAACTGAAAGTAGTTTGATAAATAATTACACCACCAAAACTGTTCGTATATTAGAAAACCTATATAGCATAAGTACATAAGATAAAAAAGTACGCAATTATATAAACTTTTATATTATTATTAAAACTAAATAATATGTATAATATTCATAGTACTTTTAAATATTGCATTAAACGTAACCATTTGTGACCATTACAATTGGGTTATATTTGTGTTTGCAAAACTGTGGAAATTATTGGCATTTTTAAACTGAACGTGCTCGTAAATGAGTATTTCGAAGGGACCCGACGAGATATTATTTTGAAAAGGCTGTGTACTCGGTCTGCCTCACAATATGCCGGCAACGCGCCTACACACCGCTCGTTAATCATCCAATTTTGGACACGGCAACTTTAAATATTGCACCATTTGTTCTTTACCTGCGTTTACGACTACCGATTATAATAAAAGAGTGAATCATTTATCTGACAGCAAATATAATACCGACACCATTGTTTACTCACTTTGTTAGCAACATTTTTTATTTTATTTTACAGGACCGATCATGTCATATTCATTATATGAATCTGCGATAACGACCTCGTTCGTAAAAGTTTTACATATGAAGTGTACAATAATCATCATCAGAGCGTTGAATCCCGGTTGCATCCGGAAGGTTTGTTTCGAAGCCCGGGGTCTACTTTCTCTCTCTCCCTAACTTTCTCTTTAACTAAGCCTACTTAATTTATTTTTATGTTTGTATATGAGAGTAGAAATGTTTCGTATTTTTTTATCAAAAGAATGTTTATATCACAATATGATTAACGACCCTGGAGTTGGAAACGTCCATGAGCGGCGATAGTCAATCATTAAGAGACGTCTGCCTGCAATAAAAAATTATATGATGTTTAAAAAATGAGAATTAATGGAAGTAAAGAAATACTTAATAATATATAATAAAATATTTATATACACAGACACAGACAGGTCTATAAATCCATCATTAGACAGTGAAGCGTGGCCTGTACTTGAGCGGCACAAGCAAGAACTGTGTGTGTGTCACGGAGATAGATATAATGCGATAGATGTATGGAGTGACGCGAAAAGACCGTGTCAGGAACTCCCGCATCCGCGGCAGTCTTCATGTCTGTGACTTAGCAGACAAACTGCCAGAGTGGTGCTTACGTTGGTAAGGCCACGTTTTACGGAGACCGACTAATTATGTGAGGAAGAAATGTCTAACCATGCCGCCTCCGACAGGTCCCGGTCAAAGGGGAAGGCCCAAGAAATGTTGGCTTAACGTTATGAAAGATGATATGCGAACCAATGGTCTCAAAACGGGCTATGCTGAAGACTGCGCGAAGTGGAGTAGAAAAAGTAGAAAAACGGACCCCGGGCGTCGGAGTGAACGCTCCAAACGCGACCGGGATAAATAAACAATATAACTGTATAGACTCGTATAGCTTCACTTAATTATTATAACACTAATACAAGGTGAGTGACACAAGACGTAACGATCAATCATATCGCCGATTTATTCTTCCACCGTCCACTTACCTCATTACAATACGCTTTCAAAGACTATCTGGAAATCTTTAACGGCCAACATCAATCTATACCTACTCATTAAAATGAAGTGTCTTGTGATTTCAAAACAAACAGAAAACAGCCATCTGTACTATTCCTAATTGTAAATGACCGTTTTTAGAGTTTTGTCTGTCAGTTTGTTTGAAATTTTGTCTTTAATAAGTTTCCTTCAGAGCTTAGCAAATTTCGAAACACGGCGTTATTCCTTAGTTTTATTAACATTGCAGCCAACTTTTCTGGGTGGCATATGCCTACAAACCCTTTAATTACGTGCGCCATGTGTGTGGTTCACAAACTTTACGGTAGCTTTATATATAATAGATTTTCACCAAAAAGAACCGCAATCCTTTGTATTTCTTTTTATCTATTTACAAATACATATATTCTATATTTTGGCTAAGCACGTTACACTTGTTATGGGAAATATAAAAAAGAGAACTCTGGGGCCGATCCCAGATACCCCAAACTAGACATAATATATCGATATATAATTCAAGAAAGCTTGTTTACAAATTTTCACCACGCATTAATGGCCCTCTTTATGACTTCCGATTTGCACCAATTTTCTTGAGATTTTATAAATGGGTAATTTAACCATAGTGATTTTTTTTATTGCAGGAGTTCAGCAGACAGGAAGACGGCCCATTTGATGGAAAGCGATTACCATCACCTATAGACATTTGCAACACCAAAGGTGCTATAAATGCACTGCTGCTCTCTTAGGGAGACTGAAACCTGGTCATTAATGCCGGAACACAACTCAAGATTGTTATAGCGACATAGTCTAGACCAGGGGTGGTAGCCATCTAGTCGGGCAAATGCGCTACCACCTGGCGAATACCAGATACATTTCAATTTTGAAATATTAATATCTAGGGGGACAAATAAATGTTTTTTTAAATATATTAGTAATGTTTGCAACTTATTATTTGATTTACTAATATTTTTGCAACAAACCTCTGACACCTTTGTTAGTAAAAAAAAACTGTATCACATTAGACAGAAAACACTGTACATTTAGACGAAATAACAAAAAAATCTTATATATATATATATATATATATATATATATATATATATATATATATATATATATATAAATCCATTGCTGTTCGTTAATCTCGCTAAAACTCGAGAACGGCTGTACTGATTTGGCTAATTTTGGTTTTCAATTATTTTCGAAATCCAGGGAAGGTTTAAAAGATGAGTAAATATGAAAAAAATTCTTGGTATATAGTAAAAACAACAATTTCGCTTTCCCTTAGAAACTATTCCTACCTGTCAAACATTTGATGTTCGTCCCGTCGTTTAGAAACCAATTAAATTTAAAAGTCGTACAGAAATCCAATTAAATTTAAAAGTGAAGTTTTTTTTTCATGTTTTTGGGTTTTGAATGTCAAACGTTTGATGTTCGTCCCGTCGTTCAGAAATCAACATTTTTTATTTATTGATTTTGAGGCGGTACGAAGTTTGCCGGGTTAGCTAGTATATTATAATTAAACATTTTGGTGTAATTATTTAGAAGAGAAACAGGACGAAAGTCTTTCAGTTTGGAAAAATAAAATGAAAATAAATTGAATAAATTAATCATTCTTCGCACTTCCTTGAGTCGCAACATTCAGCCACGTAACGTTTCTCAAGAATATTGTTCTTGCATAAGTATTCAGAGATTTGGTATGATGAGGTCTCGTTTGATATTTTCTCACAATCTTTGGTATTCAGCTTTTTTTTACAAAATATGACACATAAAGATGTATGTCGCAGTCGGTAGAACAATGATCTTACTAATTTTTAATATTAGTAGATGACAGTAACTACTCTCCATCAGGACCTCGGCCTATCCTTTGTACTCCAGCTGTCAAGAAAATTATTATCAATCATACTCACGAATTAGACCTATTGGAAGGTGTATCTGCATATTATCCTATTTAAATATTGTACAATAAGTTAAATTCTATTTTATTGAAAGAAGTTTAGAACTTCAGTATTCCACTGATTTATAAAGCGCGCGACATTTTTAGTTTTTAATTGTTATACATTCCTTTCATAATATGAAATACCTAAAGCTAAGTTTCCAAAGTATTTGTTATATGCGACGCGTGCGAAAAATGAAAAAATAATTTGCTGACAGCTTTATATTATATGCATATGTAGTACTTTAACTTTCTTGTTATTCGTTTTCTTATTTAAAAAATGAGTGAATTTCCAATTACGGAACATCAAGGAGAGAAAAATTCAGGCGAAACAAATATGAACTGTTACAACCGTTAGATACTTGACAAAGAATCCAAGAAGTTAAATATATGTATACAGTTCATAGTTATGCATATTATGTATGAAGTACGTATATTTTAGAGTTAAGGAGTGTCCTGAGTTCTTTTTTATCGGTCTCTGCGGAGAATCCTGAAATTGAACAAACATACATATTGTCTTTTTAAAGCAGTTTCTTCAAAGAGAAAGAAGATATAGGTATATATTTATTTAAAAAGAATAATTATGTATTTCTTATTTCTTTTAAAGAAGGGTCTTTGTTACGAATATCTACCCCTTTTCATCGGAGTAAGTCTCCGAATTAAAAAGTTAATAAGGTTCACTGGAGATTATTTTTTAAAGGTCTTACATGTAAGTTAAAATTAAGTCTATTTCCTACTCTAGTCACAACGTGTCATTGCTTTTAAGTAGAAGAAGTGTCAAGAAACACCCCTGCAACAGATATAACTAAAAAGTATTTTATTTAATATATATCTCAGCTTGTTTTTAATATATAAATATATTGTACACTTTCATTCCAAGCATTAAAGGACTTGTAGCTAACAGTATAAACAAGAAAAAAAGGAATTTTGCATTGTAATAATGACAAAATCATATTAAAAATTCACTATATATGTGTGTGTGTGTGTGTGTGTGTGTGCGTGCGTGCGTACGTGTGCGTGCGTGTGTATATATATATATATATATATATATATATATATATATATATCACCATCTTAAAATGCTTTTGGTTGTCAAAATATATAAAACTTTATACCGAAAATAGGGTCAAAGGCTGAAGCGAGCTGCTATATAACTGCAGTTTTGCCATTAAGATATTCTTCAATACTGTATCCGTTTTTTAAATAAAGAATTTTAAATTTGATGAAGGTAAATCTAACATTTCATTCAATTCAACTTCTACTTTACAATTTCTTTTACTACTTCTGGAAAATCCTTTGCTGTCAGGATTCTTTTGTAAAGTGCAATCTATACTATGTATATATTTTGTCACTGGTATCATACAAATTGTAATTTCGAACTCTTTTCTGAAGGCACTCGTTCAACGTGTCCATTTCATAAAATGCTTTGCATAGAGCGTGACACAAAATTTCATAACCATCTTTCCTTAGCCTGTTTACGTTTTTATAGTCCAAGTTTCCCAAATCTAGAAACATAAATGTGGTAAATAAATATAATTTTGTCAACACTGACCAATTAAATTTAATTGATTAATAATTGAAATATGTATTATTGTCTCTTTTTTATGTTTTTATTAAAACATCATAATCTTACTATGTTGTTAAAGTGACTAACGTTAACTTTACGACAGATGAGATGTTTATTAATAGATGGACATTAAAACATACTGAAATGCATTCTTTGGGCAATGATTGGTAGCTAAAAATTCTTACTCTTTGGGGTTTAGACAAGGCTCGTGTATGTAGATAAACTAGTAATGGGGCGAGTTGTAAAATAAATGTAATTAATAGTTTTACTATAAAATAACTCCAAAACCTTGAAGTGTCCTATATACGGACCATATTAGTAACAAAATGCAAATTTTAGCGCTGTATCAAGACCCGAAAGGTATGGTATGGAAGTTCGGGTACCGAATGATTCAAAAACTTAACATATGACTAAACTTTTAATTATTTGTCAGAACTTACCCCAAACGAAGAAGCCAGGCAGGCAGTTATAAGGGAATTGGTGTTCACTGAGGCAGACTACTTGCGACACCTCATTGCTATTGTCGAGGTAAGTGTATCATATTATCACAACAAGTAAAACTGTTTTAACCATCCTATACCCTCATGATATTTCCATTTTTAGCAACAACGCGTTATATGTATAACACTCATATTTTCGAAATTTAAGTTACCGCCAAATACTCAAAGTAATGCATTCAAGGGATTGAATGAAGTTAGTACCTAATTCAAACTCCTCATGACAAAAAATTTAATTGTAAAATACATATTTCTCGTTTTTGCATTAAAAATTGTACGGGTATCCAGTATTCTGAGCGGCTTCCAATTAAAACATAGTTCGCTTTCGGAGCTTTTAACGTGTTCCTAGTTTCTGCAATGCAGTAAAAACTGGATTTATTAAATCTTTACGGCTATACTAAACTAGAGCTTACACAATACAGCTTGCATAATACATTACATTATATGTATGTGTACTGTGGCATTGAATCAACATGAAAACCGTTGGGTAATCGTATATTTTATTAAAGTAAAGAGACATAACGAGCATTAACTTTACATGGCTGGAAAATATTGAGTTATTTATGAGATAACTTTCACAAAAGATCGGTTTAAAAATTCTTAACTTTGAACTAATTGCTTTGAGTGGATGAGTGACGATACTCGAAGTCAATTTGCCATGCCTAAGTCTTCGAATACACTTTTCCCAGCACTGTTTAAAACTTTGCGATGTTGTCTCTAATATTAGGGAGTTAATACCACTGCAGATGTATATGACTGACGATTGGCACTTATAACCATAAGTTTGTTTTACAAGAAAACGGATAAATTATAATGAATATTTGAAAATTGTTGAAAGAGGAGCTAGGAGAAATTAACGTTATGAGACTGTTAAAGGCATTGTTTTGTTGTTCTGTTGTTCGAATTAAAATTATTATTATTATTAGTATTACAGAATTCTCTTTATTCTTTTTGTACTTATTATGATTACTTACAAAATAAATGAAAAAGGGCATCTCAATACAAATAGAATCAATATATACGTACAATGAGAATAAAGCCTGGAAGTAATAATACCGATATTATATTGTTCGAATAAAGATTGAAACGGGATTATCCGCGATCGACAAAATCCGCCTACGCAGAGTTAAACCGCTAAACAACGAAAATACATCATAATTATAAACGCAATAATGTTAATAGATTGTTTGAGGATAATTTTGCAAATAAACTATTAAAACTGGAAAATATAAAATATATGCAGTTGATATTTTTATGACAATGAAACATAGATACGTGATTGTGATAATGAGTTTAATTTTTCTTTGATTGAGAGAATTCTGATGATAACAATTCTCTTATGAGAAGTGATAAAATTGATAATAATGCATGCATGCATTATTATTAATTTTATTACTTTTGGTATATGAAGACCGAATTATAAATAGATTTAGTTCGGTGGTTTTCATATTACATCTATTGATAGACGAAAGGGTTGAGAAATAATATAATTCAGTAGCATTTTCTTTAGTTTTAATACTCTTCAATCTATGTACTGAAATACGTCATTCGGAGTATTTCAAAATACAAATCCTAGCTAGAGAGAAAGATTGGTAATGTTTAAATGAAGAATTGAACAAATTTTAGAGTATATGTACAAAACCACAGCCTAAAAGCTAGTAAGTGTATTTTTATAAAACAATAACACAAGTATAATGAACATTCCCATAAGAAGAAACATATTTATTTAGGTGCTGAACTTATTCTAGAAATATGGATGTGTTTTGGTTATCTATACATATAATAAAATTGTAGAGGTCGAATTTCTGTACAATGAAAACAAATGCTAAAAACCGAGTTAGGGGGATGTAAGAAGTGAAGTATACTAATTTACATTTTTTTCAAATTTTTGTTTCTCTGTTTTTCTGTCTGTTTGTACCGGCTAATCTCTGAAACAACTGGACCGATTTAAATGAAATTTTGTAAGGTGGTAGCTTATATCCCTGGTCAACATATAGGATACTTTTGATCCCGAAAAATTAAAGAGTTCCCGTGGGATAGTTAAAAAACCGCACCACGCTTACGAAGTCACGGGCATCAGCTAGTGAATAATAAAGAAATAACCGAACTGCTTTGGAAAAGAGTCATAAATGTTAACACTACATTATAGATTTTTTAACTGCAACTTTTCATACGAAATATTATTATTAGAACCTTAAGCTCATAATTTGGAAAAGTTATCATAAAAAAATCAGAACATAATCTTCAATGCTTCAATATCGTTGAATTATGATGTACTGAAGTATCAAATATAGAAAACTTAGCTTATGATTGTAATTACATTACACAAAAATAACTATTGTACAAAAACTTAGCTAATTATGACTATACAACATAAAACAAACATAAATTTTTAAACGAGGTATGTTGCAGTTAACTATGACTATTCAACAAAAAAAAGCATTGAAATTGTTCAACGAGCTAGTAGACTCTTTGAAATTTTTATCTCGGACATAACGAGATGTTCGTTGTACAATATTAGTAAAGAATCGGTACTCGATTATTAAAAAAATAGGATGTTCCGTTTAAAATAGTTTGAAGATAAACTAAAAGGATAGTTACGCCTTTTATGATTAGGTTTTGTCAATAATGAGGCAAACCATCTTACTTATTACTATTGAATAATAACTACCGATTATAGATATACTTAATATCCCACTTACATTTTCTGTTCTGTCCTTTAATAACTTCTATTGACGAAATTATTACTGTGAACAATCATATATTTATATTTTTAATACATTTTCATTAATAAAAAAGCACTTTTGATTTTATTTTATAATTTATGCTTGTGTCATTGTTGTTTGTTACAACGAACGAAGCTGGGGCCGATCACACGCATTCAGGCCAGAGCAAACAGAAGAAAATTCATTTACGAAAGTGATCTCTATGTTTGAATAAACTAGGTGGGCTAACGCTAAGAGCGTTGGACCATAGAGGTCATCAATTAAACAGTTGATTCGCCTTTGATAACTTAGACTTTCCTAATACATTCAGGCAATAAAGTCTCTTATTCTATAAAACTACGTTCTAACAGTTTTAAGCGTGCTATTTTTTTTTATTATGTATACAAGTCGGGGAAACTTAAGAAAATATTATGGTTTAATATTTATAAATTTCAAAACATTAATACTTTCTTTGTAGGTTTTTATTGCAGCAGCACATGCTCTCCAAGATAGTGGGAAACTCCTGGACGTAGAAACTGAAAAGCTTTTTTGTAACATTCCTGATGTCCTTAATGCAAGCCTATTGTTTTGGGAAATCACACTTTTTCCTATGGTCGTTGATGCCGTTACAAATACTCGACCGTAAGTAATCTGATTTTAAATTAAAAATACAAGTAAAATATAGAAGACTTATTAGTTTTCGTGACCTTGAATATTGAGTATCGTAGTATTGTGTACGGTATGCTGTACAGTAATTGGTTTTGTAATAAAAACCGGCTATATGCAGTCGTTTATTGCTTGAAAGGATTAATTAACTCACAGCAAGGCATCTTCACGACCAATTTGTAAACTATGGACTCCACGGGCCAATATATTGTCATCCCAAGTACAATTATCTCTAATTTGCCCTGTATGTTTACCGTAGAAGTAACTGTTTATTTCAGATTCAACACTGAATTAATGTCCTCGGGTTTTTGCCGCTTCCGGGAACTGTTTCAACCTTACGAGAAATACGTATGTGACCAGACCAAAGTATTGGACTACTTGCGCTCGCTTTCAAACAATTCTGATTTTATGACATATCTGTCATGGTGCCACAGTCAGAAATCATGCAACAGGTTGTACACACATTTGATTAGATAGACATTAATTTTAAATAAATAAATCGAAATAGCTTACTTCAAACTTAGCTAGTAAAAAACAGAAGCGAATTTCATGAAAGTGAAAATCGAAATTATAGTGAAGTTCTATCGAAAAGTGAAATTTATAAAATAATTCTAAATTTAATTGTGCCGACTTATTGTAGAAAATTCTTTCGCCAAAAATATTTCATCAGCACAGAGGGCATACATTATTTTTTGGAAGCTTGTGAATTTTTCATAGGCCACGGAGTCCACGGAAGAGTAATTGGTAAAACTACAATAGTAAAATGCAGCTTCACTTTTATGTAATATAGACTTTATTGCAGATTTCTATTAGTGAGGAATATATGGCCAATACATGCTACTATTTAAATAACTTTAATTAATTAATAAACACGTAATAATAAATTAACAGGAAGTCAATTTCACTTTATAATAGTATTATTTGAATTTATGTCCAATTTCAAGAAAATATATATGAAGACTGCTGCGGATGCGGGAGTACATAACATTGCTTATGTAGCTCAATCACAGGCCATGCTTCACTGCCATATAAAAAGACACGTATAATGATGAATTTATAGACCTGTCTTTTTAACTTAACCGGCATTTTGAGGTCACAAACCACACCTGTCACCTCACGCCACTTGACCAAAGCTGCTGAGATACGGGGCTTGACGCATTGTCGTTATCCCTGGACGCAGTAACCAAGCTCCGACACTCAACAATAATCAAAACTGACTGACCTAGCCATAGTATGGTAGTGTGTGGCGATTCATTCAGCGGTTCAAATGAAGATAGGTCCATCAATTGAGCAAGGAATGTACCTGCTGCTCAGCAGGTCTGAAACGAGCTGTTCTTATAAGGCACAATATTGCATAAATGTTGAATAATCGTATTATTACAGGCTTCAACTTTCGGATATTATGGTAAAACCCATGCAACGGTTGACTAAGTATTCGCTTATTCTGCGTAGAATCATTGCCCATACAGATAGTGAGCCGGAAAAGACTTCCCTCATTGCCATGGCAAGTAGTACAATGAGTTTTTAAATCACTTTAATTATAATAAGGAACAATGACCATTGACATTTATTTTTACTTTAAAAATGTAGGCAAATAACATAAAATTATATTTACACAAGTAATTATATCGTTATTGATATTATTATTGTATTTCTTTATTTGACGCAATTTTTTTTAACAGATATTTACGTAAAACTTACAAAATGAACATTTACTAAAAAACATATATAACACTGGAGCCTGAGGTCCAAACTGCCGGCGGTTAAGGCTTCAGAGACAGGAACCTCCCCAGCGAAAGCCTCTCTAGGTGACGATCGAGGCTCTTCACTATAAGACCGTTGACTTTATTGATATCATTATGAAATTACGTCAATTTAATCCGTTAAAAACTTCATTTACTAGGTACATTTCTTATGACAAACTCACAGCAAATAAATAACACCGCTCTAATTATCGACCTTTCAATTCAAAATATAATTTATAATTATTATTATATTTTGTATTATTCTAGTACATCATTATTATTCAATGGTGTGAATAAAATATGCTGAGTATGTTAATGTTTTATAATTAACTCGTTTGAATAAAATGCAGGAGTCGGCTGCGAAAAATTACGTTTTGGAATTGAACCGTTCCATTCGTCAGAAGGAGGAGCTGGAAAAGTTGGACAGGCTCGCCAACTCAATTGAAACATTTGAAATTGTAAGTAAAAATAACGGGTACAGGTTACATTAAAAATATCTCGGCCATTGTATTACTTTTGAGATAGTGGGTCAAGTCTAGTAAGTTTAATTATAAAAAAGACGTTTTGTCCATAAGACGTACTAACCTTTTCAATGAATATTGTCGCTAAAACTGCTTTCCAAACATTCTTATAGTGTTTTTCTTTACTTTCTATAATTTATTTGAAAAATGTAATAATCACACGAATGTGAACTTTGTGTTGTAGAAAACACGTTTAATACGTTAATTATGTAACGTAAGCCTACGATGTACATTAGTATCGACCGTTTGTAATAGCTAGGCATAGGTATTCTAAGAAACCGTGACTAAAAATATTTCCAAAATATTAATATACTCCCTTCACTTATCAGTAAACGTTTAATTATTATAAATAAATATATATTTTTACATCTTTTTTCCATATACAAAGAATGGAAAATCTTTAATCAAAGGTGTTGTGAAGTGGGTTGGTGATTGAGATATTGCTTTTATTAAAGGACATCTCTGTAGAACATAATATTTGTTAGTTTCGATTACGTACCTGACGATTAACAGGAATGTCTTCTTTGTACAGGCGAAAGCATATAGATAGATACATCCAAGATCATCTAATATTTAGGGGTATTTCTAAATATTTGATGATCTTGGATGTTGGATATATATGCCTTCGACTGTACTTAAGTAGGTACATTTACAAGAACGAAGAAATTATTGAAAGAAAATTTGCATTAATTGCTTCATGTATCAGATGGCGCTTCTGTAGATATTTATATGTATTTCAATATTTTTCATTTGTCTACAAAGTTAAAAGGCAGGATATCGTGTTGTTACCAACGATTTTCCATATTATGTAATTTTTTTGTGTGAATAAACGCCGAAAGGGTTATCAATTAGATTCATTATCTTGCAGGAGTGTATAGTTTATTAAAAAATCATCACTTAACTTCCCCGAGAAACAGAGTGTGCACGAGTCAGCACCACTGTCACTTTTGAAAACTATTAATTAGAAGATAACCTTAAGTAAAAATATGTGTACTATTTTTAGGGATAATTTATTACATAAATTAGCTGATGTTGTTATTGTCATAAAAAATTATTACTTCTATCAAACTTCTTGAAACAGAAGCTTGTTGTTCGTGATATAATTCCGATATCTAATATTTTGTATCTGATTACAAATAATATTAATTTTAAGTAAGTAATATTTAGTCACATTAACGGTAAATCTGTATAGTTAATAAAATTAATTGTACCTATAAAATAGTTTTAAAACCAAACAGATACATTTTACTGTTTAGTCATTATTAAAATAGACATAAAATTTGCTAACGTTTACAATTTTCGTAGTTCGTGTACAATGTACATGGCTGAATATGTCCCATGAGGGAGGCCGTAGTAAACCATGTATGTGTGTATAATCTGATATACACAGACAAGGCATTTACTGAATTTTGAGTATGCAACATACAACAGCTCCAATAAAATTATGCAATTTAAAAATATTTCAGTACTTGAATTTACAAGAGATCTTGCAATACCAGTCTACTTATATATTCGTTTCTTCTATTTTCACAACAATATTGAGCTCGTGGATGGTAAATCGGCGTTCAAATATTTATCTATAAAACTTGGATATATGTAAATACATCGTACCATCTGCTCCTTTGCCTACCAGGAAGTATAAAAAATACATTTATATCTAACTGTGTATTTCAATTTTTCGTAGGATTTTAAAGACGAAGAGATGGATCGATACTTCAAGATGTATGCTCAATTGAACCTGAAGGCACCTATGCATAATTGCCTGCCAACACATAGCAGATCTTTGATTCACCAGGGCGATTTACGCTTCAAGGATAACGCGAAGGAGGCAAGCCGAAAAGATAATTTGCACAAAACGAATCTAATACAAAAACATTGATCCATTACAACCCTAAGTCATTGTAGTGGTTCGAATTTACTCAATTATCGTTATATGTTTGCCGTGTGTATATATAATAATATATTTCACTACTGTTGTGGTATAGTAACGCAATTATAAATAGCTCATTTTACGAAGCGTTGATTACAACCGCTAATTTGCTCGCGATATTAAATGGATGCATCCACCTTTACATACCCACGATATAACAATGACACTATTTGCAAAATTGGACTTCCATGTATGTGATTAATTCTTTTATATATTAAGTAATATTATACGTTGTATAGTTTTATTTATATTATATAAACAATTTAGAATATTTCTAGAGCAAGTTACTAACATTGACTTAATTCGGAGTAATTTCTGTAACGATATTTAAATTTTTCTTAACATTTGATTTTAAATCATAATCTAAAGGTCAATTTTGCAATATTTTATTTAACTTAAGATGCATATTATCACACCCATTTTCTACGGGGGTAGGCAGGGGCAACGAATTTCCACTTGCAATCTTTACGATATTGATATGCATCTTTTGCTTCACGTATCAATTATCAATCGCTTCTTACGTACACATTTATTATAGGTGCTCTTTATAAACATAATAATTCCTTAAACAACACGTGACTATATTATTTTTATATTTATCTTAATTCATACTGCAATGGGTGTAATCTGACTTATGTTTGCAGGAGCGAATAATACCTGATAATTTGGCGAATTTATTAAAAGCGTTACATTGTGTTAAAAGGCGTTTCAAATTTAATATAGTAACCATATTTGTCACTTTAATATTACAGATTGATGTCCGAGTATTTCTCCTGACAGACATGATGCTTATCTGTAAGAAGCTCAATAAAGGAGGAATTTATACCTATAAATTGATTAGGTAATATTTTTGTGAATTAAAAATGTTGCAAGTGCGATTTGATTTCTAATTTTTTTGTATACATTTTGTGATATTAAATTCTCAATCGAATTATATATATTAGATTAAAAATAACTCTGCTTTCTATAGTATATCTATAATTTGCTTTTAAATTATAAGGCTAATCATTGTTTGTAGGCCAAAGTACATGATCGAAAGAATGGTAACTTTCCCAAGATACAGTACACGCAATAATAAGGAACTGATTGGTTTGATATGTGTAATCGTGGATGAGGTTACCAGTTCCTATCAATGCTTTGCCCTCTCTGAATCTTCCAAGGATAACTCCCCTGGATCGATAAAAGTAAGTATATTTTCACTTCCTATTTAGGGACTATTTATTCCCCTAAATAAATTTTAATCTAATTGACTCACGTACTCTTCAGTGCATATATAACTTTTTTAATTTAATCTGCAGTTATGGGAGCAGAAAATAAAGGAGGCGAGACTGACATATGACTTGGCGGTTTGGTTTGGAAAAAACCCATCACGCGACCTTTCCGAACTGGAAATAGACACTTCATCAGAATATGCTCTGGCTACGAGTGGGCAGAAATTGGTATTTAAATATTTACTATAAATATCCCATGTCGAGATAGATTAAAAGCTAAGACATCCGTAAAGATGTCTGGCTTTGAATCCGCATAGAACGCTTATTCTATCCGTACATGCCCAATAACGATATAATGGTAATATCAACACAGCTGGGCACAGTGTTTGTTTTTTCAAAGGAGCACATATATCGGTAATTTTAAATAACAGGTTTTTTACAATGTTTTCCTTCACTGTCAGCACATTATTTTAACAACAGCACTTTAGGCAAGTGAAACTGCGTAAATTAGTAGTGTTTTCTTCTAGGAAACAACGCCACGTTGCTTGTTTGTAACCACAGTATAAAAAGGGAACTGGTAAAATGTACTCGATAATTATGATTGGCAAGTTACATAGGGAACAAATGTCTAAACATACTGCCTCCGCTAGATCAAGAAGGGCTTGACTTTTTGTTTAATGTATATAATGTATGTCAACAATCTCACCAAAAATATTTCCAAGCACTTATAAGAATAATAATTGGCAGACACAGATAGAAAGAACAGAAATAATAGAAAGATGGGGAACTTAGAGCTCCAAAGCTCCATTTTGAACGCAATCGGTATTTAATGTGTGTGTGTGATGATACTTATCCAATTGCATAGAAAAGACGTAACGTTAAAAATCAATACATGTTCTTATAGACCGACTCAGTCAACAATTGAAAAAAAACTTATTACGATTAGAACTTTTTACTAATAATGGGTTTATATATTTTACATAATAATACGTTAAAAAGTGAGACAGGAATGTCCTATGGTATCAAGTTATATAGGATTTAGAAGATTCTCAGAGTTAGATACGTTTTTTATTTGCGTAAAAAATTACTGAAAAATAATTCGCACTCAGACCTGTAATTAAGCAACAAAAAAAACATTCAGATAAATTGACGTGTACATTTATACAGAATATGCATTTACATTACATTTCCATGCACAATACCCTTGCATCATTACATGGCATACATTTACCCCAAATTAATTTAAACAGGTTGGTTGTGCGTTAATGAGTGGTGCATCACGTTCAATTATCTCTATATATTATTATTTATTTTTAAATGATATTCACAAAGGTTTTAATTGTAACGGAAATAATTAATTTCTCATAATTGGGCTTTATTGAAATCCTGCGGTAAGTTCGCCTTTATGGTACTTACCTGGTTCATGTTTAAAGTAAGTTGGGTAAACCAAATGTTTATATAGGCCTGAATAATTAGATTTATTGTGAAAAGGACCCTTACTAGAAATCAAATGGATTTCTAGTAAGGGATTCTGGATTGGATCTGCGTGCCATATTGTACCTAAGATAAATTTCCGATTCACAACATTTTACTTTTAATTTAAATTATTAATACCTTTTTTATTTTTATGCATAGAGGTTTATATAGTTTGGGTATCTAGCCAAAGTCAATTATTGGGAAAGTTTTAAAATAATCTTCAAGCAAATAGGAATTGAGTGAAAGCCAGACTTATGTAATCAAATCCAAGTCGCAGGCTTTTTGCTGAAGTAAGAAGAACTTTTTGATGCAGATTGAAAAAGTACTTCACTAAACGATTGATATTAAAATTGCATACATTCTTGCTTACTTGCCAGGTGGTAGGGCATTTGCCCAACTGGATGGCTACCACCCCTGGTCTAAAGTATGTCGCCATAACAACCTTGAGTTGTGTTCCGGCATTAGTGACCGGGTTCCAGTCTCCCTTAAGAAAGCAGCAACGCATTTATAGTACCTTTGGTGTTGCAAATGTCTATAGGTGATGGTAACCGCTTTCCACCAAGTGGGCCGTCTGCCTGTCTGCTGAACTCCTGCAATAAAAAATAAAAAAAAATACTGATTATTTAGTTTTATACTATTATTATTCATTTGTCTGTAGTACCAATACAGTACCCGCGGCAGTTCTCGTTCACTTTCCCGAATAAAAAGATTTTATGTACACAACTCAGTAGCAAATTTGTAATAAATAATATAATATTGATAGTTTTTTTTTTATATAACTATACGAATTTGTTATTGTATTCACAGTATTATATTTACGTGTAAAGGTGACTTTATTCGACATTTCATCCTAGAAAATGCATGCTGTCTCACGGAACTCACAGAGGAATTTTATGGACGTGAAGCCGCATGGACTCCTTACATAAAATATTAATTAATGCTTTATTTATACTAACAGGGTATGAAACAGAATTCAGACGATTTGAACATAGAACGTGAAGCCCGCGAACGTGTCGCAGCCATGTCGCATCGCAGCATGGGCGCCTCCACGGAGTGTGATTTCTCACAGGCATCTATGAATACGGATTCCGTTGAAGGTAATTGTTACGTCATATATATATATATATATATATATATATATATATATATATATATATATATATATATATATATATATATAATAATAATAATAATAATAATAATAGCAGCCCATAAATGTCCCACTGCTGGGCTCGGGCCTCCCACTATAGGGAACGGACAATATATATATATATATATATATATAGCATAAAATATTTCAATAAAGGAAAATATAGATAACGCTGCGAGATATGTGCATAGGACTATATTTGGCTTCGCTATACATGGCGTCGAGAGTACCTACATGTCGTCGTATCATTTGTATATACTTTACACTTTATTGCTCACCAAATAAACAATTTAAAAAAATGTTGTATATTTTTTTGTTGTTTAATTTTAATGTATATTGTACTACTTAACTCTTACAAGTGACAATTATTTTACAAAATCCCATGCGTATATTCATAAACTGGTATGAAAATTTTTAACTACACAATGCAACCATGAGGTCGCTAACACAAGTACGCTACTGAGTCGAAATAGATGTTAGTAATATAAGATTAAACCATATCCTAAATGTCCGTATTCCTTAAATTAAGTGCAAATTAACTTAGGAAACATGGCCAGCGGTGGTAGGCCCCCAGGGCTGAATAATCTTCGCCATCCATTGCAACGGAATTCCACTGGCAGTTCTAGAAACTCGCGCCTCTCCAGCTTCCAAAAGTCTACAAGGTATCCTTTACAAATAATAATAATTTTTAAAATTGATTTATTAAATAATCGTAAAAAATCTATCATGTAATCATATCATAAAGATAAGTGTTATTCTCAAAGACTGCAGTAAATTCAAAGCGTGTGTGTTCTTGTGTTTTCTTTTTATTTATTAATATTATAAAAAATATTATACTTTACTGTATCCAATTTTTTGACTGACTCCACCACATGCGCCGATACAAAAACTGTAGGCGATCCCTAACTAAAAGTTCATATATTCAAATAATCTCTATTATATGCATGTACAACCAGTTTGGAATGCTCTGAAAGTAGGTGTATCCAACCAACTACATTTACTTTCGGAACATTCAGTTTCTTACTTTTAATTGGCAATTGCCCGCAGCGCGACCTCCCATGACGAGCCCCAAGCCGGTCCCAGCAAATACAATTATGTAGCTGGCAGCTCCGTGGAGCATCTGATACCGCCACTCAACCCCGAGGATAGTAAGTGCTCTCTAATAATATTTTTAAATTGCAAATAATTTCAAATTAATTTTAATATTTACAGAAGTATTCACAGAAGCGTAAAATTATACAAGAATGTAATTTAAAAAAGTATTATTGTGCATTATTGATAATTAACATATAACCTACTAATTAATGAATGTCCAAAAATCAGAAATCACCTTTTCTTTTAACGACTTAAAAGAAATCGAATTGAGGACTAACCGCCGCGAGCGAAACGCGGCTGGGGCGTGTGGGCTTCGTCACGTTGAAATTGCTATTCCAATCTCCAAACAAGTACTATTGCCAACTGGGTCGGGGATACCCACTAAAACCCCTCGGTGTTTCTTCGTTCACCTTATGCCAAGGCTACGAGGAAGCAGAAGCTCAACCAACTCCGCGTGCCCTGGAGGAATAATTATCAAAACAAAGTTAAATTCACTCGAAAGTTTTTTACCGATCATATATTTGCATTTTAAATGTGATTATCATTTTGGGATAGGTACCTTAAGAGTTTTATTTTATTTTAGGTGTAACTTCGATCACAGTTAATGTTGTCAGTGAAAGCGAAACTGAGACTCTTGTACCAAAACCCTCACCACCACCACCACCACCACCGGTATGTAAATAATCTATACTATGCAGTACAAGGATTTACGAATGCACAACAAACTTGAAGATATGTGGATATCGTTGAGTGGACATATGAAATACTAAAAGAGCAACTTCATGTATTACTGATATGCTGCCATTCTTTGAGAGGTTCTATTTATAAACAGCATGCCCTGGACAATCCAGACTTTTATCATTTAGTTATTTTTCTTTTAAGGGTTGTATCTACTTTTATAGTGATAATTTTTGTTTACTTTATTTCTTTTTTAAAAAGTTTTATTAACTTGTACTTGTATAACTTAGTTATGCAATTAAAATTCTTATTTCAAATATATGGTACATTAACTTTCTTATAGAAATATATTCTTACATTCTATATTAGATATACTTTATTTTATAACATTTTATTACAGAGGATTTTCACTCTGTGCTAATTTTTTGTTTGTTTTATGTCTAATTACACTAATTATGACAAAATGAAAATGAAAATAAAATTATGACTACGATATGCAATCTACGTATTTGTACTGATTATATGTATTTTTACTACCCTGATATACAATTGCGTCTACATTTTCGACCTATCTTTGCTGCACTATCAGTATGTACTGCAAAATATGGTTTTTCTCGTTACATTTCTTTATTCCCTTGTGGCTCATTGTATTTGTTTCATAAGTTTTAAGCAGCTTTGTTTTTAATGTTGTAACTAAGTGCAGTTGATGTAGTGGTTAAATACATAAAGAGGAAAAGGCGTCAGAAATATGGGAACTATAATATAACTAAAAGGGATTATAAATGAATCTCCGGTGCTTTTACTCGCCTTACGTGTTACGATTAGCTCAAAGCTGTCTCTAACATGTTCTAAGCCTTCTACTGTAAAAATAAGTGACCACTTTTTAAAAATTGGGTAGACCTATGTAAAGCCAAGGTGACTAACTTCCACACGTTTTGTCATTTGGCTCCAAAATCTCATAAAAAAAATTATCGAAAATATCTTATTTCTCTAAAACTACAAAATCATTATATTATGTTGTTTAAAATCTATTTTATGTATGGTAGCCACTCCTAATTTATACCTATTATGCAATCTAACCACGCCACTGTGCAACAGTATTCCGAACAAATTTCAATGCCAAACTTTTATCGATATAGAAGCAGTATTTTTCGGTGAATTTCGTCGGCGTACATTTCGTAAGCTTTTTTTCCGTAGCTTGCTTTACTCTGAAAATGTCCACTCGGTTTCCGCTCAAAAGTTGTTTTAAAATAATATTCCCTATAGCCATTAAGATATAACTCCTACTCAGTGTAATAGGCGGTTTCAGATAAATCGCTGTACGATATTAATATTTAATGCTTTTTTTCATTACAAAATTATAATATTTGACAAAGGAAACGTTTGTTATTAATGTAAAAGTGTATGCGACGCCATACAGTCTGAGGCCCTGAGGCGGATTGGCGCTAGGCATGCAAATGTATACCTACTTATATAATTATGTAGGGAATATCGAAAATCGATTATAACGAGCTTACATCAATGAGTTCTTCCTAAAATAGTGATTACTCATTACGAAGGGATTTGCATAGAGTAGAATAAGACTTAATTTTTGACTTAAAACTGTTTCTCAATAAAGTTTAGATTTAAAATAAAAATTGACTTTGAATTAACGTAATATGTATATATTTTATTATTGATATTCTAAGTATATTTAAAACATCTTTATCACCAGTTACGAGGCGTTCGGGAGTTGTATCGATAAGGAAAAATTGGAAGATGTAAATCTTGATTTTCGATTTGTCATCTTCTCGAAAAACCTATAATATTTTTTTATACTTATTAAATATATATTCAAATAATATGCGTTGATTTACTATAATTTCACTTCACTTTCACCAATATTTGAGAATATACATTAACGATACCCATCGGGCGATAAAATATTATAATAACGGTTTACTACATTTCCATATTTGTTACCAAAATAATTATCCATTTTTAGGTTTCGGATCATTAAATATCTCACTTTGGTGTATATTTATCAATAAGACATGATAGATATAAAGGAGATGGGGACTTTTGGGCCAAAGAAATGTAATAAGTTGATTATATTACAAAATGGAAGACATCAGCTCTAAATTCTATTTGGAAAACGAGAAATCTTAAAAATAATGTCACAAATAAAATAAGTTGTCGATTTATGTGAATGAATTTCAACAATTCAAACTTCAATTATAATATGAAAACATTTACAATATACGATTAATTCATTCAAAATAACTAAATCCATTACAATTATAAAAGAAATATTAATGTAATAAAAAGAAAAAGCCACTTTTAACTTTTTACAATCAGGGCCCAAAAATATATGAAAGTGTATCCGTCTCCTTTGGCACACGTATACCTATTATATAATTCGTAACTGTAGCATACAATTTGTTAAAATATTTCAATAAATAGTGAAAAGGGGGACTGATGATTACCCTGGTGAATCCATTAGAAAATTTCTAGTCAAAAGAGAGAAAAGAAAGGATTTCTTGTCAATCACAACATTTTTAGTACAAATGGTATGATATAGATTGTTCTATTGTTAGCATGAAAAAAATTATTTCCATTCTAACGAACAATACAGTATATTTAGATGTAAAATTAATAAGATATCAAGTCCAATTAACTTAGCCATTACCCGAATAAAGTTTATCAAACTTTGAGACTAAATCACAGCAAAATTACTTAGTTCCATGCGTAATTAAATCTGATTTCGTGTTAAATTAGTTTCATCATAAATTTATTGACTATCTTAGTAACTTCCTTGTTAAAGCAGATACAAACAATTTAGGAGTATTTACGAGAATTACGTAATAGGTAATGGCGATGAACATAATAAGTACATTGAATTCAAATCAAGCCTTGAATGCAAATTAATCGAATCGGCCTGGCGCATAATATTAGACGGATCGTTTCTGTTTTTCAATTTGGATCAAAGTGATCCGTACAAATATGAACCTGAATAATCATCCAATGTCGTCGTTTCAGCTCCGTGTTTTCATCCTAATTGATTCAACGTGGTAGATCCGTCTAAAATTAATATAAACAAGTCGAGTCGTAACTCAATAGAGTTACTCGTCTTGTTAGGGTATAGTCAAGACAAGTATGTCTTGATTATTCCAATGATCTGCTCTTTATATTCGATTCAACAATTGATATAAAAAATCATTTTAAATAAAATAATAATACATATATACATACATACATAACTTCACGCCAGTTCCCTTGCGGGGTAGGCACGAACAACAGAGCGCCATTTAGGCCCATTCTTACACACCTCACTTGCTTCTTTGACATTCATAACTCTTGTCATGCACACTCGTCTGTTCTTAAAGCTCCTGACATCACCTACTGCTAGTACACGATCAATAATAATACACTCCCATTAAATACTGGAAATGGATTAAGATGTTTAAATATTTTTTATATTGATCCATTCTCCACAGCCTTTTGACTTAATGTGAACAGTAGACTGGGGATGAAACTGACTTTATTTCCTCAAAACATCAAAGGATTCCTAATTAAAAGAAACTTAGCAATATGGAGCTACTTTTAAATAATATGGCATTGCAGTAAATATTACACACATGGTACATACCTACACAAGCTAAGGAAGTTACGCTTGTATTTTAGGCAACTTAAATTACAATGAACAACACTAGGATCAATACCAGACACTCACAGCATGAGAAATAACGTAAAGGTCGTTTACGAAATTTACCATGAAACAATACGAACTCGAGATCTCTGCTTTGCAAGAAAATCGATGGGCCAACATTTACACCACAATACAACAGACACAGTCATAGTCAGTCTTAATACTGTATTGTATTGAACATAACATAACCAATGCAATATTTATAAATTTGACCGATTCTATTGACCATCGGCTATATAGCCGGTGGTGGTGTTGCAGCAGCCAACGCCGCAGAAAACAGCCCCGCGCAGTGTAAGCAGCGGTCAGAACACGCTGCGAGTCCAGCCCCAGAGCGGTGTTATGGCTTTGGTGCATAGCCTGCCGGACCTCACCATCGATCCTTCGCCCTCGCCTCCAAGGCCTTCGCAGAGGTTTAAATAAAAATGATATGAAATCTTAAACGTACCACTACTGGGTCCAGTCTTTCCCTTCTTTTTCCATCCGGATTGTCCAAGGTGGATTACCCTGATTCACCCATTAGTTATGTTGATGTAAAGGTTTCATCGCGATGTTGTCTTTCAGCAACAGCACGTGTATATGTAACAATACGCACATTAAGTAAGAAAAACGGCCTATTTTACAGGCGCGCTACCTTAACAATGTTCCAAGCTGTGTCTAAATGCGCGGCTATAATGAGTGATCTAGCATTACAAACACTTATAATTTTGGAGCATCACATATCCGATACGCTACATCTACGCGATGCAAATGATCGCCAAAATTTGTATCCAGACAGTCGATGTAATATAACTATTATCGGATTACCGCGTTGATACATATTATGTGTAAATAGGCTTCTTTATGCTGGTTTCAAAATAATTTATTGATACATTGGACTAAATATTTAATAGCGGTAAATTACTGGTTGTCTTTACACTTTTATTCATTTGTACCTTATATACTATATTAATTAATATACATATATTTGGTTACCGATAGTCCCAGCCCGCAGTCAGCCTCCGAGAAGCTATATCAATCTCACCAAGAGTTGCTCCAGCGCAACAGACTTCAGGCTCAACAGCAGCACCAGTATTTGAGCCCAAATCATCGTGGAACTAGTTACCCGCTCCCGAGCCCCACCAGGTCTCTAAGGCGGGCACACATTTATAAAAAATACTGTTGTATGCTTTTTTGTGTCTATATGTGCGCACTATGTTGTTTTTTTTTTTTGCACGCATTATGTTCGACATGTCACCTCCCGCCCTAACCCGGCTATCGTTAATTTGGTTATTACTCGCTCGCGTACTCCTATTGTTGTCAATATATCTACAATGTACAAATATGGAAAACTTATTTCTATATATTCAAAACATATTGAAGTGTGTTATTTTTTATTGCGACGCTGGTAAACACGCTTATGGCCCAACTACTGGGAAGTGGAGTTCTATCCGTGCACGAACGGAGAAAGAATACAATTTCCTGCAGCCGGACGGCCTGTCATAAGAGGCGACAGAACAACCCTCAACCAGGTGGTAGGGCATTTGCCCGACTGGACGGCTACCACCCCTGGTCTAAAGTATGTCGCCATAACAACCCTGAGTTGTGATCCGGCATTAGTGACCACTTTCCAGTGCCCCTTAAGAGAGCAGCAGCGCATTTGTAGCACCTTTGGTGTTGCAAATGTCCATAGGCGATGGTAACCGCTTTCCATCAAGTGGGCCGTCTGCCTGTCTGCTAAACTCCTTCAATAGAAAAAAAAAGTGGTTACAGTCGCCTTTAGACGTTGGCAAAACCAGAGGCTATACCAATGCGGTGCCAGCCTTTAGGATGGGGTAGAAGGAGTGGAATAGTAAACTGAAATAAGGGGACCATCGGGCTGATTCTTACGAAACACGAATGGCTTACTTACTCTTTGATACCGATATTCTGTGATAGGTTGGTATCAAACAGATCGAACAGGCCCTGTGAACTGTAATCAAGATATGATTCCAGCTTGACTCTACAACGACGAAGAAAAATAATGGAAAAATTTAAGTGAAAATTGGTATTTATACGATGGCTTATCATAAATGATCCCCCTTTGAACTTTTATCTGTCAGTCTGTCTAAAGATTTCTTTTGAGTGGCTCCGAATTGGCTCAGCAGATTTCAATTAAAATTTAGATAATATTTTCTTAAGTTTTCGCGACTTGTATACATAATAAAACTACGTTTTAACAGTTTTAAGCGCGGGAATTTTATTTGATTTTGGTTTTTCCGACGTTTCGACCACTTTTTAGTGGCCGTGATCACGGAAGACAAAGATGTCAAGTGTCAACGAGTATTGTCAAAGTTTTATTTAGCCTAGCGCCAACTTGTTAATTTTAATTATTTAGTTCTAATTTTGTTCATGGTTATTATTTACTCTATGGGAGCCTAATCTAATTTACTACCGCTTCGCAACATGTTATGGCTTGAAGAGAAGAAGCGGCGCAAGAAACTCTTCAGCAAACATGCCTAGCTCTAATAATTTTATATAATATTAAAATGGGTGGAAGGAAAAATAAAAGTAATTATCAGTCAAGTTGGTTTGTGTTCCGTTGCACGCAGAAAGAGCTCACAGTGTCTTGAGGTCTGGCAGCTGGTTTTTGCTGGGTTTGGGTCTTAATAGTTTTGATGATTGAATCCCAAACAGGTGGTACTTGCCAACCATCTTCTCTATTCAAATTTGGGTGTTTTTTGATTTCAATAGCCTCACGCATCATTCTAGCTATAAAACGATTCTCTTTCGCGAGGATTTGTCGGTTATCGAATCTGATGTAGTGGTTGGGTTTATCCAGCGTGTGTTCACTGATCGCAGACTTCGTAGACCTTGTGTGTTTCATGTCAGCAATGTGTTCTTTCGTGTTTTTATGCTCCTCTTTCTTTGCCCAATGTACGACAATCCACACTCACAATCAAGCTTGTAGACCCCAGCATCCTGAAGTGGGATATTGCATTTCGCAGGTCTCAGAAATTAGGTAATCTTTTTCTGCGGCTTGAAATATGTTTTGATTGAAGCTCGCCTGAGGATGTGGCCAATTCTACAAGAGTTCTACAACGCAATCAGCTGAAGACTCCACACCAACGTCACAAAGGCCCCAAACCACCTTCAGTTGAGCGGTGCCCTGCTACCCTACCCTACATCAAGGGGGTCACAGACAGAATTGGCCATTGAAAAGTGGCCGAAACGTCGGAAAAACCAAAATCAAATAAAATTACCGCGCTTAAAACCGTTAAAACGTAGTTTTATGATAAAATTTAGATGATTAACCAGCAAAACGTTGGAACAGCATCTTTACGTTAATGTTTTTGTATTTTTCATTTCGATACCTTATAGAGTTCAAAAGTTATAAAACCAAAGTCCACAGAGCAGAAAATCCCCCAACCCCCGCCGTGCGCTCTCTAATGAGGTGGCATAGCAATACCTTCCATACAAACTGAATCTGCGAATGGGCGTCACATTGTCTTAGATCAGCTATCTGGTCATTAAAGTGCTGCAGATAGTGTCGATATATTTTTCATGTCAAGAAATTGGTTTAGGCCTTCATAGCTCGTAAACTGTACGCGCATGCTAGATTATTTGGTAATAAAATGTGTATTATTATTACGTATAAAATAAAAGAAATCAATATACTTGATAAATAAATTTACTACAATCAACAATATTTTACATAATTACCGAAATTATCACTAAAAATATTACAATATACATAAAGAGAAAAAAATCACAAAATACTAAACTACAAACTAGTACAATGAAAGAAACTGCCCTTATATACCTATACTATAAGTAATTCTTTAAAACTACAAGTAGAATACTGAACCTATGTCATCAAAGTCAATGGGTGAACTTCTCAGAAAGATGGCTATTTAACCTCGCTTACTCTCTGTACTCGTGGTAGGTACCAGGCCTTATCCCATCGCTAATATTCATTTATCTTTTAAGTAAGGATCCTTAGGAAACCTAAAAATGACAGTTTATTAAATTGTCAAATAAAAAATAAATCTGTATGGTGTTGGCACTATCGATATGACTGCCAACGTACGCGTCTCCTCACTATCGCATTCACTGATGAATTATGGGTTACGTTCGGTTGAGGTTTTTCTATTCCAAAATAAGCTTAACTGGAATTTTTGATCAGCTAAAACTTGCTCTTAGGTACTAAACTTGTGATATGATGAATTTTGTTTAGTCACCTTTTTACTTTGATTAGAAAACCAAATCACTGCACAACTAGGCATAATTCTCACTTTATTGAAGATGTTTTGTCTGCGACTTGCAAGTTGAGACTGGCGGTCGCTTGCGCTCAGATGTGCGACTATCGCACAACTTTATTACAGATATTATTATTACTGCCAACTCTAATAAGGGTGCGGCGTCAGAAGCCTGACGATTTTCTTAGCTTTGTGAACAAAGTCACAGTCTTGCGCAAACGTACAATAGACCAAAGCGGCGATGAACCACCCGTAAGACTAAAATCGCCTGGCAAAAACTCCCGCTAACAGTGCAATAACACGCACACAGGTAAAACATCAGTTGTAAGGGTCGGGATTTTATTGTTGCCTGTTTTCCTTTTGTTTAAACATTTCAGAAACGTCCTGATTGATGTATATAAAATTTGAGAGTGTGTGTACGTGAATATCAAAATTTTATGAGCCGCTCAAAGCAAAATGTTAGGGAACTGATCAAGGAGAAATTTGACCGACCGTACTGGCAGCTATAGCTACGTTATAGTATTTTGTAAAATTCGTTGCATCTGCGAGGTTGTGAAGAACAAACAATCTAATTCATAGATAGATTAGTAAAAATAAGAATGTATATTTATATCTTCAGGGCGTCACTGAAACGCGGCCTTGCATTCTCATACTCATTCAAGAATCCGCCGCTTACAAAGATGGGTCACGTGAATAGTCAATCACAACTGCAAGCGGAGGCAGGTCCCTCCACTAGTCAAGGAACTAAGGTACTAAAATGATTTTCAGAGTTTACGTGATTGTTTCTACTTTATTTATTTATTGAGAAAACTAACAGCTAATACACAAACCTATCTATCTGTAAATGGTTCGAGTTTGTACATAGCATTTAGAAATGTAAAAAAATGGAGCGGATAATTCGGAGCAGGAAATTCCGGCAATATTTATTTTTTTTGTCTATCTGTTAGAGCATCACGTGAAAACTACTGAACGGATTTAAATGAAACTCCCAGGGCATAACTTAAGATACTTTTAATCCCGATATATGGCGTCGTTTCCGCGGGTTAGATAACAATATCGCAAAATATGGCGCTGCGATCGCATACTTTTTGAAAACTTAACGTATATAAATGAAACTTGACACAGAGCTGGCTAGCTTATTTCCCTTATAATTGGCACTGAGGATATTTTTATTTCGATAAATAATATCGTTTCCATAAAATAGATAGATTAATATTTTTTTCAATTCACAAACAAATACTCAAATACCTATGTTATCATAATGGCTACGACTCACTGTGTTTTGCTGGGCAGTTGTATAGACTATATGGTCAGTAGTTTCTTTTTTATGACAGTAAATTTAACAAGAAACAGTAGTTTTAGGTCTAAAAATTACAGAGTATATATTTATATATATATTAGATTAGATTTTACATACTTATTTTTCGGGCGATAACGGGTATTCCATAGACATGGTCGTTTTTCAGATACATTATTATTTTATAGTGAATAACGAAAAATAATGAAACCAAATGATTTGTCCTCTCTTTTATAAATATGTAGATACTGTTTTCATCCTGCTTTGATAAAAATTGAAGAAGTAAAATGATTTAATGTCAATAATTTGGAACTAATTTGAAGAATTTTTTTCTTAACTAAAAGTAACTATAGAAAAGTCACTAAAAAACCACGTTATGTCTCATATCGTGAAGATTTATGCTTTTTTGGATAAATTATTGATCAGTCATTATCAATGAAAAATAGTATCGTTTGTAATCCATTTTCGACCTTTTTCGGCAACAGGAGCCATAAGGAATTTACAGTTAAGTTCTCTGTGATATATGACCAATTTCGAACTTGATATTGTTTAGTTAACCAATGTTTAATTTTACACAGAACGACAAAGGCGCTGTGAATCCAATGATGGTACCAAGCACGAGCACTGATAAAGGAGATAAGAAGGCAAAACATGTGACCAGCAAGTAAGTAATAGAAGTCTAAAATGAATCATAGCGTATTAGGTAAATTCTGCCTTTGACAGAAGTATGTTATTTATTACTTATTAATGGTGTCGCGCTTATTATGATTTTGTATTAAAAAAAGCAAATTGAATGAAATAAACAACTATAAATTGGAATATATTTCTTTGCAGTATTAAAAGGTTCACTACTACAACTATCTAGCTAATCCATAATAGAATAGCCTGCCTTCTTCGTAACTTAGTTTAAAAATAGAATTTAATACTTGCATGGTGTAATGAAACCTCAGATTGTCAATGAGTTCCATTATGAAAATAAGTTGTAACAAAAATATATTTGAATGTAGCTTCCTTAATCCCCGTCAGTTCTTTCTTCAGTTCGGGCGGCTGGCACTCCAAAATTGAAGCATGACAATTAAGAGGTTGGCGGTTGATGACGTTTACAAGGCAAGATTCTTTGAATAAGTTCCTTAAGTAGGTGTACGTGGGCAAAATGTGTATCTTACTCAACAGTTGACCCACAGCTCACTCCACAAAGCTTTGTAAATGGCAAATACATATTTTAGGGTAGTTCTAGTAGTAGTGAACAATATTCACACTATTATTGTGGTAGACACATTTTGTCTTAGTCTTAGTTAAATGAGAGGCAGGCTAGGGCACCTGCTTACCAGCTTAATTTCCTAATACTCAGTACAACGTCACGTTTTTGCGTTTTGGCTAGTCCAATTTCCCAAACAGTTTAAATATACCATAGAGACTATGCGTCTCTCTACCTTTTTTGCTATCTGTATAATGGGGAGTGCTTCAAGGATCTGTTTAGAATGGTACCTTCGTTCTCTTTCTACTAGATTACCACACAGCATGAGCTTGGGTGTTCATCTTCGTTTCCTTGAGCCGCTTCGCTCAAGTACGTGATGGTTTTCGAGAACGTTTCTTTTGAGCACTCGTACTCTAAAGATTTAGAATGAGCTTCTACCGGTCATCTTGTCTACTGTATTGCAGTTATAAAAATGTTCAGAATAGTTTTTATTTAAGGGTTTGCATATCGGTTACCTCCATATGCAGGTTTCTTCGTGATGTCTTCCTTCATTATTAGCACGTGGTAATCCTACAATATACGCATTCGGTCAGAAAACTGCCTAAGTGGTGCACGTTTTACAGTTGTGAGTAAGATCCGTATCTGCGTCAATTGACATTGGGACGCGAACACGTTAGGTAACCATTTAGGCTTATACAAAATATTATTTCATCAAATTTTCAGCATGATAATTCGCCGCATTGATGTACATTGTGTATTGTCTAAAAACAGACAGCATGCTTCTATATTAGTAAAAAAAAATGCTCCATAGAAAGTAATGTAAAAGTTCATGTAGGTAGTACCTTATCACATTGTTAAATTTTATCCGTGCAGGAACGGAGAAAGAATACAATTTCCTGCGGCCGGGCGGCCTGTCTTAAGAGGCGACAAAGGAACCCACAGCCAGGTGGTAGGGCATTTGTCCGACTGGATGGCTACCACCCCTGGTCTAAAGCATGTCGCCATAACAACCTTGAGTTGTGTTCTGGCATTAGTGCAGGTTCCAGTGACCCTTAAGAGAGCAGCAGCGCATTTGTAGCATCTTTGGTGTTGCAAATGTCCATAGGCGATAGTAACCGCTTTCTATTAAGTGGGCCGTCTGCCTGTCTGCTGATCTTCTGCAATAAAAAAAAACTGGAAGATCATCACGCTATATAGTTGTTCTATCAAAATTGTGTACTGTATCTGTATTACCTACTTATTTCTTAACAAGTATGTATATTGTTGATATTTCCTAGTTCCAAAACCAAATTTTCATTTTTATTCACGAAAATCACAATATCATCATTGCAGAAGAAATTTTAGGTGTGAACTTACATTAAAATCTAATACCACTATTAGTTTAGTGGCTTATATAATGTAGAAATATAGCTCACGTAGGTATGATTTTATAAGCGAAAATTATGAAAACAATTACTACGTTTGGGCGAACAAATACTTATTTTCCTAAAGAAAAAGTAATTGTATATTTTTTCCATTGTTGAAGGTTAAAGAATGGATTTAGATTAATAAATATATAAGTGGACAAAGCATGTGGTAATAACGCATCTTTCATTTCAGGAACAAAAGTGGTGATCCTAGCCCCGTTCGCAAGGAAGACAAAGGGGACTGACAGCGACGATGGCGCAAGTCGCGTGACTGAACTATGACCAGAAAACTAAATTTCCGATGGCTTTATAGATGGTGCTGGTAGTTTTCGAAAGTTGCAACGAGAAGGATAAATACTAGATATTCTATCTACTGTGTGATTTAATATCTGTATTTAAAAAAAATGGTAAATATCTCTCGGATACAGGACTATGAGAAAACCCCGATTTATCTTATCGTTTAATGGTAATGATGATAATAGAAAAATATATAACTTCTATATTATATTATATGTATAATTGTTAGAATTTAATGTGACTTTAGTGAATTCTTGGTCTTTATGATGATATACATGAAACTAAACCGGATTATCCCACTTCTATGAGTACTCATTATTTTTAATGTTCTAGTCGATAGTCGTATTATAGTAATATAGAAAAAATATCTTGTCGGTGTAGAATGTCAATTCATTAATGAAATTCATGGAAATGTCTTGAAGTGGAACTAAATATTTATATTCTACTCTTTACATACATATATAAAGTAGGTACTATTTTATCTTGTATAATTATAATCAATGTGAACTTTGGTGTTATGTAGTTATTCAACGACAACATAGCAAAATTCATCTCATTCATTCAGTCATTTAGATTAATATTACAAGTTAATTACATATATAATATACATCTTCAGAAAGGAAGAATTGTGGTTACACTAAATAGTGTTGAAGTGTGAGTTAAGATTGTTTAGAGAAAAACTGCTGGTGATTATACTGTTTATTAGAAAATATTTATTAAAGTATTATATTATAGTAAATGTTTAAATATACATGTAGTTATAGTAAAATTATTGATGTGTTCTAAGAATCATCCTTTAAAGATATTTTATTTTACAACTATCGCTATTTAAGAGTTAGATGATTTGAGTATATTGACATTTAAACTCGTTTAATCTAAAGTCCTTTTATCATGACAAATTACAGAATTATAAATTCTAAAATTTGGTTTTCACTTTTAACGAAGGAAGATATACTCATTGTCATATTAAAAATTTGATTGCACCAATCAATTTATACATTTTTCCTAGACATATCCAAAAGTAAACATAGAAATTTCAAGGACTATATCAAATTATAAGTGTCGAAAGACAGGTAGTATAATATAAGAATAGTTTAGACATTAAATTTTTCAGCAACTTTTTCAATTATAATTGACGTGAACTTGTAACCTTAACATACGTTGTATGTAATACGTGTTAAGGTTTTTAAATTCGCCAGAATATACATAATTAATACATATTGTGGCGAGTCTAAAAACATTCTTGCTGCACCTATTAGAATTAGATAGTAGACGTATCTGGAAGTAAGAACGAGGTAAACGGAAATAACGTTTAATGAAGAAATCGATTAGAGAATTGAATGGATATAAAATGCTGTGATGGGCTAAGGAATGTCATTTTATAGATATTAAGGACTAGGTTAAGGTCACAATATCCATGTTTAATAGGTGTTTTCGTTGTTAGAAATTGATGTTATTACTCGGTGTTTTATCATTGTTATGGTAACTACTGATCCGCTGCATATTTCATTAACCATCTACATAAAATATGCTTTAAACTTTGCCTACTTTTTGCACGGCAAAAATTACAGTTACTATTAAAAAATGGTGAAACTACAATATGTGATTAAGCAAATAAATTGTACCTACCTAATACCCACTTTATCACATTATTACCAGTTCATAGAAGCTTTTTGGTGGAAAGGTATCGATGTCAGTGGTAGATGTATGACATTCACATTATTGAATTAATATAACCGTATCACTTTGTGTCTGTAGATTCAGAAAATAAACCAATGCATACAATTTCCGGTGTTTCATTGCTAATTACCGAACTCCTCCGCCGGGTCCCAGACAGAATGGGTAGGCTCATGAAATGCTGCCTTAACTTTGTAGAGGATAATATGCGTACCAATTGTTTAAGAATAACGGATCCCCAAGACTGCGCGAACATAAGAAAAATAGGAAACCGGGACTCCGGGCCCTAAAGCGGCCGCTCTAAATAGGAATTTAACGGTAGGGAAATTTTGATAATGATCAACCTTTTCATCATCAATGAGATATTTTAATTTACCAATATCATTTTATACGTATTTTTCGCTCCTTAAAATTCAAAATCATCACAAAGTCAAATTCTTTTTTATTTAAAAAATGGTACACAAATTATGTGTCACTATAATTAGTTTACGAAGTTTTTTACAATTGCACAATATCATTTTATATTTCATACAGTTATCTGTTCATTTACATCTATCTTGACAGCAATGTCCAGTTGGCGTTATTCTAAAAAGTCTATTTTTACGATCTCTTGCATACACAGGTTTAGGTTGGGCCCAAAGCCCTTGCTTCAGACACGGGGCCCAAAGCGTTAAAAGAATAGCGGCTAACAGTATCCCATAAACCATTTTTATCGAGTGACTCGTTTAGGAACCTGAAAGAGTGAGAAATCCTATTACAGAAATTTCCCTTATGTCGTTAGGCAATCGTCGTCTGCTGTAAGACGTAGGCCTTCCCAATTTGATTCAGCTCCCCCCCCCCCCCCCTTTTTTACCCGGCTCGCGGTTCTGCGACCAGGGCCGTATTTACCCGTAGGTGCAAAGAGGGCATGGCACCTGGGCTACGAGACCTAGGGGCGCAAGTCGATTGACTTCAATAAAATAATCAATAGAGAACTTGTCATTTGTTATCAAGTTCTGATTAACGAGCACCCATGCGACCATGTAGCCACCATGTATATACGTTTAGAAAAAATCAACATAATAGAATAAATCAACATAATACAATAATGTGTAGCGTCTTTTGACAGGAAGATATAGACATAGACTATATCTTCCTGTCAAAATTATTAACCACTAGAGTTTTCCCCGCAGCTACGCCGCGTGAAAACTCCTATGTAGTTGTTCTATGTGACGTATATATATACAAGTTTGATTAGGTGTTTTACCTAAAACTTTGCTGTTTCTTGTTACAAAGCTCACTACAATAACAAAGAAACTCAGTCCGTATAGTCTACACAACTGCGCAGCGAAACATAGGAGCGAGTCGCGGCCAATCATTTGAAGTAATACAATGAATGAGATGTTTATGATAACGAAGGTATTTGTTAATTAATTGAAAAACGCGATTGCAGAGCCATCTATTTTGTTCATCCGTTTATTCCATGGAAATTACGTAATTTGTGGGGATGAAGCGTATCTGACTAAACGAATTAAAGTAACCGATATGCAAAATTAGTAAGGTGAAGTGGCAGCGGGTCGATCACTTTGTCACAGGCAGGGTCGTATCAGGCGTATTGGGCAGCGGGGCTGGGGTGCAAAAATTGGCTTGCACTTTAAATATAGGTGGATTTTGGAGATTATAATGTAACCTTTGAACTAATCCACGGCTACTTTCAGGAGCTATAAAGCTAAAAAGTAAACCTTATAGTCGTGAGACTATAATGTTACCTTCGGAGTTTGGGTTTAAAGAACTTTATTCTCAAAAGAACATTACAGTTCACTTATATGAGATACAACAATTTACATTCTAACATAAATCCTATAATCTAAAAGCGAGCAGATAAACAAACTTTAAGCGTTTTCCCCGCGGCTGTGCCGCGTGTAAAACCCTGGGTGGTATAGCTCTATGTTGCGTACATAAAAAAATCATTACGTGTTTTATATATACCTAGTGCAGCCATAAGTTCTGTTACAAATGAAAATGCATTTTTTTTTAATGAAGTAATGTAATATTATTAAAATTTATACCTACATATTTATTAAAGTCTCAGCAAAAAATAAAAAAATATTCTATTCGAAATGGCCACCTTTGGCTTTTATCTGTTTGGGCACGAATCTATGGATTTACGCACTGTTTCGACTCTGCTTGCTCCAAAGATTTTTTAAGAGACTCAATGTCACCGTGTCGTTTAGAGCAGGCCATGTCTTCTAAGACTGACCATAATTTAAAGTCTAAAAGGTTGAGGTCTGGGATAGATGAGGGCCAGTCTTCAGCTCTTATAAAGTCCGGAACGTTGGTTTCAATCCAGGCTTGGGTAGTTCGTGCCTTGTGACCAAGTGCAGAGTCCTGCTGGAAAGTCCACGGTATATTTTTAAAAAGTATATTGCTGAGAGGTTTCACAACATGATCCAAGACTGTATCTTGATACACTTTGGCTGAAGTTTTCACTCCTTTTTCACAAAAATGTAGTTTTGTGACTCCTTGATAAGACACGCCCCACCAAAGCATCACTAACGCAGGATGATGACCACGTTCTATCTTTCCGACAACTTGAGCTGCTTCTTTAGAACTGTGAGCGTACACTTTATCATTTTGCTTATTGTAGTGTTCTTCAATCGTAAAAAAAATTTCATCGGTAAAGAGGATATTTCTGTGCCTTTCACCTGCGTATCGCGACAGAAGGCGTTTTGATCGATCCACTCTCTTTAATTGTAAAGATTGATTTAGGGCATGTCCTGTATATCGACGATAAGCACCGAGCTTGTTTTATAATACGCGACAGAGTCCTAGTGGGAATCTTCATTTCTCGCGATAAGATTGTTTGCTTCCTAACAGGGTTTCGACGAATCCTGGCTTTAACAGCATTAACAGCCTTTGCAGTTCTAACAGCACGCGGCCGCCCCCATCTTTTCTGGTCTTTGACAGACGAAGTGTTGTTGTATCTGTTGATAGTAGGATATACGAAAATACGGCTGATACCAAGCTTTTGAAGTGTCTGGAATATAACCGACGGGCTCCATACTCACTTTGTGCAAGGCGATTACTGTAATCATATTTTTTCTAACACCCCATTCATTATTGTAATTTGATAATGAACACGAAAAAATGTGAAATGGCGCAAAATCGAAAGAAGTTTTTAAAATAATATACGTGTTCCATATTCAAAATAATTAAAAAGTTGAAAAAAAGAAAAGTTTTTATGTAACAGTATTGATGGTCAGATTAGTTATATAAACCTTAAATACTTTATTTTCTTCTTCAATTCACTACAATTACAAAAAAATATAAGTCAATATAGTGCACAGCAAAACATAAAGAAAAGTCGCAGCCAACCTGATTTGAAGTACCTAATACGCACTGAAGTAGGAAATAGAGGTCCATGCTAATACGTAATTAATGACACGTGGGCAACCTGACAACGTATTTGGTGTTGAATTACAGCGGGGGTTATCTACATTGCAGTTGTACCGCCATCTTTTTCGCTATTTTCGTCTAACCAATGGAAACGACGTCATTTTGACGAAAGACAGACAGACGAAAATTCTAAAAATTGCATATCTGATCTGCTGGTCTGAATTAGCCCCCCTAATTTTTTTCACATTTTTAAACGGATTGTACAAACTCGAACATTTACAGGTTTAGTATAGATAGATAAATGTACGAAAAAACTAAAATTTTAAATCTACATCGACTATACAAATATCATAAATGCATTTTAGTAAAAACAAATTATTTAATATATTATACAAACAAAATTATTGTACTACTACCGAGAAGATTTTAAGTAAAGGAGCCAATATTTAAAACAAATGACTTAATGCAGTGAATAATTTTTGTAAAAATATAAATTTCTATGAAAGGAACTAAAATGTTTTTTAAAAAACTTAATATTTAAAGCCTCAATCTGACTTTAATTTGATATTTATGTAACCATTTAAAATGTTATCTTATTATTATTATTTTTGTTTTGGTAATATTTTATTGTTCACATAGTTTGTCTATAAGTTTGTATATCTGCTCGCTTTTAGATTATGGGATTTATATTAGAATGTAAACTGTTGTATCTCATATAAGTGAACTGTAATGTTCTTTTAAGAATAAACTTTATACAAAAAATCCACCCATATATGCTAAGGGGAGCGCAAGCTGATTTTCGCAGCGGGGCCCCGGTGCCCAATATGCTTGATACGACCCTGCCTACGACAAATTGATCGACCCACTGCCACTTCAGCTTACTAATTTTGCGAGTCATATCGGTTACAGTGATACGTTTATGAATACTACTTATATTCGTTTCCAATGAAATCAATCACAATTATTCCTAATGAAAAACGTAATAATTCTTTGACTGGGCCCGGCAAACATTTACTCTATTATAAAATTTTCTAAGATTCCGTTTTTGCCAAAATGGCTACAGGGCCCTGAAAATGAAAGAAATATTGTTTACATAAAATAGATACCTCATTATTTTATATATCTTGAGATTTGAAATCAACGAGTTGTTGCTTTTAAGTTTATAGTAAATAACCTCATGTTTAATAGATATTTAGATTTCGTAATAACCGAATACAAAGACAGTGATACTCCAAATTATTTTAACTTCATAGATTTTGACTTGAATCATAATGAAACAGTCTTAGTTTGACAGGATTGATTTTCTTAACTCCATAAAGGCTACGTTCCATTAGGTACTCACAACGAACACGTTCACGACCGCAATTTTTCCCGTTCCACTTGCTTGCCGGTGTTACAATGGTAAACCCATGTGGAACGACTATTCGACCCACCTCTTGACATGAGTCGTTGTGAGCGTTGTGTGATCGAAAATGATGACAGCATTAGTCACGTTTTCGCTACGACCACAACGTCCGCGGTCGCCTTGTGGAACGGCTAGGGGGGCATTTTAGGCGTTGTGAGCTACTAGTGGAACGCGTGGCTTTCTTCTTCTTCTTGAAATCTTAAGTATAATGAAGGTCTCTCTCTCTCTCTCATATCGATAGTGCTTATGGCTTTAATTAAAATAAATATAAATAGGTCGGGGAAGAAGTCTTTTCGCATATAGTATGTATGAATTTGTAATAAGATCTCTTTGGCTATGCCATTTGTATCTGGCTGGTTTTGATATCATTAAAAAGTTTTAATTTTAAAGAAGACAATTCCACATTCAAATTAGGAAAATGTGTGATTTTCATTTGTTTTTCTTATTGTTAAAATGAGTGAATCTAATGAAGAAATTCAATACATTTTAAAATTTTACTACAAAAAAGGAAAAATGCAACACAAGCCGCGAAAAAAATTTGTGATGTTTATGGACCTAATGCAGTATCTGTGAGAGTAGCGCAAATTTGCTTTAAGCGTTTTCAATCCGGAAATTTTGATATCAAAAATGCACGTCGCTCTGGTCGCCCTGTTACGGACAAAATTGATGCCATTTTTGAAAAAGTGAAGCAAAATCGGCATATTAGTAGTTACGATGTAGCTGGAGAACTGGGAATTGACCACAAAACGATTTTGGCGCATTTGAAAAAAGCTGGGTACACAAAAAAGCTCGATATTTGGGTGCCTCATGAGCTTACTGAAAGAAACCTAATGAACCGTGTACTCATTTGTGATTCTTTATTACGACGTAATGAAACCGAACCATTTTTGAAGAAGCTGATAACTGGTGATGAAAAGTCGATCACGTACGACAAGAACGTGCGAAAATGATCGTGGTCAAAGGCCGGTCAGGCTTCACAGACTGTGGCGAAACTCGGGTTAACTCGCAACAAGGTGATGCTGTGTGTATGGTGGGATTGGAAGGGCATTATTCATTATGAGCTGTTACCGCCAGGCAGGATCATCGATTCTGAACTGTACTACGAACAACTGATGAGATTAAAGCAAAAAGTTGAGAGAAAGCGGCCGGAATTAATCAACAGAAGGGGTGTGGATTTGCACTATGATAACGCTAGATCTCACACATCTTTAGCCACTCAGCAAAAATTACAGGGGGTTTGGCTGGGAGGTGTTAATGCATCCGTTGTATAGTCCTGACCTTGCACCTTCAGATTTTCACCTGTTTCGGTCTCTGCAGAATTCCTTAGGCAGTGTCAGGTTACCATCACGAGAGGACTGCCAAAACCACTTGTCGCAGTTTTTTTATCAGAATCCCCAATATTTTTATAGCAATGGGATCACCTCCCTACCTACAAGATGGCAAAAAGTTATCCAACAAAATGGCACCTACATACTTTAGTCAAATATAAATAAACTTTATAAAAAAACCTTTTGAATTTTTATATAAAATGCGAAGAAACTTTTTCCCCAACCTAATACAATGTGTTGTCACAACGCCTTTAAGAAATATTAAGTTAGTTTTATATGGATAAAAGGACTAACGAATTATATATATTTGTGTATGTTATCATAGTGCAGTTATAGATATTCTGAACAAGAGACAGGTCAATAACTTCAAAGAGGAGTGTACCTAGATGTAGCATAACTTGTATGCCAAAATCGTAAATGTAGAAATCAGTTGTCTCTACACCTAAGTATAGAAAAAAGGCATGACGATATATAATTAACTAAAGTGTGCCCCGTGCCTACGCCATATGTCAAACCCTGGGAAGTAGCATTATTTTACTTACATAAAAACTTGATTCGGTTTGTTACATATAATAATAATAATAAAACTAATTCCATATATTGTAGTCCACATAACTACCCAGCCAACCGTAGAAGTGAGTTGAAGCTAACCTGATTTGAAGAAATACACCGAATGACATGTTAGACATACATACATACATAACTTCACGCCAGTTCCCTTGCGGGGTAGGCACCACGAACAGAGCACCATTCAGGCTTATTCTTACCCACCTCATGTTAGACCACGTAGGTATTTGTTAGTAGATTGAAAATCGCGATCGCAGCGCCATCTTTTTCGCTATTTTCGTCTAGTCCACGGACACCACGTAATTTTTCGGGATAATATATCTTAAGTTACGCCCCGGGATATAAGATAGCTCCATGTTGAGTTTCATTTAAATCTGATCAGTAGTTATCACGTGATGGTGCCAGAGACAGAAATTTTAAAAAACCTATTTTCGGAATCTGCTGGCTCGAATTAGAACCCTTGATTTTTTTCATATTTTAGACGCTTTGTATAAACTGGTACCATTTACATTATTAAAGTATAAACATTGATATACAAAAAAATATCAAAGTATAAAACAAAGTACAGATTGACAATTACATACAAATGTAACGTGAAGAAGTGTTAGAGCGCTATCTAGTGGAACCTAATAGTAAGAAGTTACATCCTCTTGGCAACAAACACCTAGTATACCTATCCAAAGGAACCTAATCGCAACAAGTTACAATCTCTTACTAACTAGATGGCGCTTCAAAAAATCTGGCTATTTTAGGTAGAAAGTGTCATCTAATGAAAGCTAATGTTAAAGTGTTTTCTTACTAACACTAATTGACGCTTCGAATAACCTAATATTAGATAAATTAATTGATAACTCTAATCTGAACAACCAGCAGGAGCAACCTCTATCGGCCAAAAAATCTATCTTTCTTGAAGCTGGAGTTAAAGGATAGAAAGTAATGAAGAAAAATGTGGTAACATCAATTTTACTAGAGACAGAGAGTTTACACCACATGGCGTTCCAGTATTAAGCGTAATCGACTTCTCATTAAATGGAGATTGAAGTAAGGAACAAATAGTTTTTTTACGATTGAAAAGTACTGATTGATAATAATATGTTGAAAGGGGGGTACCTTTCAACATATTATTATCGAATCGGTACACGTTAAATAAAACTACATATAAGAAAATACTTTTATTTGATTTAAAAAATTGCACCCATGAAACCTTACAACTCTACATTTCATTATAGCATACCCTTAGAAATTTTCATAAACATTGTGAAAAAATTGTTTATTTGATCTTATTTTTTTACTATTAGTTTTTGATATAAATATAACAATGTATAATAAGTTCTTCAATATAATGTTAGTATCTATCACAGAATGCGATTGAAAATTAATTATTTAACAATTTGTATTCAACAAGATCCCTTGTAACGTTTAATAATATTTTAAGCTGACGATATTAAAATCTATTGGTAAAAGTGCATTTTTGCCGCTAGACAAAATGCATTTATAAACACCATTAACAAAATAAAAAAACAATGCACCATATCCTAAACCACACACCAAATACATCACATTAAATAAAATAAAAAATATACCACGGAATGTTCAAATATTCTATAAAAACCCAATATCAATATTTCACAAAAGGGAATGCTTAGTTAAATATATGAAATACAAAAATATCGTTATTAAGGTTAGTCATTTTCAAACCTATCAGATAAGTAAAGTATAAAAAGTATAAAAGGTCTGAATGATAGAGAGTTCAAGTAAGTTTGAACGTTTCGTTATGGGTCCTTAAAGAAGCATTCAAACTTATTCTGAACTCTCTATAAATAATAATACCGTAAGTCTATTTGAATTAAATGACATATTACATTATTCAACACTTGAAACACTCAAAAATATATAAAACTTATTTCCTATTAAAGTGTTTGAATTTTTATCTTGAAAAGTTGTGAAAAAATAACGTAACACTCTAATAACTTATATTTCGACGCATCATATGCCATAAATATTCATATATTATAGTAGAAATATAACAAAGAAAATAAGCAATGTAGTGAACGATGTTTGCTAAATGTTTGGTTACCTTAAATGATGTTTACTAAAATATTTTAGCATTTTGACAATTTATTCTAGGTATTAAACAGTATTAAAGAAAACTATTTTTTTTTTTTGTAATCATACAATTATGATTATTGATGATTTGATTGATGATTATGTTACTATTAACAATTATCAATGTAGGTCTACAAAATAAAAAAATATGAAGATTTCTTTATGTTCTGAATCAACAACCGGAGTGTCAACAATAAGAATAATTTACTCCATATGAGAAAAAAAAAATCTACTCCAACCAGATTTAAAACTGTTTTTAGTCAAGAAATTCTTAGACCCATCAAGGTATTTGCGAACTGCTCAATTGTACTGCGCCTACTTCTTATTGGTTTGATTGATTTCAAATCTATAGGAAATATATACTTATAGGAAACGTATTGTTTCATTTGCAAAACCCATTAAAATAAATATATTTTGTATTCATTAAAAAAAATGGTTATTAAATGCTTATTTAGTTTATAACTTAAATGGATACACTTTGAGTATAATATTATGAAAAATAAAAGCATTTGTATTAATTGTTATATGTGGACGCGGAAACATTACCGCCGTGGCCGGTCCAATTTGTATGAACGAACTCTCCAGGCTTAGAGAGCAATTCATATGTATGGGCCCCGAAGTAGTCTCTTTGGGCCTAAAAAAATAATAAATAACACAATTAATTGTCAAAATTAACAGAAAAATCCATATTAGAATTTGCCAAACCTTTACTTTACTTTTTCGTGCTTTTTCGTATAGTTTTAATTATATACGAATGTTATACAACCAGTTATATAACGCGAGATAGCTTAGTGACTATCCCACTTGGTCTCAATCTTGCTTAAATCCTGACTGGACAGCATACTAGCTTAGGCAGTTGTACTGACAAAATTTGCACATTGTTACAATTAATCCGTGCTGACGTTGAAGGAAAATATCACGAAGTAAACACAACCCATGAAAATTACGGGTGTGTGAAACCCACCAATCCACTATGAACTTGCGTGACCGATATACTTTCGTTTCCCTAAAATAAAGTGGCTCGATCCTAACAGTGGCACGTTAAAAGGCTTAACCCCGTTACAAATACTAACATGTGCCAGCGAAACCTCGTTCGCGTTACTATGATGTCGACGTATTTGTTAGTGAAATGCATTATGTATGGAGATAAAAAGTATCCTAAGAGTTGACCCGCGATATAAGCTAGCTAGTGGTTTTCACAGATAAAAATTCTATAAGTTGTATTTTTGGACTTTTGCTGGTCGAATTACTTTTTTCAAACCTGATTCACTTTCACATTTTGAAACGCCGCGTACAAACTCGACCCATTTACAGGTTTACACAACTAATCATTCCTCCGGATATACTTGCGCAGTAGACTAATTATAATAGACAACCACAATGTACGAATTGTGTAAACGGAACAGAGCTAAGAATGCATAGTAAGCAACACTGGGGCTTTTACATTTGCGAATAAAATTCAATATAGATTACTTACAATTCAAAAACAATCAATAACTATAACATTATACCAGATGAATAAGTGGCATAAACTAAAAGCCCATAAATACCTATGGATGGTAAACTAAACAAAATTTATGGAATATGAATGATGATTTCTAATGGGATTTTATTACTATACGTAACATATCCTAATGGAGGTTATATTCTGTAATTTTGTAGACATAATTTTATTCTGTTTCTTGTCAATTTTATTAAAACAACAAAGAAACTAAGTCCATATAGCCTACACCACTGCCCAGCAAAACATAGAGGCGAGTCGCCGCCAGTCTGATTTGCAGTAATACAATAAACGACATGTCGATTATGAAAACATACTTATTTAAAGTGAATTGAAAAAACGCGATTGCAGCGCCATCTGTTTCACTAATCCGTCTAATCTAAGGAAAAGACGTTATTTATCGGGATAAAATGTATCCTAAGTGTTAATTCGGGTTATAAGCCAGCCAGCACTGTCGAGTTTCATTTATGTAAGTTCATTAGTTTCCAAAAAGATGTGATCGCAGCGCCATTTTTTTCGGTATTTTCGTCTATGCCACGATACGACGTTATTTATTGAAATAAAAAGTAAGTTACTCTCCGGGATATAAGATAGCTCTATGTCGAGTTACATTTAAATGCGTTCAGTAGTTTTCATGTAATGCTCTAACAGACAGACAGGCAAATATTCTAAAAATTGCATTTTCGGAATCTCCTGGTCCGAATTAACTCCCCAGAATTTTTTTCACATTTTTAAACGCAAAGTACGAACTCGAACCATTTACAGATTTATAGTAATATAAATTATAGATATTACCTGAAGTAGATTAGCTGGCAACACAGCAGATCTGTATCCGTCATAGAAAGCTAGTGCGGCCGAGAATGCCGGCACCGGCACTCCGGCGATTACGGCCTGCGCGACCACCTGCCTCAGAGATTGCTGCGAACTGCTTATACGCTCACTAAAGTAGGGATCCAACAAGAGGTTGGATAATTGAGGATTCTTTGTGAAAGCATCCTGTAAACAAAGCATAAAAATAACATAGATAGATAAATCTTTATTGTATGAGTTTTTGGCAGGAACTTAAAGGCGATGTCGTGCTATGTAGTTTTCTAAAAATGTGTAAAATTACTCTAAAATGGAAAATAGTTGTAGATTAATTATAGTTTTTGAGTAGTACCAAGATTGTTCCGAAAATTGGTAACCACAGAATAAAAACAATCTCTTTTTTATAGAAACTTTTTTGAATTGATAGCCAATTTCAATACAAATTGGTGTTAAAATCATTGGCCACCTATTTGAGGTAGTTTTTTAAAATATTTTTAAAGATTAGATGTCAATCTTTTTTTGCAACAATGGACGTCTCGAGGGAGCTTGTCGTGCTATGATTATAAACGATTACAATAATATTTAATATTTATAAAAATATTAAAACCTTAAAAGGATCTCACGAAAATTGATAAGCTGCATTTGGGGAGTCAGCTCCTGCATTAGCAACAGTTACTTATTGGTTTCGTGAATTTAAACGGTCGAGATAACCTTAACGATGACCCCAGACCCGGCCGACCCGGCCTTGGCAAAACAACAGGCGACCTTATCGCTAAAATCGATTTCTTCCAGGCTACCTAGCCTAAAAGAAATTCTGAGTGATGTTATGTAAAATCTGCGATCTCATTTAAACTAAACATGATGTTAACATAGAAAATATCGAGACTAAACAAATTCCTACAACTGTTGAAACGAAATAATAAAATGGCCTTATTAACTTTATAACGGGATTCGACAACATCGTATCTGTTCCATTCTTACCATCGGTAGAAAATTGATTTCACTCTCATGTTGTTTATCTCAAATACTAACCAATAGTTAGGGAAATGAATGGGTAGCAAGCTAGTAAGATATAGATACCGGCTGATAGTCGTGTTTACTATTTAACATTCTCATTGAATCTGCTAAGTCACGTATTATATAGAGACAACGTTACCTGTGTAGGGACACTCCTAAGCTGAGGTAAACGAGGCCGTTAGCAGGAGCAGAAGAGATATTGATAAAAGGCTTGTGAAAATCTCTATACTGACCTTAATATTGCCAAGGAACATGCTCCTAATAATACAGCCACCGCGCCACATCAACGCAATGCTTCCATAATTGAGATGCCAGTTATTGACCTGAATTGCAGTTATAAATTTGTAATTGAACCCAGTTATAGTAAAACGAAAGAACTCACATATTTAAAAAAAGATAATTGTTGACATAAATATGACCGCAATACAGTAACAGTAAATACAGAAGGACTGAGCAAAAACAACCTAAAATCTATCCGCATCAGACATAAACAAAAAACATAATATGTTAAATTTATTTTCGCAACATGGAAAAACTGAAGATGTCACGAATGTTCGGCTACTTTGGTATTCGGCCTATTCGGCCACTATTTTAAATATTCGGTATTCGGCTGAATACTGAATATTACTCAAAAAGGTTTAAATATTAATCACAAATTATTGACACTACGTTTTAACAGTGTTGTATGCGATTTTAATTAATTTTTCACTTTATCCTTACGTGTCGGCCAATTTTTAAAATGTCAGAACTAAATACATATCTTACAACGAACATTCGACGCTTCGGCTGAAAACGGGGCCGAATAGTCGGTATTCTGCCAAACGACTATTCGTGGCATCTCTAGTACAAACCGCATTTAATTTTTCAATATAAAAAAATCAAAGTGAATGCTGAAAGAACTTAAACGTTTATCAAAACTCTGGGGTACAGAACACAAATTGACATTCAGAAAATTTTAATTTATGTACTTGGATCATGAGTAAAATTACAACTCAAATTTAAATAATTTCCTTGAAATCATTAAAACAATTTACAAAGACTTCTAATTAATTACCCGACATTAATGTATATGGTATATTTTGACATAACTAGGTACAATATAATTAAAATTCCAGTTATTGAATTGTAATTAAATAGATGACGTGCACACTTTAATTGGTGAGCCATATTTTTGATATCTAGTCATAAGTCGTAGTCATTCTCGAGACAACCATCTGTGACACACAGACAGCGAGAAAAGAGAATGAAATGTATTAATTTCAGTTTGTAACAAAAAAAATCCTAAGCTTACCTTAGCAGCTTCACGTAACAGCATAAAGCCTTGCGTATACGATATTAGCTTGCTAGCATAAAGAGCTTTACGGAGGTGTTCAAGATATTCCTTTTTGTCACCAGTTGTCTTAGTCGACGACCCCGGAAGAACACCGCTAGCTTTAACTCGCTCATCTAATGTATCAATAATAAATTAGAATTAAACACGATACCTCTAATGCTTCGTTTACATTCAGAAGAGTTTTTACAGAGATCGTTAGGCACGGAGTCAAGAGTCTGTTGATGGGAATGAAATAAATATTAGCCTCTTGGGTTAGTTTTAGAATATAACAATAGAGGATTATCTATAATATTATAAAATTCTAGACATGCCGTGCCTATACATTGAAGCTATTTAAAAAAAAACCAACTGGAATACACTATATAAATGACTAGCGGCCCCGGCAGACGTTGTCCTGCTCTGAAAAATAAAAATCTAGGACCCGATCCCAGCGCCACCTACCGGTTCCAATTGTGGATTTAAACCATCCGGGGACCCACTCAAACACACAAAAACAAAATCACCAAAATCGCTCCAGGTGATTAGGAGGATTCTAGAACCCGATCTCAGCGCCACCTACCGGCTCCAACGGGATAAAAAGTATCCTATGTCCGTCTTCTGGTTCTAAGCTACATCCCCACCAATTTTCAACCAAATCGATACGGCCGTTTTTCAATTATAAATAGTGTAACTAACACGACTTTCTTTTATATATATAGATAGCTGTGCCCGCGACGTCGTCCGCGTGGAATTTGCTTTCTAAACCCTCCGATTTTGAAACATTCTTCATTGGTGCTCCGCTCCTATTGGTCTTAGCGTGATGATATATAGTCTATAGCCTTCCTCGATAAATGGGCTATCCAACACTGAAAGAATTTTTCAAATCAGACCAGTAGTTCCTGAGATTAGAGCGTTCAATCAAACAATATTAGTATATTTGGCTACAACACTAATACTTACATTTTAAATATCGCGATATTTTTTGAATGAAACGTCCGAATTGAATAATTCAAAAAGTTCTAGAAAGGTATTGAATTCGTCTTGAATATGGAGTAATTTATTTTGATAAGGATTAATACCAAGTTACAAAATAAAGAGTTTTTGAAGCGACGGCATTTGAATTATTTAAAAAAATAAAAGAAAACACTTATTGTGAGATAACTACAATAGTTAAACATATGGTTACGCGATATTTTTTGTAGACAATTATATGTTCTGCAAAATGGTAGTACATTGTTTTATTCTATAATCAATACTTTTCGCAGCGCACGCCGTGTAAGGATTTTTTCGGATCATTTTTTACACCTTGGGTTACATTATTGGACTTTTAGTAAGGATCCCTAATTTTTTTGAAAATATAATATAGCCTATAGCCTTCCTCGATAAATGTACTATTCAACACTGAAAGAATTTTTCAAATCGGAAGAGCGGTTCCTGAGATTAGCGCGTTTAAACAAACAAACTCTTCAGCTTTATAATATTAGTATAGATGGAACCACAATGCATTTTAGATTTATTGTCTGTTTGTTCGGGATTCGAGTAAAAACCACTTGGCCAATTTCGATGCGGTTTTCGCTAATCGAGAGCCAATACTTAGACTTAATATCTGTGCTACTTTTTGTCCTGGGAATCCCGCGGGAAATTTTCTGGAAATTATTTAAAATGGCCAGGTTGATAAAACTTTTGGAAGTTCAATGTGATTTTTCACTGATTGATAACAAATTTTATGTACTTAATAAAATGTGTGATACTATTTATCCCAGGAATCTCGCGGGAATTTTGGTGGGAGCGGTTTGAAGTTATTCGGATGCGTAAAAATTAGCATAATTATTATAATTATAGTTTTCACTAAAATGACAGCTCACATTCTTTTTTAAATGCTGCGATACTTTGTGTCCCGGGAATCCCGCGGCAATTTTAAGCCAAGCCTGGAGAAAGTCGCGAACATATCCTAGTTTATAAACTGGATAAAGCAACCAAAATGATTCATTTAAACATTAAATTGAATCATTAAATAATATTCATTTCTGTCTTTTAATTTGCACGAATCAACCAGTGATATATAAACTCAAATCATTCAATGTCATTGAATACCATTGTGTCCTCTATTTCATGATATTCAATTAAATTAATTTAATTCGGTTGATCAGTCTAATACCAGCATTACAATTAGATTGATTCAATGTGGTTGGTGTGCAGTACAGCTTAAATGAAGTAACAAATAGTTTCTCACCTTTCAATGCTGACAGGCAACGGGCAAAAACAGCTTCGCCAATAAGCGTGACCGGTACGCCGTACTCCAACGCACTGATACCGGTCCATTTACCAGTACCTTTTTGTCCCGCAGTGTCCCGTATCTTGGGCAATAAGTATTTACCTGTGAATGAAGATATTTTATTTCAGTATATAATCTTACAAATCCATATATATAAATCAATTGCTGTATGTTAGTCTCGCTAAAACTCGAGAACGGCTGGACTGATGTGACTAATTTTGAATTATTTGTGGAAGTCCAGGGAAGGTTTGAAAGGTGAGTAAATGTGAAAAAAATGCTTGGAATATAGTAAAAACAACAATTTCGCTTTCCCTTGGAAACTATTCCTACCTGTTCGTCCCGTCGTTTAGAAACCAATTAAATTTAAAAGTCGTTCAGAAATCAAATTAAATTTAAAAGTGTTTTTTTTTTTTCATTTTATTGGTTTTAAACGTCAAACGTTTGATGTCCGATTCGGTTAAGTTTTGACTACATTTTTTACTAAAGTTGAAACATTCTGCAATTATCATTCGGCTTTTTTATTTATTGATTCTGAGGCGGTACGAAGTTTGCCGGGTCAGCTAGTTAGTAAATATATGGATCACGATTTTATCATTGCTTCTAAAAACTATTTTTAGCAGTTTAAAAAGATTACACCCACATCTCATCTGACGTAAAGTGGTGTTATAGTCGGAATTGCGATCTAGAACACACTTACTTATTCTATAGAAAAGTAATATACATGAAACTCAGATTGTATGCATCGAGAAACACAGATTCTGGTAAGGTGATCACATAACTCTTTGCATAATAAATGTAGAGCCTACCCATTTTAATTGTATCAATAATATATCAGATGGTGGAATCAGATTGAATAGTTCTTTCCAACAAAAATATTCAGAATAGAATATTGTTAGTCTTTTTAGTTAACATACAATCATGTCAATATTTTATAATTCAATAATCAATAACAATATCCAAAGAGATGTGATCTACTCTTAATGATATATGAATATAAATCAGCAATACATTAAGCCAATGAGCTCTCTAAAGGTAGTTTATAGAAGTAATATTACCGTCAGTGTCCTTGAATTTTAATATATCTCTTGTGATCTCTATGAGGAAAGAGTTCAATTCTCCGTTGTTCCATTCAGTGAATACCTCGGACATTTCACCTTGTTCTAATTCTGAGGAAGAAAATAGTGCAATAGACTGAGAGTATGTAATGAATTAGTGTTTATTCACCTGAAAGTCAATCATTTGGTAAATGTATTTGTATCATTTAATATCAATCACTACATACATTATTATAGTACGATTACATGCATTATTACAATGTCTTCCTAGTGGATATTACTGTTACATTTAATGCAGGATTAGCGCTATTACAAGTATTTCCATATTTACGATAGATAGCATTAAAAAATCGATTAAGGAAAATTTTAGATAGATTGAGCATGTATTTGGATATTTATATATTTAGCTAAATAACTAAGATGATATTGGAACTACCATATAGCAAGCCAAATTACTATTATGTAGTAAGAAAAATAACAGTTTAAAATCGACAACAATGGTGTAATTCATAGTTTCATGTAGTATGTCAAAGAGTGTGTGCGCGCGCGCACGCGTCTGTGTGTGTGTGTGTGTGTGTGTGTGTGTGTGTGTGTGTGTGTGTGTGTGTGTGTGTGTGTGTGTGTGTGTGAGTGAGTGAGTGAGTGAGTGAGTGCGTGTGTGTGTGTTTGTGTGTTTGTGTGTGTGTGTGCGTGTGTGCGTGTGTGCGTGTTTGTGCGTGTGTGCGTGTGTGCGTGTGTGCGTGTTTGTGTGTGTGTGCGTGAGTGCGTGTGTGCGTGTGTGCGTGTTTGTGCGTGTATGCGTGTGTGCGTGTTTGTGCGTGTTTGTGCGTGTGTGCGTGTGTGTGTGCGTGTGTGCGCGTGCGTGCGTGCGTGCGTGCGTGCGTGCGTGCGTGCGTGCGTGCGTGCGTGCGTGCGTGCGTGCGTGTGTGCGTGTGTGCGTGTGTGTGTGTGTGTGTGTGTGTGTGAGAGAGAGCTAATTTCAAAGACCCTTTAAAGAACAGAATAGTACTCAATCAGCTACAGACGATTGCTGCTAGTTTATTCAATTAAATATTTTTTTATTGAACCAGTTCACCAAACAGGCAAACGGTCCACCTGATGGAAAGCGGCTACCATCGATTTACATTTATTATATATTAAATTTTTAACATCGAAGGTGCTACAAATGTGCTGCTGCTCTCTTAAGGGAGACTGGAACCTGGCCACTAATATCGAAACACAACACAAGGTTGTTATAACGGCATATTCTAGGCCAGGGTAGTCATCCAGAGGGGTAAACACCGTACCACCTGGCAAGAATTAGTGAAGAATGAAACAAAATTTCTCATACTTTACTAACGACACCCATTCTTTAATTTCAAAACTACTTGCCATAATACATCACTTACCTAGGACATCCTTCATAAGATTGTAGGCCTCGCAAATGAGCTGCATATCACCATATTCAATTCCATTGTGGACCATCTTGACAAAGTGCCCCGCACCATCTTCGCCGACCCAGTCGCAACACGGCTCATCGTTTGCCTTAGCGCATATTGCCTAAAAATGTATTAACATAACTAGGATATGCCCGCTACTTCATCCACGCCTGATTTAAAATTCCCGCGTGATTCCAGGGACACCAAACTCCACAGCATGTAAAAAAGAATGTAAGCTATCGTTGTCGTGTAAACTGTTCGAATAAGCTAATTTTTACGCACTCAACAAAATTCCCACGGGATTCCTAAGATAAAAAATATCGCAAAAAAAAACAAAGTTAAATAATAGTACATTATGGTACTAGTGTGCAACATTGGTGATTACCGACGAGGCGCCATTGAGACTCGAGCCGTAGGCGAGGGTCTTAAGAGAGCCGAGGACGGTAATCATCAATACACACGTGTATCATACGACGTTTTTCAACACACTAGTGAATAAAATAACAACAAAAACTCATTTTATTTTTAGTAGATAAAAAAAAGTTATATATGAGTGAAAGTTTTATTTATTAAACACGTACGAGTTAAAATTATCTATTTAAATAAGAAGTTGCATGAAATGAGCAAGCAATAGGAACATTAATTTATTTGTTCTATAGAACACGATCTTTTTTTTTGAATAAAAACTTTTTTAAGAACAAAGCAACTCAACCAATAAAATTAAAAAAAAATCTATAACTCACTAGTGAGTTATAATGTTTTTTACTCACAGTTTGGTTATGGGTGTCATTCTGTGCCTAATTGCGGTGACCATAGAGCCACTTTATGAGCAAGTGTGTTGAAAAAATAATTTCAAATTATTTTAAGCAGACTAAATTCATTTTCACCTCAAATCATTGTTAAAAAGAACGAGAGCTGATTTATTCAAGATTACCTGATTCCGAAACTAAGTTTTCCACAAACTGTAATAAAACCTTCCATGATCAAATTGATTGTGTACTAGCAGAAGGTGATGTCAGGAGCCTTAAGAACAGATGAGCGTGCATGACAAGAGTTATGAATATCAAAGAAGCAAGTGAGGTGTGTAAGAATAAGCCTAAATGGCGCTCTGTTGTTCGTGCCTACCCCGCAAGGGAACTGGCGTGAAGTTATGTATGTATGTATGTAATAAAACCAAATTGTCCTAAAACAGGCATAACAGGATAGAAAATGTTTAAAATTTAAAATGAACAATACCTGGAAAATGGGTTTCACGTGTGGCCATGCTGCTACGTGGCCTCCAGGCATAAGGGAAGGGCCGTAACGAGCGCCATCTTCACCACCACTCACCTGAAATTAAATCTAATTTATACTGCTACTAAAATAAAGATCACCGTCACTGGGATTCATACACAACTACATAATTCGAAAGAAACTGGGTCGGAATAAGTACATTGTATCATGGGAGAACAATAGAAGTGGCCACACTAATTAGTGGCCAAACATTTATCGGAATTCGTCCATAATGATTCCATTTTAAAGTTTGTACCTTATTGAACTTCTTTTATCAACGAGTAATGAGTCTATGGTCAGTATTTAATTTTGGGCACATTTTAAAATTCTGATCCAATATCTACTCTGCGCGAGTACTTGATGAAGGTTAAACTGACATTTTAGATTTGACATTAGCATATAATATTTATGTGTAATACACATTATATAAATCTTTCTACATTTTCAATCTTATATTGCTTCAACCAGACAAAATCTCACACTCCTCCCTAAAAGGGATACAAAAGTTTCTCTCTTCGTGTATTAATATATAGATAACACGTAATAACTATACAACCTAACAGATAATAGAGGGCTGCAAGGTGTGAGACGTAACGGGATGGGAGTACGTGGAAATAGCTACGGGATCGAAACAGGAGATAATATATCTTAACCACTTTGCGCTCATGTATGTGTAAAGACGGAATGATAGCTGGCACTGCATCATCAAACACGCATCCCCTGTTAAGTTTAACAACGATTGTCTTAGAAATTTGCCTTTAATTTACATTGGAACTGAAGACCATTCACAACAATATTTGCTAGTATTTAAAAATTATTAAATTAGTTTGTCTAAATAACAGATAAACATGTGCATAATTTTCAATAAAATATATAAGACGAAACTTAATTACCCCGCCGCGGCGGCCCTTTCCCAATTATCGCGTTCCACCCAGTTTAAAATTAACCAAACACAAAATACGCAGTATTCGAATTAATTCATTTCTATTTTTACGTTTAATCATGAATGCCAATACTTTTTGAATGGTTTAATTGAAAAAAAGTAATAAATTTTTCTCTCTCACTCTCTCCCTCTCTCTCTTTTGTCCCACAAATTCTATGTTCCCTCAGAAAATGGTACATTTTCTGGCGTTTGCCACTATAAGTACTCTTTAAGGATCTTAGAATCATTTTGCTTCGTTAAAACATAAATATATATTTTATTTAAATCCATTTTGTAACATATACCTTTTCTTAACGAAAATGTTAGTATTCTTCTTCTATAATTGTATTACTTTATTCAACTCAAAAAGAAACGTCATCATGCTATTATCGATCATAACATAAAAACACATATTAACTGGAGATAAGAATGTGATAACTAATAAACCTATCAAAGTAATGACAATACGATTTATAAATTCATTTATTGATAAAGCACTTGGACGAAAAACTGTATTAGTTTTGTTTTTCATCATGAATTACTTCCTTTCACTCGACCTTGCTCTACAAAATGTTCCAAGGAACTAGCAAGTCATGATTAAGCAGTTCTCCAATAGTAATGACATCATTAACAATTTCTTATACCTATTTTTAACCATTTCCAAATCATTGCGATTTGGTGGAACTGATTTAATTATATTTAGCAATCAGTACATAGGTAAATTCTACAACATGATATTCATACACATGGAGTAAGCTTGTCGACCCTACACTTTAATTCCAATGTCATCATAAGCCTTATTAAGAAAGTCTAGTTCATAATAACGAATGTATGGTTAGCATTTTGAATTGTTCTTAAACAATTTCAGTATCTGACAAAGCATGTAACGTGACAATCTTCATGTAAACACTATTAAAATCAACTTTTTTAGAGTACATATAAACAGCGGTTTTACTCCTCAGAAATAAATGATAGCACTGATCCTTTCAGCTACAGCGTCACCTCAAATAGTCTACAAGCTTCCTCAATAAACGTAACATCTAATGCTAATTCAATTCATTTTATATTTCAATCTGTGCTTTATTGCACAAACATACATCCACAAGCATGTTTACACTTTGGTTATATATTTTTTAATACCTTAGTAAAAACCACTATTATGCTCAATTATGTTATGAAACAAAATATTTTGAACAAAATCACCAACTACTAAGAATGTGAAATTTAAAGGGAGTTCCGAAAAGGCGATGCCACAAGATCATCTAGTATTTTTCCTATCATTACAAATTATTAATAGCATTTTGCTCGAGGCTTCGTCCACGGAAAGTTCCCATTTAACATAACCTATGCAAAACTTTCCATGTTTCCAACAAAATAAATTACTTTGACTTTGGCACGCGAATCACCATACTAGTTTGAGAAAAGCATTAATATATTGCACTTAATTTTTGTCTAAGCGCTATTCATCTCTGAAAAACTCTGACCTGATCTGCGACAACTATCATACATTCTAAATAAATAGAAAATATTATGTTCATTTTTGGCATTCGAACTACATGTATACAAAATGTCAGCAAAATCAATACCATGGTTGTTTATTCAAAGCGTAAGGGCCTTCTGTCTGTCTAGAAAGAATTACTTTTATAATAGTACTTTTGTGGATATATGTGACAAAGAAATAACTGAAATAAGCAAATATGATGTCACTATAGAAGTATAGATAGTTGTAAATAGTCAATTAAAAAATACTTACACCCATTCCAATATACAAAATGCCAGTAGGTTCAAGCTCCTTACACCAACGCTGTGTGTCTATGTACTGTGAATTACCTCCATCAATTATAATATCACCTTTCTCTAGGAGTGGGACAAGTTTTTTTACAAACTCATCAACAGCAAACCCAGCTGTAAACATGTTCTTATTAACAATAAATAATGCTAAATAAGCTTTATTTTCTGAGCCTATATGGTCTAGAGGAAACGATATTATAGAAAAATAAATGGATTTGATCTTATTTTCAGGGTATCTAACAGGCAAGGCATAACACTCATACAAATTATAAAAAATTGTTTATTAAGAACCAGAATATTGTTATAATAGTAACAAAAAGTGTTATATTACAATAAAAGAAAAGTTAAAAACTAAATAATAAATTAGATAACAATAAATTGGTAAGGTAATTGATGAAATTAGTGAAAATTTACACCTAAACTACTACGCAAATCCTGTACTACACTTGTAAGTTCCTTCCTATATGCGTTAATTCAAATACTTCACATTTGGGTAGAAATGTTAAAAAATTTCTGAGATAATATACTACCATATAAATCTGTGTAGATAGACATTTTAGCCAGTACATAAATAAGAACTTGGCAAAAATTTCAAATGTGATATATAAGTAGTTTCTGTACTTTGTTTATGCATTCTGAAATTTATTTAAATAATATTAAATTACTACTAATAACAAATAATAGAATGGAATTATTGGTTATAAAAACAGGCTGTGAGATTGATGAGGACATGGTACCCCGAGTCACTAACTCAAAGAATTAGCCTAGTTTGTTGTTTAATAACCTACATACACAGTCACATTATAAGTATTGTTATTGCATTGATCAGGATTACAGTAAAATATCAATTATAACTAGCTACTTATTTTTTGTCAATATGTACAATCATTGATAAAAATGGAACTGAATCTTATGAGAAGGCTGTAAAATCCAGGTAAGCTAATTATATTGAATTGTAGCCTCAAGTCTTTAGTAGAAAAATGTTCAGATAGATACAAAATTCCCACATAATTTACAGGACGCCTCCAATTTTGATATGTTTTATAATATTGTAGTGATAAGAACTTTAAAATGATTAAGTAGTTTTTACCTTTAACTAATAACATAACCTTTCTAGGTTTCTTCAATTTGGCTACCATGTCTTCCAATGATCGGGCACCAATGATTTTTGTACCTTTTGCTTCATTCTTAAGGAATTCATCCACCTGTATATAATAAAATATACATTTACAGCAATGTTTAAGATATCATTAGTATGAGTAACACAAGCTCAATAAAGGCAAATAATTTTGCCCATATCGATGTAACATTGGCCTTTGCTTGTACTTAAATATATATGGTCCAGAGATCTTCCCTTTTTTTTAATAAACAAAACCTCACTTATTTTTTCACTAATATTGCACTTTTAAAGTTGAACAATCCTTTTAAAGTCACAAAGAAAGTAATTAATAGAAAAAGAACCAAAAAACAGTATATCTCGTCAAAAAATTAAGAAAAAACACAAGAGAACTAACTCACATACACTACAAGATTAACCATGAAAATATTTAAAATGGCGGCCAATAAAGACGAAATTATAAATAGTGTGCATAAAATAAATAGTAAATAGTTATCAGTCGGTTCTGGCTGGTCTCAAGCTAACTTAACCTAACCTAAATCACTGGTCGTGACTTCTCAGCACCCATCACAATTGTTAGTGAAAAAATAGGTGAGGTTATGTTTACCAAAAATAAATATTTCAAGAACTCCGGACCCTAGGAGTTGCAGAAAGGGTAAGTATACCTTCTCCTTACCCACTACTTAAAATTTGTGCACCGGATATCTGACTAGCAGCCAGGGTATAAAAAAATTATATTTTAAAACTAGTTTTAATTACCTTTGTAACAGTTCTGTTATATGCACAAACAACAAATCCATGGTCGTCCATATTAAGAATAAGATTTTGCCCCATGACAGCAAGGCCAATCAAGGCAATGTCTGCTTCCGGTCTAAAAACATTTGTATCATATCACAAAAATCATGTTAGAACCATAGCTGGGCAGAGTTAATCAAATAGTTAACTTCGTTAATCGATAATCCGTTACTGAAAAACTTAACTTCGTTAAAAGTTAGAACATTACATTTAAGAAAATTTTACGCTAGTTAACGTTAATTGTTAATCCGTTAACACGTGATAAAAATTGCATCTTCTTATAAAAACTGGTGGTTCTGGAAGTTAACAGGTCAGAAACAAGAAAAAGACGGGTATTATTTATTATTAGTGTTTAATATAGGCATGTTGATAAACAATGTTTATTCATTAATTTGGATTAAGGTTTGGAATTTATTTTATTAAGATAGACTAGTTGCGTAACTCGTCCAATTTATCTGTCAATTTAGTAATCTGGCATAATATGAATATTCCCCTTCATGAACATTAATATGTTGAAGTTCTCGTCTGAAAGCGAAGCTCGTTTCGGCTGTAGTATATCCTTGCCAGTGGAGAAAAGGCGTTCAACTGCAGAGCTTGAGAGTATAGCAGTATTATATATGGTCCTTACATATGAAATAGGCGTTTTGTCGTACACTTTGATCTCAAATATAGGAGATATTTGAGATCAAAGTGTTTGGTTAGGAATTCCAATTTCAAATTTATACAGCTGTTTACTTATGCTTTTGTGTTTTGAAAACCGTAATTAATTTGTTTTTTCCTCTTTTGATTTTTTTCTTTGCGTCACTCAGTTTACAAAATGGAAAACTTGAAATATCGCATTATTTACGAGTACGAGTTCCATCGTGGCACCTGTGCTGCCGAAACGGCTCGAAGGATTTAATGATGTGTATGGCGGCGGTCTCGCAAAAGAAAACACAGTGCGTTTTTGGTTCCGATGTTTTCATTCTGGACATTTCGACCTGCAGAACAACCCCCGTGGACGGCCGGAGACCAAAGTTGATAATACAGCATTGAAGGCTATTGTGGAAGCGGATCCATCACAAACCACGTCCGGGATAGCTGCAGGCTGCGGTGTTAGTGATAAAACTCTTTTAATCCAATTGAAGCAAATTGGGAAGTTGAAAAAGCTTGAAAGATGGTACCTCATGAATTGAGTGCAGCAAACCGAGAAACGCGCGTCGACTGCTGCGTTACATTACTCAGGACAATGCTAGACCACACACTGCATAACAGATGGCTACCAAAATAGAGGACCTCCAATTGAAATGTCTAAGACATCCACCGTACTCCCGGACCTTGTCCCAACAGATTACCATTTTTTTCGAAGTTTGGATAACTTCTTGCAAGGGAAAAAATTCAACTATGACGGGGCAGTCCAAAGCGCCTTCAAAGATTTTATTGATTCACATTCAAATGGTTTTTTTTGTAAAGGGATCTATGAACTACCTATGAGATGGCAGAAGTGCATAGATAGCAATGGTACATACTTTGATTAAATAAATATATTATATTTTAAAACAATTTACTTTATGTTCCTCCCTTACAAAACACCAATTTCATATGTAAAGATATATTTAATAAACAGATTGTGATTGTGCCGGATTAACGAATAACGGACTTTGGGAAATTTAACAGAAGTGAACAAGTCAGTTAACATATTTTTAAGTTAATCCATTACTCGAAATGTTATTTTAGTTAATTAACGGATTAACGAGTTAATGCCCAGCTATGGTTATAACATTATAGTTAAGGCAGGTTACAGTACCAATTACAACTTTATACTTTAATAATTATAACAATATAACTAGTCTGGCCATAAATACTGTTACATAAAAACTTTTCCTTTTTTCAACTTTTTAATTATTTTGAATTTGGAACATGTATATCATTTTAAAAAATTCTTTCGATTTTGCGCCATTTCACATATTTTTCGTGGTCATTATCAAAGTACAATATGGAATGGGGTGTTAAAGAAAATAGGATTAAAGTCGCCTTGCACAAAGTGGGTATGGAGCAGTCTGTCGGCCATGTTCCAGACTTCAAAAGCTTGGTATCAGCCATATGTTCATATATTGCACTATCAACAGATACAACAACACTTCATCTGTCGAAGCCCAGAAAAGATCGGGGCGGCCGCGTGCTGTTAGAACTACACAGGCTGTTAAAGCCAGGATTCGTCGAAACCCCATAAGGAAGCAAAAAATCTTATTGCGAGAAATGAAGATCCCCACTAGGACTCTGTTGCATATTATAAAACAAGAGCTGAAGCTTGGTGCTTATCATTGATATACAGGACATGCCCTAAATCAATCTTTACAATTAAAGGGAGTGGATTGATCAAAACGCCCTCTGTCGCGATATGCAGGTGAAAGGCACAGAAATATCCTCTTTACTGATGAAAAAATTTGCACAATTAAAAAACACTACAATAAGCAAAATGATAAAGTGTACGCTCAGTTCTAAAGAAGCTGCTCAAGTGGTCAGAAAGGTACAATGTGGTCATCATCCTGCATCAGTGATGGTTTGGTGGGGAAAGTCTTATCAAGGAGTCACAAAACTACATTTTTGTGAAAAAGGAGTGAAAGCTTCAGCCAAAGTGTATCAAGATACAGTCTTGGATCATGCTGTGAAACCTCTCAGCAATACACTTTTTAAAAATATACCGTGGACTTTCCAGCAGGACTCTGTACCTGGTCACAAGGCACAAACTACCCAAGCCTGGCTTGAAACCAATGTCCGGATTGTTATAAGAGCTGAAGACTGGCCCTCATCTAGCCCAGACCTCAACCCTTTAGACTTTAAATTATAGTCAGTTTTAGAGGACATGGCCTGCTCTAAACGACACGGGAACATTAAGTCTCTTAAAAAATCTTTGGAGCAAGCAGTGGTGAAATTTCCCTTAGAAACAGTGTGTAAATCCATAGATTTGTGGCCAAATAGAGTAAGGGCCCGGATATTTTTTGCTGAGACTGTAATAAATATGTAGATATAAATTTTAATATTACGTTGGTTCATTAAAAAAAATGCATTTTCGTTTGTAACAGAACTTATGGCTGGACTAGCTACACAATGGGTCAGAAAAATTGCTATCTTATTTATTTTTATTTTATTATTATATTTATTATTGCTTTCATAGCCAGAATTCAATCCCACATCATTTAGATGAGACACAGATTATTTTATGATCACTAAGCTGTTATGACTTTAGTGATGGATAACAAAAAAGTATTAAAAAATCTAAAAATTAAGATGATGAAAAATCAAATAGGTCAAATATAATCTATGTTTATTATACTTGCTGATAATCAATGATTTATTCAAAGGTGAGCACTTCAGAGTTAAAGTGCACACAGTTAACCTTCAAATAACCTTGTTACAAGACACCTTGACAACTCTGTATTAAAATATATTTACGTTTAGTGAAAATGACTATGATACTACTGTATACTTAATAAAATAGCATGAAGAAAGTCAATTGTAAAAAATTTTGAGCCTCTTTATTTATTGGTTAGTAAAATTATGGCTAATATTGGTGCTTAATTTTTCTTAAACAGGTTTGAAAATAATATTGTTTTCAGAAAAATATCCAGAAAATTTACAATTAAAGTCCTGAAAACTGATGAAATTATAATTCAATTACCAAAGTCATGCTTACACTAAGTTGATAGTAAGAAAACAAGTATTATTCAAGAAATACAATACTCACGCGCTCATGTTTTAAAACTTTTATTTGGTTGGGTTAAAAATTTTAAAGAACTGTGACTCCTTCACTTTTAATTTTTATTAATATTTAAACCACAGAAAACATGTACTCTAACGATTTAAATATCAGCACAACCGAGTACAACCACAAACTACTATGGATTAGGAGTTAGGCGTATATATCGGAACAGGTACACGAAACAGGTTTCTCTATGAAAAAACATTGCCCTGATCTAAAGACCGAAACAACTGTTGGGAGTTTTTGGCGGGAACTGTAAGAGGACGTTGTGCTGTGCAGTTTTATTTTCTAAAAATGTGGAAAATTACTCTAAAATGAACAATAATTGTAGGATATTGATAGTCTTTGAGTAGTAATTATGTGTTTTTGCGAGAAATGTGAACTATATAGCCAAATGTGGCCTTTCGAGTTTTCACAAGAACTCCGTTGGATGACGTCGATTGTAGCCTATAATACAACGGCGTCTGGCTTAAAGGCCTAGTTGCCAAGCTTTAAACTTAAAAAAAAAAGAAACAACTGTTCCAAACAAGAAGCTTACACACAATGGAGATTGCAATGCTAACATTTTTTTGAAGACCAAAAATATGAACTCCATTGACCTTTGTTATGTCTTCCATCTCACTCGCTCTATCGTTCGGGTTACCAAGACATACGGTAAATTGCACCCAAATAATACTTTTTTCGTTTATCTTGTTATATATTAATAATGAAAAATTAGCAAAATATAATATTAATATCGAATAAATTAGCATAATATAGAAGCTGTAGGTTTACTTTTCTGCAAGAACATTAGATGTCATAATAGAAAGGGCGGTACTGGGTTTTTTAAAGATAAGGAACGTCGGCTTTTAAAGCCAAAGTCAGTAATTCCTTAAATAGTAAGAGTAGAGTAGTTTACTCCTTCCAAATAATAAATCACAAAAACATTTCAAATAATCTATTAAAGATTACAATTGTTACAAAATAATTTTCAAATAATAATTATAAGTAGACAAAGTAAATAAATGAGTGAACACTGACTAGAATTCGGGGCTCTCTGCTCCAAGACTCGAGGCACAGTGTCCAATGCATCTGGTCCAGGTCGGTAATTATTAAACAAATGTTAAATAATCGATATAAAATTAAAGAACCTGTTATTACTTTTATGTTATCATGTAATAATTTGCACCGACTAACATAAAAGCAAACTAACACACGGGCGCTGTACAAAATAAATATTTTTACATACATACATACATAACTTCACGCCAGTTCCCTTGCGGGGTAGGCACGAACAACAGAGCGCCATTTAGGCCCATTTTTACACACCTCACTTGCTTCTTTGACATTCATAACTCTTGTAATGCACACTCGTCTGTTCTTAAGGCTCCTGACATCACCCTCCGCTAGTACACGATCAATTTGATCATGGAAGGTTCCTTTGAAGTAAATATTTTTATTATTGTTAATCAATCAATTATTTGTTCATACATACATACATATATATTATCACGCCTATTCCTATGGGGGTAGGCAGAGACTATGGATCTCCAGTTGCGACGATCCTGACAATCAGCTTTCGCTTCATCTACTTTCATTAAACTCTTCATATACGCACGTTTATTTGAGATGCTTTTTACCTGACCTTTTTTTAACACTTCTATTTGATCATGAAGTGTACTTCGTAGTCTACCAACACCAAATATGCTATTCACGCTGTCATACGGTTGCTGATTTTAGATTAGAGAACTTAGATTATCCTTTTTCTTACGTCATCTATAAATTAATTAACACATTCGCGCCGACATATATATAAAAGTAAAAAAATAATAAAAAAAATCGTCAATTTCCATCAGTTCTAAGAAATTATTATAAAATTTGAAAAGTTTTTATTTTATTTGCAAACAATATACAGAGATTAGTTCTATGTAATGGAATCTTTTATTAAATAAAAAGGATATTTTCCTTTGAAATAAAATATTATAACAATATTATTTCACAAAGTTGTCCCCAGCATTCGTCAAAAATTAAAAATCTACTTTGACAACACTGAAACTAGATATGGCTTCCTGTCAAAAAGTTATTTTATGAGTTTCGTCTAATTCGATCGTATAACTGAGATTTTATATGATAAATGGTGTGTTTAAGTGATATTCTAGAATGAGTTGTGTAGTTCGTGGTTGCAAAAGTGTTTGGCATCCAATATCAGGCGTGAAATTCCACAAGTAAGTTGAATTAAATTCTTATTGAATTTCATTAACATTTTAAGGAAATTAACACTAAAAGTCTTGCTATTTTATAATAACACATACAGAAATTAACGATACTTTCTTTGCATCAAATCTCACAGCGAATTATTCTACTAATGTGCAATTAAATACGATTTATTGTATTGTATACTATACATAAACAAGAGGAGTAGGGTGACAAGCTTCTTCTTCTTAAAAATTAGTCTAATGATTAAAACTTCCTGTTTAAAGTATTTACTGATATGTAGTGCTTGTAGTCTTGGCGTATTTTTTAATTTACATAATGAAGATCCAAGATTTTAAAACATTGTAAATTTATGAGCAAAATGATTGATTAAAAACAGTTTATAGCCTAATTTTGGACATTTCTACTATTTTTCTTTTTATTTCTATTTACAGTTTCCCTAAAGATCCAAACAAGAGGAATGCTTGGTTATCTGTAGTACCATTAAAGAGAAAACTTTATGAATCTGCGAAGATTTGTAGTCTTCATTTTAAGAATGCAGACTATAACTAGCAGGCCAGGTCGTCTGCTAAAAGATGCTGTACCATTCTACTCATATCAATTGTGTAAATGTTGCAATGTGGTGGTAAGTGTTGGATAAGAACATTTGTGATCTTTATAGTATATATTATTATGTTCTTATGAAAAATATATACCTCTATAAATCATTTTTAATTTCAAGATTGTGTTAATGTCCCATCAACTTCATGGACTCAATCACATACAGCTGTCAATGATAATGTTCCCCTAATGCTATTTCCAAAACAAGATATTGTAAGTGAACAAACTTTTATATTAGCAAATTATCTTATTAGATAGACAGTATTCTGTGAATTACATTTTTATAAGTTTCCACTCATAAAAATAAAAACAATGAAAGTGAAATCTCCATCTCCACATTTTTGACTCTAAATTAATTTTCGACAGGATATTGAAAATTAACCACCATACAAACGGCGTGCTTTGAAAGATTTTAATGTTCAAGTAAACTTTAAGACATCACGTGAACAATCTTTAGAGAAGAGTAGAAAAATATTGCAGCAAAAAGTGAAGAGACACGAGCGAAAAATTACTGATATGATATCGCTCATAAACGTGGTCCAGGATTATACATCACAATCTGAAATTGAAAATATTTTGCGAGGTAACTGCTAATATTTGTGAAAAATTTCAGAAAGTTAGTTCAGAAAACAAGAAAAGAAAAATTACATATAGTGATGACATCAAAGCTTTTGCATTTTCTTTGCACTTTTATTCGCCGAAAGCACACAACTTTTTAAGAAAAATAAGTCTACCTGTTTCTTGATCAGCACTTCTATATAACCTACCTTGTGAATATAGGGTTAACGGTTTTGCAGGGTTCCTACCACTAGATGATTACGATTTATGGCCAATATTATATGTTTTATTCATTTAATAAATTTTATTAATTTTCACTATATAAATTCTTTTATTCCATATCTCGCTCAATGCCTCGGCTTCGGTATGTCATTCCTAGACCTTTGGATCAGGGGGTGAGCGTCACATATTCTATCAATTAAATCTAGAAATAGCAAAAACTAATTGTAGTTTTATTTACCGAAAATCTCTATTGTTGATTATTATAAATAATTAGAAGTTTTAAAAATTATAAAGTATTAAATAAATAATTAGTAATCCTAAAGTTTCGACAATCATGTTTGGTATCGACATTTGGGTAGATATTTTCTAAAGATTATCTATCAGACAGTATGACGAGGTACTGAACAATGTATTCCGTACCCTAGTATAAAAAGTATAGAGGGATGACATGTTTGTTACAAAATTAAATAAAAAAAACTCAACAAAAAAGAAAAGTAAACATTTAAAAAGTCGAAAATAATACCTATCGTTAGCCATCAAATTCGATTGAGTAACACCTACTATATATGCTTTAATTGATGGATGGCACGATAAGGTTTGCTCGTTGAAATGGCGCTATAATGTCAAGGCGGGATACAAAAAATTTATCCGAATTGGTTGACTCGTTCAAGAGATACGGTGCCACAGACAGACAGCGGTCAAACTTATAATTTCTCTTTTTTCGTCGGGGGTTAAAAAATGGCAGCTATCAGGTTTTTGTTAATTGTTAAGCAAAATCAGTCATGGTAAACGTGATCCAAAAACGAAAAGTAATTTATTATCCATATTTTTAAAAGAAAGTATTGTCACCCTAAAGAAAGAGATAAAAGACATAAGTGACGTCATTCAAGGACAAATTATTGGTCTTCAGTTAGGTATTCGGAACGAAATCTCCATTGTATGTAAGCTTCTTGGTTCCAAATGTTCTGCCTGTTCCAGCCTGTTCCATTATGTTCCGTTCCACAGCAAACAGTCCGAAACGAAACAGTTTGGAACAAACTCTTTTCACATACAGTAATAGAAAAAGATAGCATATACATGATCCTGTTTCAAAGCAAATAGTTTGGAACTAGCTCTTTTCTCCTTTCACATACTGTACACGAAAAAGATAGCAATAAAATGCCTTAACCTTGTTCCAAATATATTTTGGTTATAATTGTGAATATATTCGGATACACTCATAAATTATGGTGTATAATAATAAATGTACTGTGTGCTAAGACTCAAGCTCCAGGGGTGGAAGTGGTAAACATCACACACATCACGTCAGAAGTAGCTACGGTGAACCTGCAGCCCACCTCTCTACACCCCTTAGCCACTCACACCAATGTTGCCCCTATCTTTATGGCATTTTTTGGGGCCCCTGCAGGGAATGGCGAGTCACCGTCTGCCCATTTGTCCATGTTCCCTGAACATTGCGACGGGCAGAAGCCATAGTCCCCATATTCTCATACCCCTAGTACCACTAGCAGTTCACCCGATAGCTCGGTACTTTTTGTCCTCATTTCTCACAATAGTTCTACACTGGCCGGGGCTTGTCCTTGGGTGCATTGTTATATGGTGTAGACAGGGATAATCGCCGGTCAGTGTCACGCCACATTTACATTAAATTTGTCAAAGGGCCTCTACGTGCTGGCATTTCCATGGCTCCACGCAAGCTCTCTAAATGTCCGGGTCATTTTTATGGCCGTGGTCTTGAAAGACATACAAAATGATGTACTGTTATATATCATTTAAAATATGACATTATCTATCGTTAAGATAACATACTTTTAAAATTATTATTATTTAATAGACAGGTGACAATATAGTATTAAAAAAATATTTTACTGAGATGAAAGGCCTAGCATGAATCCGAACTATTCTGAACCTCATATCCTCTCTGAGTCTGTGACTCTGCAAGTCTGTCTGTAGTATGTAGTTAGTCTGTGATTCATTCCGATTTTTGTGTTTTGTTTCTTTGTTTGTTTTGATTATTTTCGTAAAAAAACAAAATATTGTAAACAATGCAGTTAAATATTACACCTTAAACCTCTTGCAACACAACAGCCTGTTATTTTAGTACAAGCTGTTATTTTGGAACAGACTACTGGAACTTTTCTTTCACTGGAACAGGAACAGTTGGGACAGGTCTCTTATTTTACCTGTTACAGCCACCCCTACTATGAATCTACGTATATACTACTATGGATAGTACAACATATCGTCATAATCAAGAAGCTTGAGCTTGAGTTTGAGTGTAAGCTTCTTAATCATAATGGATCACACAGACTACTATGGATTAGGGATGTTAAAAAATAATCGATTTTTATTTAAATCGAATATTATTTTCTTATAATCGATTTTTATAGTAATATTAATCGATTTTAAGTAAATCGGTTATATAAATAACTTCTTAGTTTTTGAGACAATAACTTTGTCATTTTGTTGGGATGCTCATCATTTCATTTTTATTATAATAAATAAAACGTTTAATAGTACTGAAATTTGTATCAATAATGCTATTTGGTTTCCTAATTCCTTACCTTGAAATTTCAAAGCAACATTGCCTTTGATTTTTAATTTTGAATTGGTTATTTTTTATGCATATGATTTTATTTTATTTTTAATCTGATAAATTGTTTATTATTGGAATATAAAAGACATGTACCTTTAATTAATATAAAAAGATCGTTTTTTTCGCAGAATCCATTATTTATTTTTATTAAAATCGATTTTTGACCAATCAATTAATTTGAATGAGGAAGAATCAATTTTTATTTAATCGATTCTTTTCCATTAATCTCACATCCCTACTATGGATACTACCATCACAGTGGATCTGGAGTTTTTGGCGGAAACTGAAAGGAGATGTTGTGCTGTACAATTTTATTTTCTAAAAATGTGTAAAATTACTCTAAAATGAACAATAGCTGTAGGATATTGATAGGTTTTTAGTAGTAATTATGTTTTTTGTGAGAAATGTGAACTGTATAGTAAAATGTGACCTTTTGAGTTGTCACAAGAACTCCGCTGAATGGCACTAGCTGATTATCTACAGTTCAGGTGTGCTATAGCCACTGAAGTAGGAAACCTATTATAGAGGTCCATGGCTATAGCACCGCCTATGTGTACATAGGCTTAAGAAAATGAAGAAATTATATTGTAAACTAAGATCTGGCTTAAGTCCTAGCTGCCAAGCCATAAACCTAAATAAATAATAACCCAGTAGATCTCACCTACATAATCGGAAAATAAAAAATGTACGGAAACTAGCGCCATCAAGTGGTTCAGGAACATCAAAAATTATAATTAGTTCCTATTTTGTTCACTTAACTTCACTCACTTAAGATGGTGGTGTGCAATTTTGTTAAATAAATACATCACCCTGATGAGATCTTAAGAACGTAAATGAAACCACAAGTTATGGTCATATTTGGTGAATCTCGCACACTTTCACATGAAGTTTTATGTGAACCATTTTGTACTTTTGGCATGAATTATAGTGTGATATATAATTTTTTTAACTAGTTTTATTTTGTCTTTCCCTTTATTCCAATTTAGAACAAGTTATAACTTATTAGTACCATCTGGTGGAATTTATAGAATTATCGATTGCTGCGCCATCTCTTGGTATATATAGGAATACAATACCGATTGTAGCGCCATCTATCGGACAGGGTAAATGATCTTTGATATTTTATTAGAGTGGCTCATCTATTTTATATGTTCTCCTGCCCACGGTCCTTAAGAAACTATTTCAATGAAATGGTAAATAAATTGATGCTGGGACCAAAATCCAATTTCATTAAATAAACACCCAGGGTACTATTTTAAGTACTTTAACTTTAAGCATTAGTGCTAGTTTCAATTTATCGCCTTTCTTTATAGTGTATTATATGTTGATACTACCACAAACTACTATAAGAGAGTAATATGTTCCTTGATAGTTACGCGGATAATACAGATAGTTAACACGTCTCAAACATACAATATTAAAACATCCACCACCAGCTCACTAGATAGATTTGCAAAAGCTTCTTGTAGACTTGTGTATAAAGTTGTTCACATTATCAGTCGCGACTAACAGACGCGGCGGAGAGTCGTGGCTTAACACGTATCTGGATAATGAATGTCCATGAAAGTGTGTATACTATAAAATAGGATTACAAGTTCAAAGATATAAAAGTTATTTATACCAGATTCCCTAGCTACTTTGGTAAAAAAACTTTTATAAAATCATTACATCTGTTCGACGATTTTTATATATCTCTTCTAAATTCAGGGCCTAATTACACTAAAACCACGCAATTTTGCTGATCTGGCCAACCTAAGTATTCGCGTCCTCAGCATTATTGTCTCGCGGACATCATTGCGAAACACGTGAAAGGCCTCCACATTCTCAGTCTCTTGTGTTCTTGAGACAATGTGGAAAAGCCCTAAGACATAAGTCGCGACATAACCTGGAGCGTTCGGAAGTCAGAAGTTGGCATAGCACGTTTTCTCCGAAGAAAGTTAGCAACACAAAAGACGCATCCGATCCGTCCGAGCAAAGAAGATAATATTACTTTTTTTACAAGCGTCCGACGTTGGGCATGCACATTATTTGGACGCGTCTTGACGTTGCGACAGGGTGGTAGCACTGCGTTGTTTAGTGTTTACTAATGTTTAGGCAGGGTGTTTTTGGCGGGAACTGAAAGGGAACGCTGTGCTGTGCAGTTTTATTTTCTAAAAATGTGTAAAATTACTCTAAAATGAACAATAGTTGTAGGATATTGATAGTTTTTGAGTAGTAATTATGTGTTTTTGTGAGAAATGTGAACTGTGTAGTCAAATGTGGCCTTTCGAGTTTTCACAAGAACTCCGTTATACGGCGTCGATTGTAACCTACAATACAACTGCGTCTGGCTTAAAGGCCTAGTTTCGAAGCCATAAACATAAAAAAATGTTTAGGCAGGATCCCATTGGGATTTTGTCACCTTGTAGGAAATATTTGCACTTGGACAATTTGCAACTAGAACTTCTTGGGTTAATTTTTTTATGCTTCTAGTCTTACTAAAAATATAAATAAATAAAATTACTAACAAGAACATCCTTTTGGTGTAATGAATATAGTCATGATGGGTTTATTTAGCTCATTATATATGATAATAACCAAGATTAGCATAAGTAACATAATTTATATGTTATAGATTGTTATACAAGTCATTAACTAAACCATGTAAACATTGTAATAAAAGTTCACTCTAATTTTTTTCTTGTTAAACATAAAAGTAAAGGGTACATTTACCATATAATTATTAGATCTTGATATACTTAAGAAATTAAAAAAGGAAGTCATGACATTGTAATTGTATTTTTCTTGCTGAATAAGTAGACAATTAGTAATAGCTCTTTTATCTAATTAATAGAGCAATTTATGTTTATAATAATAGTAATAACAGCCTATAAACGTCTCACTGCTTTTTGGGCATTATTATATTATAGGGGAATGACCAGTATGTCCGCCACGCTTATCTAAGGCGGATAAGCGAGATGCCACATAGGTTATCTCAATTTGCAGATTTTATCACGACATGGAAGACATTTTCTTCACCGTCATCTTCATATAAAGTAACGATATCTAAATTTCGTCTAAAAACCATAGGGTATTGAAAAAAGGATAAAAAATAAAAAGTAGCACCACTTGAGGAGGTTATTTTAGTGATATGTAGTAATTTAAGCAAAACAGTAGCCTTATGAGATCGTGATATGTCTTTTTATACTATCTCACAGTCATTTAATTTGGATATTTTGGGTTTTGTAATCAAATTTAAAAAATATTTACACGATAAATTAAGAATCTCCTCCTCCTTTTAAATGCGTTAAAAAATAACGAATATTTGTCTACTCTATAAAATTCTTCACGTGGTGGTCCGAAAGCACTTGTTAAATTTTTTCATCCAACAATGGGGATTGTTCACTTTTTTTCAATTTAGCTTTATGAAAAACCATTTCGAGGAATAGTGTTCCTAATCATTTCTGTCTAGTTAAAATTCCAAAAAACGTACAATCCCCTTGTATTTTGAAAGAAATGCGTTTGACCTTTATTTGACCTTACTAAATCCTATGACGTCATTTACGTCTGGTGAAATGCAATGTTTATTCTATTTATATGTCTTTTCCCTAACCGAACATTTACTACTTTACTTACAATTCAACAGCGTGGGCACACACTAACACATCCCTATCACCATTTTAAATAAATGTACATCTAAGAAAATTTTGAATTTTTAAAAGAAATTAAAGAGATAGGTATAATAATCAATGTTTACATTATAAATTATTATTGGCAATGAGAAAAAAATATGAAAAAAATAATATAATGGATATCTGTATAGAGATAGAGCGCAAGATGGCACGTTATGTCTATGTAAGATAAAATATCGTTCACAAAACATCGTTCTTGAACAACGATGTATCGTCGATGTTTCGGTTTCAACATCGATGTTAAAACATCGATTTTTATGAACGATATATCGATGTTTGGAAACATCGATGTTTTGTTTGCATCCCTACATACAACATCAACATAAAGAAACATTTTATTCGACGTACTCCAGAATAAAATTATGTATATATTATCTCTTCAGACCAATATTTCTTAATAATCTGTAAAGAGAATACTTACATATGATCTCTAACTAAAAGTCAAAGAAAAGTGCATTATATAAACGAGCGTCTTCCTAAATGGCGATTGGAACGATGTCGAAATCTTTTCAAGAGATACGATCCAAAAAATAACCGGTTTACTGATGAGAAGATCATCACGGTGGAAGAAAATTTAACTGGCAAAATAATACACCTTGCGCCAGAAGTTATAAGGACGTCCAAAATCACATATTGGAAACAATGATTTAAGCATTAAGTGTTACTTTATTCGCTGGATAGCAGTGGATTTTCCAACAGGACTCTGTACCCTCCCATGAAGCTAATTCAATCCAACTTTGGTTGCAAGCCAATTTGTGTTCTGACTTGAATTCTTTGCAGTATTCTTTATGAACTGCATTGAAGCTAATGGGCATACAAAAATTCACCAGAACCTGAATTTATCTCAAGCGAGCCCAAATCAATAAATGGAAACTGATTGAAAAGATTAGTACCACCATAGAAGAATGGCCTATATCTTTAAAGCTTAATTAATTGAAAACAAGGATGGCTATTTTAAATAACTTATTTTTATATATACATAAATCTAGATGTTATTAGTTATAATTCATGTAAACGATATATGAATATTTAACATTCCTCCAAAAATATTTTAGCTTTACTTTGACTGATGTCTTAAGAGTTCACATTACGAGTTATAAGAATAAGATGGTTTCTATACTGAAAGCAAACTATTGTGAGTTATAAATTTGTATGTGCCCTATATTTATATGAATTGATTAATAAAATATATCTTTTGACTTATTGTTTTGCAAGATGAAATAATAAATAACTTTTAGCAGTTAAACTTGTTTATTTACTTAAACACTTATTAATAATAATTTAGGACATATATAAAACTTTTCAGAAATGTTCAGTTTTATCTTTTTCTTTTTTCTGCAGGCTAGCATTTGGTTTTTTTTATACATAAAGTTTTCATGTAAACTGCAGTGGATAAGTCATAAAATTCTATGATCAAGCATAACCCTTGCTTATGCAGAAAAGTTGTTGCTAATTTTTTCTGAACCTGAAAAAAAAAGATATAAAGTGTCTATTTAATTACTCGCATAGACCTTATTTAGCTCATAATTTTTCATATTAGTAACTATGTTATACATCAAAATCATATTATTAAGAGATTTATAATCATTAAGGTATTTGTCACAAATCTTCATATTCCATGAAATTCTTCAAGACATAGATGTGCTTAATTAATGACTTTTAAGCCGGCAAGTGAATATATTTAAAACTACTGGAGAGTTTCATATTTTCCGGTAATTTGTTGTATAAGATCAGATCCATAACATACATTAGCAATCAAACACACTATCTAACAGCCAGGGCAGTGGGGCAATGTCTGTTCCTTTATTTGTATGAGATACTTTACTTGTATTATAGATTATTAAGAAAGTAATATAGGTTGCTGATTTATTGATTGTACCAAATTATCAAATAAGTAATTAATATTATTTTAAACAGTTTCTAATGAATGAGTGAGACATGTAGCTATTTTTCTATAAATAGGTGCACATTTTAGATGAATTTTGACTTCAACACAAAGTATACTTACATCAATCATATATTAACTAATAATTAACATTACTGATTTCTTATATGGATGAAATTTACAGACAGGAATAGTAATATACTACACAGGTTCTAAAAGGAAAGAAGGAAGGAAGATCTATGGACGAACATGTTGAATTTAGAAACCTTCACAAAACTACTTACATCAGGATTTTAGCTCCTCTTATTTCTCCAATATGTACTACGAGTATAGCTATGTACTCTAATAACATTACATGTTAGGTAGGTTTAGCGTATCAGCCTTTACAAAATTAACACTCCTATTTGAAGATCCGGCCATGTTTAGAAAGAGAAAATATTTAATACATTTTCTTTAATAAAACAGTTCACTTTTTTGTCGGATGACTAGAAGATTTTTCTAAGGACAAAATTAATTGTAATGAATAATATTAGAATTTACAAATGCTTTTTTTTTTGTTTTTGAGGCGAGGGAAAATGCTTAACCGATTTACGCACAAACTGGGTCGTTGCTATGGGAACGACACGCGTCGCGACACGGGCGATAACACTGCAGCAATAGTATGCTCTTGGCAGCGCTCCGTCCGCGATCGACGTCACAGAATAGTGTGGAAGACTCCGAGCGTTGCTGCACGGGCGAGCAACCCCAATACCCACTAAAAACCCCCTCCTCCCTGACGACCCTGCGCTTTGAATGTGTTGGAAAGGCTGAGATTTAGAACATAGTTACGCCCAGCCGAGAATTTAGAAATGCTGCATTAACTGCCGATCTAAAGCCTAAATACCCAATGTTGCCAGGTTGCTAATAGTGAAATTACTAAAATTTGTAATTCTTGTAGGTACACACGTGTGTGTAGGAAAGTAACTCCCAACATATTGACTTAAAAAAGACCTTATCCTTTTTTTAAAGGTCTGACTAATAATACTCCCCCCCCCCCTCAATTGAAACTGACAATATAACCTTTTTATTTTAACTGGATTGACAACATCATTGGATAATGAGACTATGTCTATGTATCAGACATTAAAAATGATAACACAAATGTGATACCAAATCAAAGTATATTAGTGGTCGAATGAGCTTTATCTGTTGTAATCGCCGAAAGAATACTTTATTACAAATTAAGAAAAGTAATGACATCGCAATGGTGTCTAATAGGTAATTTATGCTTGGTTATCAATTAATGGTATTCAGTCTAACTGTACATTATTCAGTTTAAGTTATATTATATTGATTTTTCACTAAAGGTCACTTTAAATAACTTAACGGTAACTTTAGAAAATAATAAATGTTGAACACCAAAATATATAAAATAAATCTACCGATAAAATTGCTAAGCTGGTCACACTAAAATGATTACGATGTGTCATAATGAATAATGACAGTAACATTTAAATAGTAGCACAGATTAATATGATTAATTTCTTTTTATAGGCAAAGGAATTAATGTAAAGTTGTCCCCAATGACGTCATCGGATAATTTGTTTAAAAATCGAATTTTAAAAAACTAACTCTTAAAACACAAAAATAGTCAAATTAGTATCTTAAAATACCCTATTTTACATAATAAAAATATAAAATCAAAGGGTAATTTTTTTTTAACAATCCCCATTCGCCGTTCGCGCCATTTCGCGCCCATAGACATTATTATACTGTTCTATGGCCCATTCCCGGTTGGTTTGTTGCGGAATCAATGGTGAATCTTTGCTCCTGTTTTGTGTTGTTTTGTTGTTAAAACTAAATAACTACGTATCAACGGTGCTGATTGCTGTTTGTTCTTTGTTGCGTACATTTATCCATTAAAAAAGGGGACCAGTGTTAAAGACAAAACCTTGCATTAAAGGGATTTTATTAACAAAATTGGTGTTTCATATTTTATAGTTAACATGACATAATTATTATAATAGATTAGTTGCTAAGGAACATCCATAGACCGGATATAAGATGTCATAGATATACCACACCAGTCTCCAATGTTTCCCCTCCTATGCGAATTCGTGAGAAAATTACTCGCACTTCCACATATGTAGTAGCGCCAATGTTGAGAGATTGTTTTCTGCAATTAATAATATGAAAACCTTCCAGAGAAATAGAATTTGCACGGAGACTCTAGAGGGATTGTTGCATACTAAAAGATTCATAGCAAACAACGGGCAGCCTAGCGCAGAACATTTAAATTTTTTCAATAAAAATATGTATAATTTCAAAAAATAAATTTTTTAAGAACAGTTCATGCATTTTTAATCTTAAAAAATCTTCTAAATTGAGGTGGTAGATCTACCAATTTTGCATTTTACATTCTACCAACTTCTACCAACATTTGGCACATAATTGACTAATTTTCTAAAATTCGGGTTGGCAACACTGGTTACCAGTTACCTTAGTTTCAGTAAACTCAGTCACTCTGTGATAATATTCAAAAGGAGTCAGGATAACCTCTGTAGTAGTGAACAATGACTTAGATTATTTAAAATAAGTTTTTTAATTTTATATAAATAAGCTAATTTTAATGAAATTTATACTCCTTATTAATGAATCTGTGATTGGTATATATATCATCATCCTACTGTTACACCACACGCAAAAGTAAGTAATAAGTGTTTATCATACAATCGGCGTGTTGGTTGTTTTCTTAAACCAAATTGCTTAATTTGTATTTGTTGTGCAGCTAATGAGTAACAACAGTGGACAAAATGGCCGACAACCATCAACACCGCGAACAGCGCCACCAACGGACCCACGAATCCGACCTTCGTCTGGGCCACCTAACAGAGAAATTTGCAAGGACTTTGTTTGGGGTATATGTAAAAAAGGAACGCAGTGTAAATACCGGCATGAGTTAGAATTTGAATTCATGAAAGAGATTTTGAGATTCTGCCACGACTACCAAAACAGAATGGGTTGCATGAGACCAGATTGCGCGTACTTGCACGCGAGCAGTGAAGAGGAGACTCGGTTCCGAACTGCAAGACAAATACCAAAGGCTTTGGCGGAAAGATATGCAGCTCAAGCTGCTATTCAAAATGCAGGTGGCACAGAGGCGAGCACATCTGCTGCCTCAATGATGTTTATGAATGAGTACTTGGCGCAGCCTCCTCCGCCACCGCCACCTCCGCCCGCGACCATAGCTCCGGTGGCCGCTGCGCCGCCCCCGCCGCCTGCGCCCGTTATGCCAAACATGCTGGCGCCGCCGCCCCCACCGCCGCCACCCACCGCCTCTTCCACGACGGTTAAGGCGTCGACACCAATTTACACAGGTTTTAAGTTCACTACAGTTAATTCCAATTTGTCATTTATGATGTTTTAACCTATTCCTGCTTACTATCCCCATTTGGGATGGATATCATTTGGTACCTAGCCTTTTTAACACTTTTGAATGGGTTGTTTTCAATTCCCAATTCCAGAGCACTGGTAGTTTGCTAGAATTATATTACCAGTTATTTATAAAATATTTTGGGTGTGGTATAGATATACTGCACATTTATTAATTATTTGAGAAATGGATGGTTATTAAAAAAAATAACTGAATGTTGCTCCCTTTCACCTGCCTTAGCCTTCTAACCTATATCAAAAATGTCAGATCTGTTCATAATACATCAATTTACCGTATAACTATACCCCACCCAATATGTATTTTAATTTTTATGTTACTGTATTGGAAGGTATAAGATAGTAATACGAATGTCTAAAAATAATTTTGCCAGAAAACTAGACACTTGTTAAATAATCATATTTGTCCATCTGTTTATGTGTGTTTTATGGAGGAAATTGGGTAAGAAGGTGTATTCTGTTTACTGCAATGCCATGGTACAGTTTGCTTGGAAATAAAATAAATGTTGACAGAGTTCACCATACTTGTAACTGAGGTATAAAAAAAAGTTACAGAGTACAGGTATGTTGGTCTTTAAAAATTATAATTATGTTTCTTAGTAATTGTTTAATTTATGTCATTAATGTTCACTTCCAAAGTTTTGAAATGTGTGCCTTTTAATTTTTTAATCAAGGCATGAAAACTCCCAAAAATTAATAGTGGTTGAGCTTAAAAAATACTTTCAATATGAATTGGTTTGTACAAGATACTTTGAGTAGTTTTTGGCATATCTTCAATAAAATGCTTTTTAGAGTTCTGTAACCAAATGTTAATCGAGACAGACATCACACTTTTTTCTTAAAGGCAACTTCTCTCAGAAAAGGGTTTTATTTTTAAGTAGTTTTTAACATATCTTCAATAGAATGCTTTCTAGGGTTTTTTATTCAAATGTTAAGCACAACAGGTATCACAATCATAGTTTTTTTTAATGCTCCTTGTCTCTCAGGAAAGAGGGCTTTGTCTTCTCTTCTTATTTTCTTTCTTAAGCTTTTTACTATTTTTAAGGATGTGGGGTAAACTTTATTTATTTATTCTCTTTTGTTTTATATCTTTTTGACTTATCACACTTTGATGTGAGTGAATTGAGACCAACTTTGCTGACTTTCTATAGTTACTTTAGCTGTGGATGCTAATGGGTTATGAAAAACAGGGTTTACTGAAAATAATTATTTGTTTCAGCACCTGTGGTCCATAACACACCTACCGTGTTGTCCGTTCCACCATCTACAGTATCAATGCCATTCATGTAAGTGTTAGAAATGTAACACTAAGACTGCTAATATAAATAAAATTTTCTGTTACCAGAGTGTGGATTATTTTCATAAGTGATATTGGCCATCTACAAACCACTTCTTTGGGTAACATGCTATCATTTCTTAAAATTTAATATAAAATCATCCTTTGGTAATAAGAAAATACAAATATTGAAATTTGGTGAAATTGTGAACTGATTTAAAAGAGCATATAGACTTTGTGTCTTAATATTCATGCAATAATGCCACCTACTACTAAAATGGAGATAAACTGTTTCAAAAATCAATAATAAATTGATTGTGATCTAGAAGAAACTGCAGATATTGATTTTAATATTCCTACTATTAAATTAGGTAGAAATCAATTATGGCTATTATCCATTTTAAGTGTTTGTGGTTCATTAAAAAAATATTGAATTTTTAAGCTGGAATATAAAAATCTGTGTACATATTTATTCATTAAAATCAATTTATTCCAATTTCTTATGGCAACAAGTCTTTATGTATTTTTAAACTTTTTGAAGAGATAGGAACATAGGGTATATTCCTATCTCTTTAATTTGATTTTTTAACTTAGACCTATTATTACTTGTATTGCCAATAAGTACAGTTTACTTTAACATAGTTACAATTGTTGCGTTATCGACACAAATGTCGCCACTACTTGATGGAATAACATTTGCAAGAATTTGCTAATTGAGGTTGATACATACTGAAGAAATTGGGATGTTCTAGGTTTGACCCCACACGCCCTCCTCCGCCAATTACACAATCATCGACTGAAAATCGGAACTTGAAACGTACAGCAGAATACAGTGAAGGTATTTTACATATTTTATGGGATTATGGATGATTTGCATTACACTGGGCCTACACCAAGTTTGGTTCTTGTTATCCCATATTTTGTGTATCATCAACACTCCTTTATAGTGATTAGATTTGTATATTAATTAAATATTTATGTGCTATTACTTGGCCAAAAGTTGGTTATTGTCGGTCCGGTAAAATGTATAATCCCTTTATTTGAAGAAAAATTTTGACACATAAAATATAATTTATCCTGGCTCAATCCCCAGTTAACTAACGGCTTAGCGTTACAGCAAAACATTTTGTTTTGAGAAAATAATCCTCAAGCTAAGCGAATATTAATGAAACATACTTTTTCAACACAACAAAATTTGAAGTTTAAAATTATGAGTTTACAATCATTATTTCAAGTTAAAAGTATCAATTTACTTATTTTTATAAATTTATATAGATAAGTTCTTCAAATCATCATTTGTAATACACTAAATTATTTTGTGTTAACATATATATAGCCATATTTGTTTTAAGGCTGGTGTTGGTACTGCAACACAATTTATTTACTTTACAATGCAACAATTCTATAATAAACTATGTAAAATTGTTTGTTTCGTGGCTAAATAAAATTATTGTAGTTATAGAAATCTGAATAGCTTATATCTGGTAATATATGTATGGTGGTATTTTTATATTGTGTATGTTTTATTGGCAAAAAATAATTTAATTGCTTTGGCATGGTGCTCAAAAATCATATGTATTATTTTTTTATGCACAGAAACTTAATAAAAATAGATCAGAATTACATTCATATAACTGATTTGGGTATTTTTATTTTATTTGAAGAAGATAGAATCTAAATGTGTTTTATGTCTAATATAGAAATATAGGAATTGTTAATGGATTATTTTGTTTATATCTTTTAAATTTAAATGTGATAAAACTTTATAATATGTTCACCAAACAACATTTTTATTTTATCATGTATTTAATTAATCTATTATAATAATCTATTTTGGATGCCATGTTGTTTTAAAACCATGTTTTAAAGACAATGTTATTATTTGCTTGGCGCTTGTAATTTTGTTCTCAGCTGGGCCAAGCAAGGCGCGGAAACGCGAGGACTCTAAAGTTGATCACTGCGAGGACTGTGTGCAACGAAAAATCAGGTTTGCAATTGAAAGATAAATCTCAATTTGAATGCATGATGATTAAGCAGGGTTAATCAGCATTCTCGCATCTGGTGACTGATGGATTACTTTATTGGCACACCAGCAAAACTGCTGAAAAGAATTACTTTTAGAATTGATTAGCTTCTGGCAAATATTTTTATATGTATCAAAAAATTTAATTAAAAAAAAACGTTATTTTAAACATGTTATAAGCAAGTCAAAAATTTACATCTAATTAGTTTTCACAATAATATTTCCCACATCTCATAGAGTATATGCATTTGGAGCCCGTCCACTTTTTTCGTATTGTTTCATAATGAAGCATATAAATAATTTGTTTAAAATTGTAATAGGAAAAAGTTTATATTTAGACATTACATAGTATTTATAAAACTTGAATTTCATTTTAGAATCGGTAATTTGGGATATAATCTCCTCACACACTCCAATAAAAATCTGATTACTCTGATGGAGATTACGTCACCCGAGCGGCCATGGGAGTGTATTACTACTAAAAATTAAATTTGTTTAGATAAATGTAAAATACTTCTCTTGAATGATATAATGACTAAAAAAATTATATTTCAATATGGATCACGGGGTATAATTAATACCGGATTTAAAAAAATTGTCCTCTAGCCTATTCTTCAATACGTAAATGAAATGAAATTTATTTTACTTAAGATCAAGTTAAACCACTTGGGCATCTCAGTTATACAGCAAAATTATAAATGTCCACAGAATTGAGCGGTACTTAAGCGATATGAAAAGAATTTATGCTTTTCTGATTTTATATACAAGCGAATTTAGTTTCAACATCAAATATCGCCCTTGAGTTTTTGATGTTATGCCCCTGTTCTGTCGCGAGCTGTAACATCGTCATAAGACGTAAAGCAGACTTAAACGGTGCGCAGCTTTAATAAATGGACTTTGCACAGCGAAAACAGTTTTATATAATATTTCCGCCGTTGCTTACTTTTCCTTGTATTTAGATTTAGTGCTTTAGTTTGTTACATACATACCAAATACTTCGGCAAGAGTTTCATCAAACAAATCGAAAGCAATGTTATTGGTGCCGCTGCACAGCGACTCGAAGCGTGTAATTTCTCGATGGCACTGGTTTGCGACTTTTTTTAAATACTGTATACCACAACTCACTCGCGCTCGCCTCTAAATTTTGAGTGTTGTTAAGTTTTAATAATTTATGAATTATTCACACAACCAAAGCAATCTAAAGTTCTATTTCAATATTATATTCTAAACAAGTACATTTATTAAATTTTATTCATTTTTCATTTATGTAATTCTTACATCATCATTATTTATTTCTATTTCTCAAACAATATTTTAATAAGGTTCAACTTGTTTTTAGGACTGAGCTTTATCGTAATCAACATGAAAAACTACAACGTGAATATGAATATGATACCCTAGCCGTTGAATCTAAAAGCAAACTTTATGAAAGTGTTAAAGCTGCATTAAAGGCTGTGATGTCGCCTGAGATGATGCTTGTAATCGATTCTTGTCTTGAGGTGAGAAAAGTATGTCTTCAAACATTTGCAGTTATATTAATTGAAAGACAAATATTATATAAATTGTTTATTTTAGGAAAAAGTCTCTGCACGACATGAATTTGTCCTGGATTTATTAGAATCATTCTCAGACAAGCCTAAATCTTTTGATGAAGTGAGTATCACTATTTAATTAATAAAATCCCTTTAATAAAAATGAAAATTAATTAAATTTCTTGCATTTCTATTCAGACATCTTCATCATCATTTTCCTTAGAAGAAAGCTTATTACGGACAGCCTCTGAACTGGCAAGGCGACCTAACCATTCAAAAGATCCAACACCAGCAGATATGGCACTTTTAGAAATATTACGTAATGGTGATCTTTTTGAAAGCGAAGGTCGTAACAAGGAATCATCTCCAAGGACAGTTTCGTACAACGGGCAAGCATCACCGACCCCATTAGCTTTGCCTAGTACTAGTCGGTATATCCCGCCGGCGCCCTCGACCACCAACCGTTACATCCCACCGGCATCACCGGGCACCAGCCGATATGTCTCGCCTACGTTGTCGAGCACAAGCCGGTACATACCGCCAGCGGCGCCGAGTACAAGCCGGTACATACCGCCGGTTACGCCGAGCACTTCTCGATACAATCCGCCAGCGAGGCTAATGCAGGCAGCGTCGCAGCCCTATGCAAGAGCACCACCGGCGCCAGCGCCACCAGGTGGTGGCGCCGCCTCCATTCCCGAACGCGTCACACGTGCTTCCCGCGGCACCCACCTCTGTCAATCAAGCCCCTCCTGCAACCGCTTATCAAATGTACCAAGAAGTGCCACAGCCAGGGCAAGGGCCTTACTACGCCCACACGTACCCCGCCTCGTCTGCAGGTGCGTTTCATACAATTCACAATAATTTTGCAATTCTTTAGTTAAATAAACTGACAGAAACATAAACTGCTTACAAGACGACTTTGAAAAAAATATTTATACAAGTATGCAAACTTTTCATATAAATTTAAGTTCAAAACTATACATTGGCTCGTTAATTTTAAAACAGCGGAGTAAGTATCATATCCTAAAGTTTAAGTTTATTTACTAGAAACGACCATTCATTTTTTTATTAACAAAAACAATAAATGCTAAAAATTGGTTTTAAGTATTGAAAAATGTTTAAGCACAGGTGGTTTTTCTGTTAATAGGTGTGTTACCTCCACGTGCGTTTATTACTGATTCTAATCGGTTCCGCATATATCTGATTAGAGTTATTACACGGTCTTGAAATTTTGTCCTATTGTGATATTGCTATTCTTAGTGCTGCCACTGTTGGGGGCATATGATTTCTCTCATATATAGGTATAGCTCTTTTCGAATAAGGCCCGGATTTCGTGCTGGTCAATTCATGGTACGTATCCCAACCCCTTCGCAATATTGTTGAACTTGTGCAGCGGCGTGTGGTCGGACATTAACTTGCATTAGAGTAAATTTTTCGGCTATGAATCCTATGTAAGGTACCACGTAAGCTTCTAAAATCTCTGTTGAATAGCGATGTGCCATCTAAACCCCCGCTATTACCATTTTGATGAATCATGTCGATATATACATGTTCGCCCATTCAACGATATACCACCCCAGACCATACACGAACCGCCTCCAAAAGGAACACACTCCTCAATGCAACAATGATTATTTTGCGACCATCTGCACCATATAAATATATCCTACACTCATCGATCAGTAGTACGGAGGTCTATTGCTCTTTAGCCCAATTTAGTTGTTCACGAGCAGATCTTAAGCGATCTTGTGTGAGCTGCAGACAACTTTGGACTACTTGCTGGTCTAAAAGAGGTGATAGCCCGTTCCTTTAGCTTCCTTCTTATTGTTCGTGCATTCATAGATTACTTCACGCATTTCATTCGTACTATTTTGATGTTAAACTAAACCAAGGAAAGATTTCGCAAGAAAGTTGACGCAATAAATCACACTCATCACGACGTCTGGTTACCGAGTTCTGCCGGTACCATGTCTCCTTTTATAAGAACCTGACTCTACAAGCTTTTTGTATACTTTAAAAAGAGTAGATTGGTTTAAATTTAAGTTTCTAGCAATCGTTCGTTGATCTTAGCCTTGCTGCACCAATGTCACAATTTGTGCGGCTTATTTGGACGTATTACCCATATAATTGCACTGAATTTTTTGTTGAGTTACAAAGACTACCTAACAATTCTATTGGTACCAGTAATTCAATTGGCAAACAAAAAAAAACAATCAATTTTAAACTTTACCATAATGACACGCAAATCTGCAACCACACGTAAGTTTTTTCCTGGCTGTCATTTGTTTTGCTGCAGTTCAATTTTTTAAATATCGTTTTTTTTTCATGATTAATGACTAAACTTCACTTTTTCATTTATGTAAATTTTATAAATCTAAAAAGTTTGCACACTTATTAACAATATTCATTTGTAGGTCATCCCGAACTTTGATGCCGTTTATGTTTCTGATAGTGGATATATACATTATATTGCATGTAAAATGGATGTTTTATTGCAGCAGTTCAGATCTCTGTGTCTGCCCCAGTCTCCGTATCTGGTCCAGTCCTGGTACTTGGGCCAGTTCCGGGTGCGAGTAGCGCTCCAATAAGAATGGCTACTACTTATCATAACAGTGTTCGAGCCCCAACTCCATTGGTGCCCAATGCTGTCCAACCCAATAGACACGTGTACAATCCATATGCACAAGGAAGGTGTCTCCCTCAGCAATATAACCCTTCTTATGTTTATGACGGGCATGCAGGAAGATCTGCCGGAGTATCTCATTGATAAACATTCAGTAAAACAATGAGCTGATGTCATCTACGAGCAGGCGACTTCCGTTTCAAGAGCTAGTGATGAATTTTGAAACTTTTAGTTACATTTTATAATTTTATATATGCAGTTAAGTGTATTTTTACCTGTTTATTGTCCAATCCTTGCTACTATAAAATTCGGAATTCATTGATTTTAAACTTGCTCATTTTTTTTCATCAATGTCAAATAGAATCCATCTCAGCCTTATACTATATGTCTATCTGTTTATTGACTATATGTTTTCACTATGGATATCAAAATTATGAAGTCTAGCTTAGGTAACTATTGCTCTTTAGAGTTTATACGATTTCAAGCCCTTTAAAGTGACATTGTACCATTCTAAATTAAAACCTGTCGCAAAAGCTCCAAATAGGTCTGTCTGATTGATTAAGTTTTTACAATAGCTCCTGAAAATAGGATAAAGTAATAATAATAAAATTTTATTGTTTTTTATTGTATTGTGACTAGTTTTAATTTTATTTTTTTACATTTTATTATTTATTTTATTACATACCTACTACCGTAATGCATGCTCAAATTTGCAGGAATATTTTCTATCAAAAAATAAAAGTTGTTAACAAGTTCCTTAAGAGGGGGTTCTGTGTTAACTATTACCATTTTTATATTAACTACAAATTTGAGCAAGGCCGGACCTAAAATTTTAGGAAATAGCGAAAACTAAGGTTAGAAGTGTCAAAAACAATTAGATTTGTTTCCCGCTCCCCATACCCAGAGGTAGACGCCGAGATCCAGGTTTCTAGCGAGGTCCCTTTTGAGGTGCCGGGTACCCCCACTAAAAAGGGTCGCGGTTGCCCGCCAACTACAGGCCAATACGTCGGCCTGTAGGCAGCTAAAAAGGTCGCCAGTGAAGCTGGAGGAGTTACGCGCTCAGAAGGAGAGGCGGGATTGGAGAACCGGAGGCGGGACAGGGCCGCTATTTCGGCTTGTACGCCAGAGAAGGCGTCAACACCCAATGTTCGCCGTGAAACGGCACAAGGTCTTCAGACCCAAATCACAGGTGCCTTAACCAACATTTCAGATGTAGCCAAGGTGTCCAAGGGATTGAAAGACATCTGCGTCAGCAAATTGAAAAAAGCAGTGGCAGCGATTGAGGGAATCGCCGAGAAACTTCTCAACCGCACCAGAGACGACGAAATCATCAGACTCTGGGCTTGCAATAAGTGTTTAAAAAAGTGTCTTCGCCAAAGACCAGCCACTAGCGTAGTTGCAAGATCTGATCGCTGAAATCAGGGCCTCGGCTGGCTTCACTACCATCGGAGAGATAATCAGAGAAAGATAATTTCCTCCCGAGTTCCTTCAGAGGCAAAGAAGAATATTAATCTTCCAGACTTCGACATCACGTCCATTCGCTTCCGCGTGCAGCAACGGGCACTCGTATTCTGGAGGTCCCGGGCTCGACAAGCGGCGCCAAAGCTGATTCCCTGGCACAAAAGATAAGGAGACCCTCAACGCGGACGACGTTCGCATAACGAGATCCACTAAATGCGCACGCCATTGGGTCTCGGAGCTTGATAATTCCGTGACCATTGAGGAATTGGTGGCTGTATTTGCCCGGTCGAACAAGTGAGGTGTACACCGATACGGCTGAGATTCGAAGGCGCGGGGTCCATCGTGGTTACCTGCCCTGTGGCTGGCGCCAACAAGCTGGTGCTAGCATAGGTTGTTGGTAGGATGGACCTCGGCCCTTGCAATGATTCTTTCCGAAGTGACGATGAGATGCTACCGGTGCTTCGGCGACGGTCACGTCGCTTCGAACTGCAAGGGCTAGGCTGACCGGAGCAGTCTGCGTTTCAAGTGTGGGCAAGAAGCTGCACCAACCACGCTGCGTGAGGTGCGGGGCGGACGGAATAAGACTAATCACCAGCTGGGTGGCAAGAAGTGTCAAAGAGGATAAGAAGGAGCAGGTGAAGGGCGCAAATAACAGTGTCACCGGTCAGCCACAACCAACAGAGAAGATACGACAAATAATTAATGGCTACCACCCGTCTCCTCCAAACAAACTTGAACCACTGCGCCGGGGCCCAAGACCTCCTTTTCCAGGTCTTGGCGTAATGGAATATACACGTGACAGTGGTCGCCGAGCCATATCGGGTCCCCGACTATGACGAATGGGTGGACCTGAGCGGCACTGTGACCCTTGTAAGTAAATCCGCCGCAGGCTCCCCTTCCTTCGAAAATATTATGCGGGGGCGAGGCTGCATCGCGGCGACCATCGGCGAGTGCGTCGTCGTGGGAGTGTATTTCTCTCCCAACCGTGCACTCGCAGAATTTGAGGCGTTCCGGGCCGAGCTGGGCACGCTCGTTACGAGGATTCTCCCTCACCCTATAATAGTGCTTGGGGACTTCAACATCAAAACCGCAAAGTCCGCAGCATGGGGAGAGCTTTTGAAGAGCTTCGATCGAGACCCGTGGGGGCGGCCCTACAGGATGGTGCGGAAGAAACTCCGCCATAGCCCCCCCCTCCCGCATGTCGAGAGTCTGTCCCCGGAACTTGTCACGGAAATAATCCACGTCCTGTTCTCGAGAGACGAGCATACGCCACCCGCCACGGTTCCACCAAACTGGGAATCCAGCGTGGATAGTAACAGTAGCGACGTGCCCGGCGTGACACAGGAAGAGTCGGGGGCGGCGGACCACAAGCTGCGTGCCAAAAATACCGCCCCCGGCCCTGACGGCATTCCATGGCGTGCGTGGGTTCTGTCGTACGATGCCCTGGAGTCCCGACTATTGGGGTTCTTCACATCGTGCCTAAAGCAGGGCCGGTTCCCCCGAAAGTGAAAGACCGGGAAACTGGTACTACTTAAAATGGAAAGGCACCCCGCGGAATCTCCGTTCGCATACCGGCTCATCGTGTTACTGGACGAGGTGGGCAAACTCTTCGAAAGAGTGATTGCAACTCGCCTCTCCAGCGCCTATCAGGAGCGGGGCCGGATGTGGCCGACGTCCAGTTCGGCTTTCGTCAAGGATCCTCCGATGCAATAATGGGGGTGAAGAGCCAGGTGGATGAAGCAGTCTCTAGAGGCGAAGTGCTTTTGGCGGTATCCTTGGCATCGCTAACGCGTTCAATAGCATGCCCTAGAGTTGCATTAGGGAGGCGCTTCTATACCATGGGGTGCCAATCTACCTCCGTCGCATAGTCGGGGCGTATCTCAGTGACCGGGCCGTCATCTTTCCGGGTCAAAACGACTGGGGATGCTAAGAAATGTCATGCGGTATCCCACAGGGGTCTGTATTGGGACCGATCCTGTGCAGTATTGACTATGACTGGGAGTTGCGGGCCGTCCTCATCCACGGCGCGAGCATAACGTGCTACGCACACGACACGTTGATTGTCGCCCGGGGGAGGACTTACTCCGAGGCAGCCATTCTGGCAACAGCTGGGGTAGCACAGGTATTTTATCGTATCCGGCGACTTGATCTTGAGGTGGCCTTGCACAAGTCCGAGGCCGTGGTGTTTCACGGACCTCGGAGAAGGCCGCCCGTGCGATCCACCATCACAGTGGGAGGAGTCAGTATCAACGCCAAACCGACCATGAAATACCTTGGATTGGCCCTCGACAGCCGATGGGACCTCTTAGCATATTTGCAGCAGACGGCCTCCAGGCTCTAGAGGGCGACGGGCGCGCTTTCGCGCTTGCTGCCCAACATAGGGGGACCAACCTCGTTGTGCCGAAAGCTCTTCGAGGGAGTCGTGCGGTTGATGGCCTGTATAGACCGCGGTGTGGGCGAGCAAAAATATTTGTTTTCAAAAAGTAATCTAATAATGTAAACAATAATACCCATGACACTGCCCGCTCTTAGCTACGTATTACTGCGCCATTGACATTTTCGCATAAAATCAAGTATTGCTCATCCGTTTACGGCTAATATAGCTATCTATATATACATAGCGTTATTTTTTAGTCTTTCAACATTTTTCGCTAATTTCTGTAATTTTGGATTTAGCCTCTGGGGTACAAAAAATCAATTGTATAGAGTAAGTGCGATGACGATGCAATTAGCGAATACATTTAGGTTAAGTTTATTATAAGTAGCTAGCGAGATAAATAAAGAACGCCCCATAAAAAAATAATTTGCTTAACATACTCTTGTATGTTGTATTTGTAGTATAAAGCTTATCAGGCAAAATATTAATCAAATCATAAAAATCATGATCTTAGAGCACATCAGATTTCTACAAAAAATAATAATGTCATGCATATCATTAACATTAAGCCAATCGTAATTTAAAAAATTTAATTCCAAGGTTGCTTCCATTATTAGGATTTGTAACATAGTATAGGCTCCAAAAACGGGAAGTAAAATCTTACCTAAAACTTACTTTAAAACTTCGTGAAAAAAAAGTTTTATGCAACATTAAGTAAGTACCTAATTGCTCGTGGTGTGTTGCTCGTAGTGCACCCCCGCTTGGAGTTACCGAGTCGCAAAATTTTAATAGAGTAACTTATTGATTTAAAAGCCCTTTAGTCAAGGATGAAGGAATTTGCTGCAACTATTATAGACGGAAAGAAAACTTTTATTTGCGAAATGCGACACAGACAAAATAGAAATATAAACGAAACAATATATTTTTACAGGTATATAAGCATGCCGCAATTCGGCAAATGAGGTTGGCACTTAGTATATTGTTGCATCGGAAGATATTCCGCCACAGCACTGATTTTTAGTCCCCACCCCGGAGTCTACACATATTATCTAAAGACCCGTATAAAAATTATTATTTAATTTAGTCACAGCCGTATGTATGTACTGGAAGAAATTTCAACATTAAAATAAATAAAAATATTCATATTAATGAGAATGAAAAATACAATATAAAATACTATGTGGATATAGAAAATCGACTTCGCATACTAGGCATGGAAATGAATAATGATATATGTGATCATGATTTTGAGGATGTGACTGCATGTTTAATATTAATTTATGTCGGCTCTTTTATAACCGATTTAAGAAAATGAAGAGGTTCTCAATTCGTTGTGTAATTTTTTTATGTATGTTTAGCCATAACTTTTTTGTTTCTGAATCGATTTCGATCTTTCTGTTTGAGTTGGATTCAGTACAGCTGTAAGATAGTTTTGTATATTTCGTTGTTAGTGGATGCCATATACATAAACTTAAAGCGGAAACAGACTTTAAAAGTAACTAAAAAGCGAAAAATTAATATTTCTACATCTTGAAGTCGATGCCAAGTAAAACAAATTTGCAAAATATAGTATTTTTTTTATCTTTTACTTCGCATCGATTTCAAGATGTAGAAATATTTATTTTTGCCTTGTTACTTTTAAAGTCGGATTTCTTTTTTGGTAGATCATTTTTATTATTTTTTAATTTGTACTTAGTTCTATATACTCTTCTCCACGATTTATTGTATAACGCCGTCCACCGACCAATTAGTGTTAGTTGCAAATTCCTCTGTAACAGATTTTAATTTTAACTTTTATTGAAGATGCTTGTAAAAATTTAAGATATTCCACACTTTTTAGGAATGGGATGAAGTGAGAAAACTATTATCAAATCTTTTTTATAGCGTATATTAATCGCACAATGCTTAAAAATATCATTTTGTGTTTTTTAATTCACCCCTTTTTATGTAACAGTATAAGGGCTGAATTTTTTTGCGTATGCATACCACCAAATAACAGTTGGTGACTGTAAACCTTGATCTTTAGTAGCAATCCTCCCGATCATGACATACGCGAGTGTGGTATTCGGCCATGTCAAGCCTGCCCTTTTAGATAAACTGCAAATCGTGCAGAATAAATTCATGCGCAGAGCCGTCGGTGCTCCCCTCTATATGCGTAACGTCGACCTCCACCGCGATCTGGAGCTTCCCTCCATCAAAAACTACATTACGTCGCTCTCGCGTAAGTATTTCGATCTTGCGCCGCACCATCGAAATCCGCTCGTCGTGTCCGCGTCCGATTATAAGCCTCGTCGAAAGGCTCTTGTGCGACGACCGCGTAACGTCCTGACGGACAGAGTCGACGTTATTACGAAACGGCTGGCCCGGATCAGTCCGCCCACGGTTAGAACAGTAGGCTGGCAGGCACCGACAGACAGACACAGATGGCGGCGTCTCAGACGCCGCCAATCAAGATCTCTCCACGTCCCCGCGAGGGACGCTAGGTGACATAGCTCACCCCACAGGATAGCCTAGGCGTGTTGCTGGGAAGTTTCTTTCGCCGTTTCTTCTCTCCCAGCCATAACACGTTGCGAAACGGCAGTAAGATAGCGTAGGCCACCGCAAACCACCGATCCCGGCCCGCCGTGATCCTTCCCTTCGGGCTTTATATCACCCGTCGCCCGTTCTCAATTAGTATTTTGTGTCGCCCTATGGTGGGCATCATTAAATTCATTCCCCATTCATGGCAACAGTCCAGCCGAGGTAAAACTCCTTAGGGAGCTCCCTCGAGCAAGTTGCCCCCCCGGGCTCAGCGCCTTCGCTTCGCGAAGGCACTCGCCCCAAAAACCCCGGTAAAGTTGTAAGGTCTTCGGACCAACAACATAAAGTCAAGTTCAATAAAAACTTTAGTAGCAAGTATAAAACTGTTGAAATAGTTAAAACGTGGAAAATTATGAGAAAATTCAAGGCCCAAATGTACTTTCAAGCAGATTTAGTTTGATCGGGATCCGTTGAGTACTTTTTGAGATACGGGGTATTTTTGATCAAGTGCTTTATTAAGATCTCGTAGCCAAATAACAAAAACTAAAGGGTTGACATTCCTCGTCTCCACAGAATATTTTATTCTAGGCTGGACTGTCACGCATTTGCCTGATTTTATAAGTGTATTTATTGCCTCTGCACTCACTCCTATAGTTTACTTTCGGCTTGGTTTAGCAGAACCATTTCTTGATTTTCTACTATTATCCACCCCATAGTTCAAAATTTAAAATTGTGTACATCCAGGCCTTTTTTTGTCACTTCTCTTTTGGGGGCACGCTAATTCTCGAAAGTTGTAATTGTTGTCTATAATTTTTTGTTGGTAGCCACACTCCAAAAAATTACAGTTTATTCATCGCTTCCAAAGCCTTTTTATAATACGTACCAGGTTTAGTTATTGCTCGTCCAAATATTTGAACCACATTTTCAATTTTCTAATTAGCACTCATTAGGCTTAAATCACGTTTTTGCAAATCTAAAATCAGCTCACTTTGCTCTTGAAGAACATAATTTTTTTGTAAAGGTAACCAAAATTGATTTTTTCAGTTTTTATGGCAATTTTCCGAAATTTCCTTTAAAGGTACTGCGTGCCCCCACAAAAAAGCCCTGAGTACATCTATGTTACCTATTTCCTAGTAAATCTGCTATGATCCAAGGTTAATTTGTACTTACCTATGGTGGTGTGTGTGCGTAGCAAAACTCGACTTATACTATGACGTAATTCTGACTCATGCGGGCTCCAGTAATGAAATATCGGACCAAATTACATTTTTTATTGATATTTATACATTTCTTATAAAAGGCCGCAATAACATTATAATGAAAAAGTACTACTTTCCATTTTTTGATATTTTCTTTTGTAAAATCATGCATTAATATAATATTTGGCCAAATGAATTTTTCCCTACAATATTTACCTTTATTATAAAATATTAAAATAATGTAGGTATTATAATGATGTATTGTAGACGTCCTGCGTCGCTTGGACCGTGCGGTATTTAGGCCCTGAGCCTCTACAAAGAGCTATCAAAACGGCTCATAGACTCTTCGGGTGATCAGAGGGCTGGTCATACCTTGTACAATGGATCAGTATGGCTATCCAGCGAGATAAAGTAGCCAACCTTCTGGGCACGTTTACCCATACACATCTGTGACCAATGGTCTAGGTCGGTATTCTATTTATAGTTTCAATGGATTATAAGTAGAATATCTTTTAATTCATATTAATTAATTAGGTTTAGCATATACTTAATAAAAAAACATATCACATTTGATTTTTTACAAAAAAAGTAATTTTATATTAGTATAATAAAAAAAAAGTACAAATTTTCAATGTATACCTAAATGTTTACATTTTATAAAAGACTGAAATAATATTATAATGCAATGCCAAATTAGTTTCTAATTCTTATATATTTTTTGATAAAAGACTGAATAATAACACCTATAAAATAAACGCGAATTTTTATTATTGTATTCTTACTAATTCTAGAATGCGGGATCTCAGTTGAAAATAGTCAAAATGGTGAATATCCATAGTATTTATTGTTAGTAGTCATTTTTAAGTCTGTTGCCACATAAATAAGTCCAAGTATAGAGAGAGAGAGAGAGGTATATTTCTCATAGATTTATTAATGGTAGTTTGTTGAAAATGGCCAGTCATATTTTATTGCTAACTTTATTGTGCCTTACGAATTGATGCTTTATCATAGACAAATGTGTCTTTAAGTTAATTGTATTTTTTGTATAAATGTATTTACTAAAACAAACATCTTGAAAGAAAACTGTAACATAAACTTTAAATATACATCTCTCCATTGAATATGCCTTCTATCAACCTATGTTCTATCACCTTGTGGGGTTCCTTAAGTCTGTATTTGTAAACATTTTATTGTAAAGTTAATTATTTGAGTGTTAAATTAATGAGTGCTAATGCGACTTTATGTGATGTGTGGAGAGGTTTTGAGGCCATGTCGAGAGAAGGTAAACTGTATATACTATAACTTGGATATGAAGTAACACGAGAACTTTCATATTAAAATAATGATTTTCGATGTACACAATGACTTAAAAATTGCTTGCTTGAAATGAAATGAAATTTGTGTATCGTAATAAATATTTGCAGTAGGACTGACGAATAAACGATTTACTATTGCGTTTTTCGTATTGTATGTAGCTCACTGAAGAGAAAATTATTGCGTTTTACTTATGCACGTCCTTACTGTATTATTGTTATGTGAACGTAAGAAGTCTTGTTTGCTGACTATAAACTAGTTTAAAATTCCATATATAATAGGTATGCTTCAATATGATTACTAACCAATTTAAATAGGTCCAGGCGCAGTACAGTTTTTTATATTTGATACTTTGCTAACCTTGAAATCAGATTCTAAGAAAGCTAATTTTATTTAATCAGACTTTTACAAACTTTTCTGTGAAAACTGACGCTTTATTAAATTTTCCAGAAAACTGACACTATTTCGAAACAATTTTTCTTTTTAATTCCACGATTATTGACTTCAAACTAAAGCTAAGCTAAACGATGTTATTTTATCTTTTCACAATAGATGTCATTTGGAAACTAAGTGCTATTATTATAATGAATTAAGATTTTATTTAGTGACGGTTTGATTTTAAGCATGCGATATATAAAAAATGTGCAAAATAAAAGTGACGAAACTGCTGTAAAGTTAATACTGATATTACGATTATTAATATGCTAATAAGTGAGACACAAGGTGTTGTTATATATTAGGGGTTATTGCAGTTAATATCTAAATTACATACTAGGAGAGATGAATGTTTTAAAGTTATTATTACAACATTTAATAGTAAAAAACGAATAATATTTTGATTAGCCTAAATTTACAAATTAGCCACTTTAAATTTTAGTCTGTAGATAGCCAAGGTTCGTAAATATGTTATAAAGAATGATTTATTTGTATAAGAAAACATATAAACAATGATAATAGGAAATAAGGGTACAAAATTGACTAGGTGTATTTAGTATTAGGTTAGAGATGAAAATATGTATGTATAATCATTAGTCAAAATTGGTTGTATACGTGTTTAGTTGGTATGGTTAAAAGTAAACAAGACGCCATCTAGTCAAGTCAGTTAATACACATTTGTATGCTGCCTGCTTGTCTCCTGTATTCTTTTATTTACCACAATATTTGTAGTGAGTTTTTTATTTCCGAATGGAATGAATAGATATAATGTAATAAATAGGAATCTGCCGTTGACACATAGATTACGAGAGGTCTGAAGAAATGTTCTTGTTATTTTCTATTACGAACTGCAAATGCGAGTTGTTAACATTAATATTATTAGTATTTGGCCGTTTTTTCTTACCAATGTCGCATATTTTTGCACCCCGGGTTAGATTATAATTAATCCGTACTTGTACCATTTATTTTTATTAGTCAGAAATATACATATTGAGAATCTATTTCGAGAAAAAACCAAAAGGTGAATTTCAAATGACAATAAAATAGCAGGGTTATTATTAAATATAGACTGAGATTACTAAATCTACACTATACCGTTATTTGTATTATAGATTGGATCATGATTCATATTTTTATATATTCGTGACTTTGGTATTGATGTTATAATGTACTAAATTCGGATTTATTTTAAATTGTACTTGTTCCTAAATATTATGCTAGCGATACAGTATTTTTTACATCAATAAACATTTTAGACAGTATTAACAGCTGTTTTTTTTTTGTTTCAATAACGAGGGTAAGTATGTTGCGACGCTTTGCGGCGCTTCGTTGCGAAGAAAATTTTGTGCTACTCGCTGTTTTTGTCAATTTGAACTAGCATCTATAGCACGCGCCTTAATCAGTTGCGGGTTTTTCCAGGTAACTGGGAGCTATTCCTGCTTACGCGGTTTAAAATGAAGACAATGTACCATGGTGTAAAAGTGATATTTTTAAATAACTATTGACAAAGCTAATAATTGTTGGAATGTTTTGCAAAAAACCATTGGATAGTGATGCAATTTGGATAATACAACGATTCGAATGAACTAGATACGATACTGTCACTGTCAATTTGTGATCAGTCTTAAAAGTTTACTTAAGACGGATCATTTATCTTTCAATTTGGATTAATAAACTAAAGTAGACAAATTTGAATCATTCAATGTCATTGAATTTAGTTGTTCCCTACAGGTAAAAAGCACTCATTGCCTCGCTATATTGTCAGTCTGAGTCACAGTCTATTTCCGTATCTTTTCATGCTAAATGTATGAAAGGCACTCTTATGTTCCTATGTATTTGTACAAATCCGCTAAAACTCTATCTTTAGAGCTCCAATACCTAAAATAAACTTATGGTCTCGTTCCGATGTAGCTTGTTAAAAAAACTGATTTAATAAAACTACGTTATAACAGTTTTATGCGCGGTAATTTATCACACATTGATATCTTTGTCTTCCATGATCATGGCTACTGAAAACTGGCCGAAACGTCGGAATGATAAAAAATCTAATAAGTTACCGCGTTTCAAATTGTTAAAACGTAGTTTCTTTATTATGTGTGCTAGTCGTGAAAACTTAAGAAAATATCCTTACTAATATTATTAAATCATAATTTTTACCAGCGGCAGGCAAACCAATTTGAAATTGCCAGTTTAATATTTAATGTGTAAACTATATATTTTTTTAAATATTTTGTCATGAATTTGTAAATTTTTTTTTTTTATCGCAATTGTGTTATACTTTAGGTCAACGTATATACTATCAAAGTCAATCTTGTCAAATAAGTGAACGTATAATATACGTTGACCTATTTTTTATTGCATGAGTTCAACAGACAGGCAGACAGCCCACTTGATGAAAAGCGGTTACTATCGCCTATGGACATTTGCCACACCAAAGGTGTTACAAATGCGCTGCTGATCTCTTAAGGGAGACTGTAACCTGGTCACTAATGCCGGAACACAACTCAAGGTTGTTATGGCGACATATTCTAGACCAGGGGTGGTAGCGGGCAAATGCCCTACCACCTGGCTGACCTAAAGTTAAGTCTACAATTGCGATTATCTAGAGTCCCTACTTAGAATAATATATTGGCGTGACTTGCTTCTTACTAGTCTGAATTAACCCCGCGTTCATCATTTGTATGTTTGCAATATCCCTGCGGAAAAGACCGATGGAAGAGCCCTTTTTAGACTATCTAAGGGAAAATGTTTCAAGTAACTTGGAATTTATTTTGAGCTACATTATCCCATTTTATATGTTATTATGGCGTCATACATGAGCCCGTACAAAGGCAAAGGTATATCTGGAGTGAGTGACACACACGTAATATGACTTATGGCCGCTTCCTTTATCTTACTATTCATTCGCTTGCCTTACCATCCGTTGAATTTTGGCATTAGGTACTTGTATGGAATTTATATCAAATTTTAACCGATAGTAAGGCAAATGAACGTTTTGTAAGATATAGTAACGGGCACCATTAATATCTTCATCGAGGAATTTCTACTCTTTAGTACATAAATGAAACAGATATATAGTATATAATAATAACATAAATACGAAATTAATTTGCACAAAAATGTACTATTGTTATGGGCTATAATAATATGGTGCTGCTACAAAATATTAAGTGTGTTGCGTCAAGTTGACTAATCTGAATGAAAAGCAATGACGTTGTACTATGTACTCATGTTGGAGATTTTAGTTTCGTGTTGTTTAACTATTATCCTCAGTATCTATTGGTTTTTTTTGGCAAAGCATTAAACTGCGTTTGTACTTACTATAATGAAGTAACATTGATTGCTGTAATTAAATTCATAAAATCCTAAACCACTTTAATAGGTTAAGATTAGCGTAACGTAGATTAATATTGTATATCATTTATTAATTTGATGTAATTTAGATACACAAATATTTTTTATACAATTAGCCGTAAGATTAAATTTAGAAATCAGTTACTATTTTATATCAGATATTCGAGTCAGTGAAGTAGTATTTAAAAAGCAATGTATTGTTAATATTCAATTATTGCCATAATTATTTTTAAATTATTATTTAATTTCAAACTTTCCAGCGCTTAATACGTTTAACGTAGCCCTACATAAATAAAACAACTATACTGCTAAACTATATTTGACATGTTCTATCAAAAATAAACGCATTCTTAAAGTTGAGACATGATCGCACAATGCCCGGGTAGGTTATTGAGGGGTACTATATCAGCTTGGTATCAATGAAATCATGTTTTCCCCGTGGATTTATTGGGTAAACCTTGGCGTGCTAATTTGTATTTATGTACACATGTTACCGATTAATTGTAAGAACCGTTAGTTGATAATAAGTCTATTAAGATTTTAACTAACGTTAGATTTTGACTGAGAATTTGTATATAATTGTTAACTTTTCATAAGTTCATAGTTGTCAGTTTCTAATACAACGATTTTCAGCTTTCTATTTGTAAACAAACAAACGCACCCCGTGGAACAATAATTGCACAGTGTTACAATTCAACTCTTATGAAGTTATGTGCCCGTTTCTGATTCTTCGTATATTTGTCCATAGTTGGTTAAATTGTGTTGCGAATTAAGTTCAATAGTTAGAATAATTTAAACAATTCAAATAAAATCCTATCTTAAAGTATACAATTCAAAGCTAAAAGTTAGTGTAGTAATATTTGCAATTATTGAACAAATCGTTACAAATTAAGTTTTCTTTGAAATATTTAATAATTAAATAAATTAATACAGTCGTACTCGTGAGGTTTGGTGTAGACTTTCTACTCATCGTGACCTTCGGCTAACAATTAACCTATTCTACAAGACAATTTTGAAGCTGTAGGCTATTATAACACCGATGCGTCAGAGGAAACATTACACTTTTACGAATGTTAACTTATAATTTAACGAGTAGGCATCACAAATACAGATTAGGTAACGTATATTTCATATCGCTGTATTATGAATTTTATGATCCGTTAATGTGATTAATTATATTATAAACTCACGGTTATTACATTATTTTGGTGACATACATATACCGCCTAATTCTACATTTATTTAAATAATTTTACATCTTGTTTTTTTTCATTCGTTTTTAATAATTATTAAGGACCAGAAACTTCTTAGTTCTTAGTCTACGTAGTGTTTGATTTTTATTTTAAACATTTTTTATTTTAGGTTGTCCAGACAGTAAAAAGTAAATTAAAATTTGGGTCGCCCAATGTGCGTTGATGTTCCGTGTACTCGTAACAGGCATTTTCCACTATGTGATGACTAAACATTCAGTCGACGTGACGTGTGACTCGGATCAAATGGCACCGGGCAGTACACGTCCATATGTCAATATTTGCAAATCATATTTTTGTTTCGACCTATCCAAATTTTACAGTACCTATAAAAATATTTATTTTTGATATAAGTGGATGGTAAAATAGGCAAAACAAAAATATGGTTCTGTTGGTTTGAGATATATATAGGAGAAATCTATTTGGAAGATTTTTATTGTGTGAAGTTGACTGGTTATTTGAAGAATTAATAAATAAAGTATTGGATAAAAAATGTTGGGGGTCTTGATAATTATCCGTCGAAATGCAATTAACAGTTTTAATCAAAGTTTAAGTACTGTCTAATGTTTAATAGTTAAACTAGAAGGGTCATTAAGAGACTCAGAAGATCGACCTTCACCCATCTGATAACCAGATGTGACATATTTTTTATCAAATTATATTGATTTGTAAACACGCCTGTGATAACTTGCCAATCGAAAAATGTTCAGGGCTTATTTTAATTAAATTAATTATATATAAAACCGTTCATAGAATATTATTGCCATGCTTTGAAGTTTTAAAGTTACCTTCGAAGCATGTCAATAATATTCCATGAACGGTTTTTTGCAGTCAAGCCTGTACGGTTATTTTTGTAATTAATTTATCTTTCTTACGATACCAATTTTTATTGGTTAACAGAATAGTGCACCTTTATTGGTTACCTATATTGACTTACCTGTTCATACCTGTTTGCCAGGTAGCCATGAACAGAAATAAGTAGACAAGCCTATCAAGTTATATTCTCCATGCTCAAAACTATCAGTTGAAACTCAATTTGTTAATTTATTAAAGGAGTGAAAGGTTATGAATAAAAATGATTAAAATAATTTTAATTAAAACTAGCCATGAACACTTTTCGATTGTCAAGCTATCACAGGCGTGTTTACAAATCAATATCTATACTAATATTATAAAGCTGAAGAGTTTGTTTGTTTGTTTAAACGCGCTAATCTCAGGAGCCGCTCGTCCGATTTGAAAAATTCTTTCTAGTACATTTATCGAGGAAGGCTATAGGCTATATTATATTTTCAACAAAAATTAGGGATCTTTACTAAAAGCCCAATAATTTAAGCCAAGGTGTAAAAAAATGACCCGAAAAAATCCTTACACGGCGTGCGCTGCGAAAAGTATTAATTATAGAACAAAACAATGTATTACCACTTTGCAGAACATATAACTGTCTACAAAAAATATCGCGTAACCATATGTCTAACTATTGTAGTCATCTCACAATAAGTGTTTTCTTTTATTTTTTTAAATAATTAAAATGCCGTCGCTTCAAAAACTCTTTATTTTGTACCTTGGTATTAATCCTTATCAAAATAAATTACTCCATATTCAAGACGAATTCAATACTTTTCTAGAACTTTTTGAATTATTCAATTCGGACGTTTCATTCAAAAGATATCGCGATATTTAAAATGTAAGTATTAGTGTTGTAGCCAAATATACTAATATATTGTTTGATTGAACGCGCTAATCTCAGGAACTACTTACTGGTCTGATTTGAAAAATTCTTTCAATGTTGGATAGCCCATTTATCGAGGAAGGCTATAGGCTATATATCATCACACTAAGACCAATAGGAGCGGAGCACCAATGAAGAATGTTTCAAAATCGGAGGGTTTTGAAAGCAAATTCCACGCGGACGACGTCGCGGGCACAGCTAGTAACTTGATAAAAAGTATGACTCATCTGGCTATAAGATTGTTGAAGGTCAATCTTCACCGTCACCGATTTTCCTATTGTTGTCGCTTGTGAAATTAATTTTTGTGGTCCGATACCTAGAAGTAAAAAATCTTTTTATATCCCATTGCTATCTATTTGTCCGTGTATCACAGTTGGTGTTCTCTAAAACTAGTAAAGCTAATGATATGTGATTTGGCTCGCTTATCTTGTATTTTACGTATTATCAATAGTTATTTATCTAATTAACGGACTCGGATATTTACCTGATTACTTTATGCACACTGATCATCCATATATTACCTACAAAACCATTGGACGCAAAAAAAACCTTTATTGACAATACTTTGAATATAAAAGGGCAGCAGACGGAAACCTCAATCCCAAAGCAAGAGCCGGGTGTACATACAAAAATTTTATACATAACCTTCCCAGAAGATCGTGGCATCTTTTGGGATAAGAGACGAAACCAGCAATAACACTCCTTTTTTGACTACAATTTTTTGCAACCGGGTTTGCCTTGTACCCGTGCGCCTCCCTTAACGTAGTCAGGGCCCTAAGTCATCTTTTCTTTTGTGATTTCGGTTATTCTTTTTTGATATGCCTTATTTGTTTTGTCGTTATTTATTACTTTATGAGACCTCCATGTCCATCCGTTTATTACAATCACTTTTCTCGGCAACTATTACATGAAATTTGGCACGAGGGTGTAGTGTTTATATCGCTGCAAAGCTGTGTAGGAAAACCGCAGAAATAAATAAATGTGTATTTAGACGAACAGTTGCTGTACGTATCTTTTAATAACATTACTTATCTCCGGTTTTTGCAGGAATTTCCGTGAATTATGTATTTTTCTAAAAACCTATTGCTCTGTTGAAAATATCCTTTTATATTAAATACTAGCTAGTGCCCGCGACTTCTTCCGCGTGGTGTGGTTTTTTTAGCTATGCCACGGGAACTTTAATTTTTTAGGATCAAAAGTATCCTATATGCTAACCAGGGATATAAGCTACCACCATACAAAATTTCATTGAAATCGGTCCAGTCGTTTCGGGAGATTAGCCGGTACAAACACAGAGAAACAAAAAATTTGTAAAAATCTCAATTAGTTCTATTTCACTTCTTACATCCCCATGACTCGGTTTTTAGCATTTTTTTCATTGTACAGAAATTCGACTTCTACAAGTTTATTATATGTATAGATTTCTAAGACAACTTTGATCTTTTACCATCTGGCCGACGTAGAAGAATACTAGTTTATTTATGTATCTTTTGTTGACATTTGTTATGAGTTTGTGCCGCGGTTACGTCTTTTTTTTTGTTAAACTATTAGAAGTAGCTACATTTTACTTACACAAAACTTACATGTAATAATAACAAATAAACTAAGTCTATATAGTCTAGACAACTGCCCAGCAAAACATACAGATGAGTAGAAGCCAATCTGATTTGTAATAAAACAATGAATGATATGCTGTTTATGAGGTTAGTCCGGAGGGGAGGGATGCGCCCCGATCCGCGCCCCCTTCTCACCTCTGGTGAGATCGAGGGAGTCGGAGAGACCCATATCTCCGGCTAATAAATGCTGAGGCCAGTCCACAAAGGGGCCGGCTGTTGTCCGTCCGGGCTGGGGGTGAATGCCCGTTCTTCACACGGCTCACGGTCCCCAAATAGATTTCCCCTGTATAAAAAAATAATATTTTTTATTGAATTGAAAAAACGCGAACGCAGCGCCATCTTTTTCGCTATTTTCCTCTATCAAACCATTTACAGATTTGTTATAGTATAGATTATACCTAGTCTTGCCATAAATATTGTAACAAAGATTTTTTTCTATTACAAATAACATTTATAAGTTGTACAGTGTGTTAGTTTAATACAGAAATATAAAACAATTTAAAATATAAAAAAAATATTCGAAGTGCTCTCCATTGGCTGCAATACACTGTTTGCAATACGTTAAGGCCAGTTATTAAATAGAAGCACACACTCTTTCCATGGGAAAATTCTTCACTGGATATCGTATGGATTGGTTTTAGGGACTCCAAGCCGTACTCTCTAAAACTGACTATAAATCATAATCCCGCGTATTAAGATTGGGACTAGACGAGGGCCAGTCTTCAGTTCGTTTCCAACCAAGACTGCGTGGACCGAGCTTTATGATCCGGCGCCGAGTCTTGTTGAAAGGACCATTCTTGATTATTGAACATGGTGTTGTTAAAGGGCTTAACTACCTTCTCGAGAATGGTATCTTGATACACTTGTGCCAATGTTTTGATACCTATTTCACAAAAATATGGCTCAATCACTTCTTCATAGCTAACACCCCACCAAACCATCACTGAAGACGGATAATGTCCACGTTGCACTCTGTCGACTAATTGAGAAGCTTCCTTAGAGCTTTGAGCATAAATACGGTCATTTTGTTTGTTAAAATGTTGCTCAACTGTAAAAATTTTCTCATCCGTAAACAAAATTTTTCTGTGACCTGCCTTTGCGTACCGCTTCAGTAATTGTTCCGATTTTACCACCCTATTCTTTTTTAAATTATGATTTAAGAAATGACCAGTGCGTCTCTTATAGGCTTCAAGCCTAAGTCATCTTTTAAAATACGCGACATGGTTCTAGGTGATATATTCATCTCCCGAGATAAAATATTTTGCTTTCGGACAGGATTTCTTCAAATTCTTTTCCTTACTGCTTTGACCACCTTTTTATGAACACTACGTGGATGGCCAGATCTTTTTCTGTCACAAACAGAGGAGGTCTCATTGTACCTATTAATAGCCCGGTACACAAACATTTGACTAATACCAAGCCTGTGGAGAGTGTTAAAAATTGCATTTGGCTCCATACCTACTTTGTGTAATGCAATCACAGCGATTCGGTTCTCTTTATCGCCCCACTCCATTTTAATATCGCAAAATGTTGTACAATGTATTGGCGCCAAAATAAGAAAACACAATGAACAATCATATAAAAATGACAGATTCCAAATTCAAATGTAATATTTTGTTTCTTTTTAATTGTAACAGTGTTTATGGCCAGACTAAGTACATACGTTCTTATCTTAATTCTACATATTAGTAGACTAATAAACTACGATTTGTCCAATTGAAAGCTGGTGATAGACATGCAAGTATACTCGAACTTTCGGATCGACCATCTTTTTCGCCCGTTTCTCACCAATACATAGGCAAATTTTAAAATCGCATCGTTTAATAAAAGGCCGAGTGTTAGAAATTTTATTCGCGGTTAGCTACGTCGTCTGTTATCGCTGCGTGATGCGAGTAGCCCAGTTTGTCTTTAAATAATTACGAAAATCATCTTTTCCATTTGGGATATCAGTTGTCAGAACTTGAAAAATCATAACGTTATAAACTTTTATATTTGTAGATTTGTTAACTTTGAAATCTCAATTTTAAAGACCGTGCGTCTATCATTTACTTTACATTTTAAAGAGCTGTATAATATAAATCGATAACGCAAGCGACAACAACGAAAAAATTAATTTAATCAAACTGTTCATTATAATACCTGGTATACTAGCACTGAACAGTTTGATGAAATGCTTTGTCACATTTTTTTTTAATTAAACAAAGTTACTTATATATATATATAAATCTAGATAATAAATTAAAGTACTATACTTAGAAAATAACACACATGTATAATGACATGTTAAATTATCTATAGAAGGTTCTACGTTTTATTGTTAGTATTTTTAAAATTAAAACGGGACTGCATTGCACGGAATTACAATGGGTTTGAAACTTACATTGTGTCAGCTGAGTATTGGCTATCATACAGTGGATAATGTCTGACACTAACGTGAGGAAATTAAAGCCTATTATAGTTTCTATCCTTCTCTTAAGTGTTGTAGAATAAGGCCGTCTAACCAACCAACCGAGCCACTTCCGAAGAACTATCCATATGCAGATTATATATATATATATATATACATGGATGTGTGTGTGTGTGTGTGTGGGCGCGCGCGTGCGTGCGTGCGTGCGTGCGTGTGTGTGTGTGTGTGTGTGTGTGCGTGCGGTGTCTGTATATGTATATGTATATAAAAGGAATATTTGACATTTTGAGGTTATCCTCTGACTCTGAGGTGGTGACGTCTACACTACAGTATTGTCATTGAAATGATTGTCATCCAGTAATAATACTAATAGGTTTCGAGATGGCGCAGGCTTATCCTTGAAAACACCCAAAGATATCTCGTTATTGAGACTAACACAGTCATTCGAAAAAAGGAAGCGCGTTGCACCGTTTGTGTCACTATGTAATAAGTTTCTTTTCACAAGAAGTGCGGACTGTTTTTTTGGAATATAATATATACATCAACAGGGTTCCTTGGCCATGTTGGCAAACCCAGCCCTGTTAATCTATGTATAACATTTATATTAAATCAAAACCTGTCTGTATAGACGTCTATTTGTAAAAAGGGAATATTCTATATTTCCGCTGCACAATGATATAATAAAAAAAATATCAAAATTTAGTTTAGTTGCCATAAATAAAACTGAGTCGCAATATACCGCATAAGCTTTCTTCTGGGCTCTTTAGGATCACCTCCATGATCTCGCTTATGGACAGCAGTTGTCTGGTAGACTGCAGTGTAGAATAGGGAGCGAGATTAAAATTCTCAATTTTTGATTTTGGCATCATTGTGCCAAATGGTCAATTTTTCTATTTTACTGCTAACTGTGAAGGTTCTAACTGCTTATGCATTATTCTATTTCTATGCCTCCCAGTCAAGGATACCCACCATAACTCCCCATTTGCCGCATACAAAGCTGCAGCTTCTTGTGTGCGAACATCGAAGGGAAGCAACCCAGTTAGCGCTTGTGCCTTATTCAAAAACATCGTCCGGTAAACCCTGTATAGCTGAAAAGAGACCACCTATACAAGGTTTAGCTGTTTATGCATACGACCGGGTTAACAACTGCGTAGTGAGTGCTCTTAAACAAATTATAAATGGAGCACTATTAAATGTATCGAGTTATATAGAGAATCTTCAGTTAATAATCTTTTTGTATGTATATATGTTTTGGCAAAATTTCACATACATGTATTTATATATGTAAATTAGAACCGCTTGACGCCGTATTTACAGAACTAATATAACTGATATTAGTTTTAATTTTTGGAGTATTTTGAAAGAATTGCTTATCGCACGTTACTAGACGAAAAAGTTTTAGCGAAAGAAAAAATGCTGACCACTGAATATAGTAATTAATACAATTTCAAACTTTAATGCAACGAAATAAGATCTAAAATAATAGTTAGTTAGTTTAATATACGCCGTTTTGAAAATAGGTCTTGTAATTGCCCTTATTATCTACTATACAATTTCTTCGTTGTTCTCCGATTGCCTACGATGGTCTTCGAATCGTCGTTGCAACCATATCTCCCAAAGGCACGTCATTAGTTTTTTAATATAATAATGTAAGTGGCAAGTTAGGCGTATGAACATGTTTTGTTTACTTAGGGGTACGTAGTGTTATAAAAATGTACACAACGAAAATCTTGATAATATTAGAACTAATGTTCATTGGTAAAGGAGGCATTAAACTCCTGAAATATGGCCTGCCTCAGCAAAAACATTCCCACGGTGTTAAATCATCAACGATGCTGGGACGGACCGATTTATAGAGGATTAAATAGAAAACTTGTATAACTAACTCTATGGGGCGTGCTCACAACCTAGCCGTTCCCCGTAAGAAGTTGGATTCTGGCTCCATGCCATCCTATCCCTTATCTTTCCTCTATCTTTATAAATGTGCCTCTGGGGGAGACCCCAGACACAAGATTCGTCTGTGGGTCAGGTACCCGGTCCAGGATACCAGGATTGTTCTTTGCAGCCGTAGTTCTGTCAAATTCTTATGCCGCGTTGCCTTAAATGACGTTTTACAAAGTGTGTTTACTACCGCTAAACTGCGGATTCTGTTGGAACCTGTGGGATGCCAGGTGTGTAGATACATTGGCCACGTCTCACTTATCAGACTTGCCTAGATATGCCGATTCTCCGACGGAAACAGTCAATCACTTATTTGTTCCGTTTGCTATTGAGACATTTAGATTATAGGATTCTGAGACCATGAGCCTCAAAACGCATAATCGACTCTTCGGGTGACCAAAGGGCAGGTGCGTACCTCGAACAATGGATAAGTATGGCGATCCAGCGAGATATCGTAACCAACCTTCTGGGCACTTTACCTATATATAGTATTTCAGTTATAATCGTAGGGATTATAGGTAGAGTACTCAACTAATATTATTAATTAATGTTCATTTTCCTCTTTATAATTTCTTTCACAATACATTTTAATATCTGATTATTATAGTTATAAATCATAATAATTGACAAATACTATCCAAAAACATTGATAGTTTCCATGACCAAAGTCAACCATGGATAAATCACATTACACCGGGCCGACACCGACCCCGAGCCGATACTTAATTAACCTTAAAATACTTAATTCACCGCCTAGTGCAAAGTGCAGGGTTACTACGTAATATAAGAGATTTTAGTTGATTTCGTGACTAGGTCGTTGTTGCCCAGTGAAATGTGATGTTTTTGTTTAACCTGTTATCGAAATTGTGTTTTTTGGGAGATTTTTATTTACAATTAGGTTGATGTATCAACCCCATTGTAAACTACGCTGTCCTTACTTAAAGAATAAGAAAAGTAGTCAATATAATAAAGGACTCCAATTAAATCATTCAGTCGTCGGGATAATTCAGAAAAAGTGATCAGACAGGATGGTTTGAATAATACCAACATCCATAGGAATTAAACTGAAGTCTTAAGTTCGGTTCTTAAGAACATTTCTCTTGTGAACCATAGAGTTTTTAATGATCTCCCAGCAGAGATTTTGCCTGAGCACTAACAATGGGGCTTTTAAAAAAGTGTCATTAGCTTTCTTCGAGGCTGGTAGCATCTCTGGTGTTGCAAATGTTCATGCGGGACGTCAGCCCGCCTACTGTACTCCAGCAATAAAAAAGTCATTACCAGTCAGTCCTTTGGACACATTCCCTGTTGACATTAGTTTGGGGCAAAATAATTTGTTTATTACCTATTAATTTTATTTGTACCTATAATTTACAAATTTAGTTTAATTTTGTTATGTTATTATTTTAAAATATAGACCTTTTATAGATACATGTGTTTGAATATATCTACCAACCTGATATCTCGTTTATATTATGCCTAGTTACACGGCAGGAAACAGTAAAATGTAATCATGTAAACTAAACATACGATAGTGTACGTGGAAGCGATAATCGACTGGTCATTGAACATTGACGTATCAGTGTAAACAAAATTTGAAAGCAAGAATCGTATTTCAAGTTCAGCTAGTCACCAATCGCAAGCATGCGTGTAGTTCGCGAGGGTGTTTTAATTATCTCTGCTTTTCTAAGATAAGAATTAATTAAAAGAAAACGAAAAAAGAGATGTTGGATTACAAAGTGGATAGAAAGAAGAAACACTTTAGGAGCCTCAGATACGTTGTCTTGAATTTCTACTAGAAGATTAAGAGACATTTAAAAATATGTTTCGTGCTACTAAATCACAGTTTTATATTTACTACAAAAAGTACACTGAGCTTGAATAGCAAGTCTTGCATTCAAATCAGTCCAAACTGATTTGTACGATACTCGCATGAACTTGAAAAAATGTCATACGTGATCCAGTTAAGACAAGTCGAGAAATTGTAGGCAAATATTTTGTTGTGATTTGTGTCGCAGTGTAAACAAAATTTGGTGATAATTATCTTACGATTATCGTATGACGTACTCGCAGGCGAGTTATTGTTTTTTGGTTCAATGTAAACATGTCAATTCGATTATTGCACAAAGAGTATCGCCTATAAAAATAGTATACGACTTGTCGCCCCAAAACAGGTGATAAACTCTCCATGTAAACGGCCCTTTAGGCTACAGACGCATTAGGCCACAGCCTAATGCGTCTTATTTAAAAATAGAATTAGAAGCCGCCCCGAAAAAAATAATAATTAAAAAATGTTACTATAATATTACATCCTATGCTATACTATCACGCCTGTTTCCCATTGAAGTAAGCAGAGATGAACGATGTCCACTTGCTAAGATCATGGTATACTACACCATTCGCTTCATCTCCTTTTTTTATTGCATCAGTTCAACAGACAGGCAGACGGTCCACCTGATGGAAAGCGGTTACCATTGCCTGGTCATTTGCAGCACCAATGAATTTTAATCCATAACATTGAATTAATAACGTAGTCACTCTAGATATATAAGGTGTAAAAGTTTCTGGATAGACTTTTGGGGTATGCTATAGACGAGTCTAATAGCAAGTAAATATTTTCTAGAACATATTTTTACATTGATCTCGTTTTCATGATGTAGCGCGTTGATTATGTTTGCATATAATGCCTGGCATAGTGAAACAAAGAATCGCGTGAATATTGCAAAAATAGAAATTCGGCTCATCCTACACGTTTTCAATTACAGTAAATGAGAGATTTCGTTGTGATGAAATACAGCGTAAACTCTATATAAGGACACTTAAGGGGCTGTGCATTTTATGGCGTTATAGAGAGTTTTCGTTAAATGGAGAGAAATCAGCTATTTTTGTCTGACGTCTTTTGCTGCACCAGTAATTTTGTTGTATTTTATACTTATTTTATTCATGTCTTGCGATATTGAGGAATCTTGGTGATAAAGAAAGTATTCAGAAATTTCGGTACCTATGCATGATGCCGACAGTCGAGTTTATTACGGGTTAGGACAATAAAGCGGTTAGTAAAACGTACACAGACAGCTGCGCAGTTTTTACTTGTTTTGGCAACTTAACAGATATTTTTTATTACTTAATTGTTGTCGTTATTGAGAGTGGGTGTAATGCTATATACAGTGTATCATTGTATGGAAGACAAGCTAAACCAACCAACCAACCCTGAGTGATTTCGAAGCTTAAGGGAGTTTGTCGTTAAATCGAGTGACGTTACATGGTGTTTACACGGTATTTCTAATATTATCAGGATGTAATTTAGCCTTAGTTCTATATTTAGAGGGCTGTTACTACTATACCTGCTTATCAAGGACAATGAAGGGCCAAGTACAAAAAATAAGGGTAGCCCCTAAATGTTTTTGTATAGGCACCGAGGGTTCAGACGTTTTCCGGCGACATACTTCGTAAGGGTCTCAAATGACATTTTACCTATTGTATTTGCAGAAATGGTCAGTACAATGACAACTGTTTCTTTTAGAAAATTTGTTGAAAAGTCCTAAATAATATTAACTGTGTGGAGAAACCACATCGCTAAGGTGATATATTTTAGACCAGACTCCTTATAATATAAAATTGTAATAACCGACCATGCATCTGTCAAAGCCAATTTTCTTAAAACTACTAGACGATAGAGACAGTTGTTGCCAATATTGTTAGAGAAAAAGCATTGTGACAACCCTTAAAAATTGCCAGATTGGGATGATTTACAAAAAATACCTTTAAAACTGCAGTAATTTTTGGCGATAACATTTCGATACACGTTGATATACCAGTAAATATTTTTTTTTGGCGCTAACAGACACGTAAAAGCGTTAAATTGGCAATAATGTATATGGATGAAAATTTGCTAGAAGTGTCCTTATATTATGTGTCACTATATCAAAATGTAGTAAAATCGTAATAAGTAAAAATGTATGGTTAGCCATCATATAGATACGTAGTGAAGTTTTATAAAATCGGGCATGTAGAATATCGGTAGAGATAACTAAACTAAGAAAATGAGATTACTAATAACAATAAACAATTCCCGATTGTTGGGTGGTTGGATTTTAGTCCTTCATCAATGACCTTTTTTATAGTATTCTTTAATTATAGGAAAACAGTTTCAGGTACGATGGGGTTGACATATCCTTGTGAACGGGGTTAACTTACCCCCCCATCACATAAATAGTATCGTTACTTACGGGATAGCTATAATTTATAGCGGTTTTGAAGTAACGTTACTCATGACAATAGGTGCTCGTGTAGCACCGTTGATACAATGTACTCTGTGATATAATCTGAACTCTATGTTATGCGATCGTTCGCACTCCCATATCGCCGCCCCACTGCCGACACTCGCTTGACAGCGGGAGTGCAGTGACAACGGCGCGCGGCGCTCTGGCAATGTCGTATACTTACTACACATGCGCTAATGTTATCTTAATTTTGAGTTAATAACTTTACCGTCTTTACTACAGATGTTTAAGTCCGCATTTTTCTCAACAATTACGGTTTCTTCTTTCGTTATCTTTGAAATTTAATGGCTGGAAATTTAAGAACATTAGTATTACCACTTCATAGATAGACAATTCTTAATTGTGCGTAGATACAGCTAAAACGAAAGAAACCGATAACTTGTTGTAGACCTTTATAAATTTTATAATACTAAAGGTGTATTTACTATGTAGATTATTTAATCTTGTATTTCTATGTTTCCTTCAAAACATTTATTTTGATTTGATTCTATATTTAATATATACTGCTGGCGGTCTTAGCACTGACGGCCGGTTCCTATATCTTATCGAGGGTTCATTTGCCTTGCTGTCGGTTAAAATTTTACATAAGATCTAATGTCAAAATTCAACAGATGGTAGGCAACTGAATGAATTGTAAGATATAGGAACCGAATATAAAAAGTGACCTCTTCTGGACAATCCTTGGCTAGCAAGAACTATGCAATTCTAAAATTATGGTAGTAGTTATTGAACTACTATCATAAATGACATAGATATAAAATTAAATGTTGTGTGCAGTTTGTAAGTATAATAAAAATCAGCAATATGTATTACCTCGTTAACATAAAAAAAAGCAATATTTTACTTAAAGATGTAATAATTCAAGGAATATGTCTAGAAAAAGTAATATTTCAAAGGCTGGGCGCAAACGGGCGATCACAGCCACAGGTGTGGCCAGCGACAAGCATACATTTTGTAGGAACTCTCTGCATACGTGTGGCCGGTGGCCCGTTTGGGCGTAACCTAAGTGATAATTAATAAGATTAACGACAACGACACTTGCGAGAGGTATGGCACTGAAAGTCTGACCACAGAGGGATCGGCACTAATCCGAACGTGGCGTAATTTCCGTTGATGTCATAGGCTGCTCAAAAAACACTACGAACGTCTTTAGCCGAACTTTCAGCGCCATATGTTCCGCAGGGGTGTCCTTAGGCTTATATCGGATTGTTTATCTGATGGTACAAGTAAGTAAATTCAAAGGCGGTTACCCTGCAAAGTTAAAGTAGCCAGTATCTAGGGTATTTAGATATTGGTTCTTGTATCTAGACACTAATTTTCAAAGGTATGATTGGAAAGGAAGTAGAAAATTTCGTTATGTTAATAATAAATATAAGAATACCTAGTTCTTCCATGCCAGAAAAGACAAATGATAAAAAATGTGAAATGTAAATATTTCAAGAGAAAATAATCCATATGGCTATTTACCAAATATAAATTATTTATATAGTTAAAGAAATTCTGGAATCGCGGAAGCTTAAAAGTTGTTCAAAAGTTCAGGTAGCTCTCACCCGCATAATCAAGCATGGGAAGTAATAAGAACCTCGTACTTAATCTTGGCAATTTGCAAAGGTGTTTGTAACAAATAAATAAGTACTAATTACCTGTACAAATATAATAAAAACTTATTTTGTATCCTATTACAATGGTTGTTAGTATACGGTGTTTATTGTATTTCTGATGTTCGGACTCTATTTAGGATAATGTTAAAGTTATTGACTGTGGCCATATGCGTTAAAAACAACATTGTTAACAAATAGTTACATTAGTGTGCATACATATGTTATCTGTCAATATTTAACGTCATTAACAATTAATCATAATTTAGCATCACAAATAACGAATTAAACCCATCACTTAATCCGCTTGAAACAGTCAATATCTATAACATTATTCCAGATGGAGCAGAAGACTGATATTATTATTATTTGTAATTCATATGTCGAAAGCCCGCTACGAAAATAGGTTTTCAACAAATACATTTAAATGATATAAACTGTGATATTTTAAAACAATATATTGAACGGTGAAAATTAATGTGACCCAAATCAACATTTTGGTCAATTGAATTAAGTACATGTACAACTTGTACAATAGCATGCTTTACTGCATAGTGCAGTGTTTTTTAATCTGTGGGTCGCGACCCCTAGGGAGGTAGCCGGCAAAAGGGAAAAGGCTGTTTAAATTTATACCTCATAGTTAGGTACTTTCTACGCTCAGCAGCTTTTTATAGAGTATATGTCCTAATAATGAAAATGGGTAACAGAATAGAGAAACACATAAACGTAGTCTTTTAAATTACTAACTTTTTGTCTGTTGGGTTGGCGGTTGCCAAAATTTTTCGACCTGTAAAGAGGTTGCGGATTCCAAAAGATTGAAAAGCACTGGCATAGTGCATTCTTAATAAACAATTTTAGGCTATTTATTAATATATAATTGCAGCCCATAAACGTCCCACTGCTGGGCTCGGGCCTCCCTTATGAGGAAACGGACAATATACCCACCACGTTTGTCTAAGGCGGCTTGGCAGGTTTGGCACATCGGTTATCTCGATGTGCAGGTTTCGTCACGATGTTTTCGTTTTCGTCACGAAACGTTCGTTTCTAACCAAGACTGCGTGGACCGAGCTTTATGACCCGGCGTCAAGTCTTGCTGGAAGGACCATTCTTGGTTATTGAACATGGTGTTGTTAAGGGCCTTAACTATCTTCTCAAGAATGGTATCTTGATACACTTGTGCCGATGTTTTGATACCTTTTTCACAAAAATATGGCTCACACTCCTTCATAGCTAACACCCCACCAAACCATCACTGAAGACGGATAATACCCACGTTGCACTCTGTCGAATAATTGAGAAGCTTCCTTAGAGCTTTGAGCATAAATACGATCATTTTGTTTGTTAAAATGTTGCTCAATTGTAAAAATGTTCTCATCCGTAAACAATTTTTTTCTGTGACCTCCCTTTGCGTACCGCTTCAGTAGTTGTTTCGATTTTACCACCCTATTCTTTTTTAAATTATGAGTTTAGGAATTACCAGTGCGTCTCTTATAAGCTTCAAGACTAAGTGATTTTTTAAAATATGCGACATGGTTCTAGGTGATATCTTCATCTCCCGACATAAAATCTTTTGCTTTCGGACAGGATTTCTTCGATTTCTTTTCCTTACTGCTTTTACCACCTTTTTCGTACGAACACTACGTGGATGGCCAGATCTTTTTCTGTCACAAACAGAGGAGGTCTCGTTGTACCTATTAGCCCGGTACACAAACATTTGACTAATACCAAGCGTATGGAGTGTTTTAAAAATTGCATTTGGCTCCATACCTACTTTGTGTAATGCAATCACAGCGATTCGGTTCTCTTTATCGCCCCACTCCATTTTAATATCGCAAAATGTTGTACAATGTATTGGCGCCAAAATGAAAAAACACAATGAACAATCATATAAAAATGACAGATTCCAAATTTAAATGTAATATTTTGTTTCTTTTTAATTGTAACAGTATTTATGGCCAGACTAAGTATACCACAAGTTATACTTTCATTATACTATTATGCATAGCGCAGCAGTGCCGAACGTAGGTATAGTCTACCCTATCAGTCAGCAATCATCGCCAGGACGGCGTTGGTGCTGGCCCACACTCGGCACGCCGCTTCCTAATGGTGGTCCGAATGTAATCAGTGCGCGTCAGGGCAAACATTCCCGAGGCGCTGCAGTAACGGAGCAGCCCCAACACCGCTTTGAGTGCATTATTTTGAGATGGGATAGTTTGCGATATAAAATGAAGTGCCTGCTAACACGCAACAGTTGGACCCGCGGGGCAGCCGCGTTGTAAATTAGTTACATATATACCCAATTTCAGCTAGTCGGTCCTATAGTTTTTCCGTAAAAGTATATATAACAAACAGAGAGACAAATATATTTCCCCGGAAACTATCTCATTTTTGGGGATAAAAAGTATCCTATGTTCATTCTCGGCATCGAATATATATATATGTATACTGAGTTTCAGCAAAATCGGTCCTGTAGTTTTTCTGTGAAAACAAAACAGACAGACAGTTACTCGTATTTCTAATATTAATAGGGATCTAAAAGTGAAAAGTGACCCACTGTGTGAGGGTTTATTGCCAAATATTCATAAATTTAGTTGTACTAGTTCCTGTTAGCCTACAAAGAATGCCATATTTCAAATGTTGTAAATAGTTCTTTATGTTGAAAAGTTACGAGAAGATGAAACAAAAACTGTTTTCCATGTAAACACATTTCTTTTATTTCCCAAAAAACACAATTTTCGTGTCGAGTCACTTTCATTTTCACCGTGCAATACAATATTGCAAACTATCTCTGCCTGCGATAGATAGACTAATAAATGAAAACGTTTCAAAACGGCCAGTTATAATTAAGCTTTGTGAAATAGCAGTTTTAAGTTTGGTGAATATTTTAAAATCAATTGTAGTCACATTCTTCAATTTTATTAGATAACTTACCATATGCACATCCACATGTGTGTGCGTTTTTTTTTTGAGGTTGAGACAAATAAAACGTAATAATTTATAAACAAAACGTTTATTAAAATATTTATTATTGTTATTACGTTTTTTTTAAATTTAATGTTCAAAGGAGAGCAGGAATGGACGAATAAAATAATTTTTCCATAAAACAAGCTTATTCTGAATGACCAAAATATATTTATTATAAAATTATTAAAGCTATAAAATATTTTTGACCAGTTTTCTTTCTAAAATTATAACAGTTGAAATCAGAAGAATAATTTAAATCACATTAATCACAAGGGATTGTATGTTCTCTGTCGGTAAATAGTTTCATCTTATAGATGAAATAGAATTAGATTAGATACATTAACAAGATTGTTATTTAAGCACGCATTTTATAAATAGTTACATTTGTATAAGAACAAAGATTATGCACATTAAAGGGGTTGGAAATATTGTGACATAATTTTTAGAAGTTCTTCCGCACGACGAAACGTTCATATATGTATAGCTTATAAGTAATAATAGAAATATTAGATGATATCTTACGGTAATGTCTTATAGTGTCACGTATCCGATTTACCTGGGTTTAAAAGTCGGTAGATACTAACAATTCTTTGCTTATATATAACGACTAATTAATGATGCAGCACTATGATACCATTCATATCATTTCCACAATTTACAGTAAATTAAAATTAGTAACTAGGTATATAATACTTAATCTTTGTATCTGTATTGTCGGTGCCTGGGTTTTCACGTATTTCCTGTACTTCAGCAAATTTTATGATAATAGGATGCACAAATAGACAGGATCTTCATAGGACTCATTGGTCTTTGAGACAAAAAAAATCCATTCAAACACTATATAGTATGCTCGTATTTATTTTGTATAATTTTAGTAGACAGCAACTTCCGGGAGCTAAAATAAAACAATAGGCCTTTGCTGCAGTTGTATACAGGAAAACGAACTGTTGGATCCTGCTCTCGTGTCAAGTGCATTGCGTGGTTCCTGACTTGGGCTCGCCATCATGGATTCCCTTTTGCGTCTCGCTGTGCCTTTTTAGACGGTTTATTCTTTATTTAATGGAGGAAGACGAATTACGTTATGTACCTACTGTTAATGTAAAATTAATGCTTATTTATGTATAGATGATTAACTAAAATTGATATATTTATTGGTTTAATTCCAAAGTACTTATCTATGAATAATGATTGCCGTATAAATAACTACATATTATTAATAATACACTATTTTATTAACTGGATACGTTAATATATTTTATTACTGTTCATTTCTTATTACTTCAAAGACATACATTATAATCTCCCTACCTACGTATCCATCTCCAAACCATACTTGATTCTTAAACCTAAATAACTGTGAAACGTGACAGTTTATAACATTACATCGTTTAAAATTTAGTGTACTAGTTACAAGCTGTCCCAATATCATATTATCATCGTGCGTGAAAAATCTTCGAAAAACGGATCGAATAACCCCTTTATCACATAAGCAATAAGTAATGTACAAAAGAATATCTGTCCAGAATACTATTTTTTGTAAACCTAAATTAATTAAAATATCATATAAGTAGAAAATAAATAATTATCGTATAAGTAAAAAAAATATTCTTGGGTATTATTATATATTTTACATGGGTCTCTTAATTGGATTGGATTTGGAATTAATGTCTATTTGTTATACAATAAATGTTTAATTGGATCTTGTTTACATTGTAACGAATAATAGAGCAACATAGGATAATAACTTGACTTGCTTATATCTAGCCTGGAGGATTCACGCTTCAATATGGAATTATAAGTCTTTAAAGCAACGTGATAACTTCACGATTGCTCGTAGTTGTAACAGATGGCTGAAAAAATCACAACTGATACAAATTTGGCAACCATATGCAAGGTCTTTGAAAAAATAATTTTAAACCAATTGCTCTCACATTTTAATATTAAGAAATGATTGCATGCTAAACAGTTTAGGTATTACCAAAGGTCTATCTACAACCAATGCAGAAGTTGAGCTCCTAAAACACATTTATGTTGCTTGGGAAGGGTCGCAGAATACCCTTCCCAAGCGTCATATTGGTGTATTTTGTGACCTGCGTAAGGCATTCGACTGTGTTGAACTCGTGACCATCTTAAAAAGCTCGATTATTATGGTGTTCATGGCGATTTTCTCCTATTATCGTCTTACTTAACCCAAAACGTAGAAATTAACAATGTCAAATCTCGTGAGACTGGTATATTTAGAAGCTCCAGTGGGGTGCTCATTATCTAGTCTCTCAGAAAAACTAGTTCTGGCGCATATGAAATCAGAAAAGTTCATTGACGAAGAGACTGCTGGACTAGTTTATTTTAGTTATTTTCATAGTATCCTGTCCTATGATATTTTACTTTGGAGAGACGCTGTTGACTAATTTGTTTTACAAAAAAAGAGCCGTAAGTCAATTTACAACTTCGGCCTTTCTCTCTCGGAGTCTCTTAGAGAATGCTTTAAGAAAATGGGTATTATGACGGTCGCCTACCAATGTATTTTTTTTTTAATAATATATAATTTATAGTCGCAATAATTTCAATGCCTATAAATAATATAAGGATGTTCACAATTTCAACAACAGTCATAGTAATAGACTGATATTACCATCTTTTAGAATGCAAAAAGTATTGTCTTCTTTCTTGGGGGTTGGTATACGCTTCTTCAATAAGATTCCGAATGAAATGTTGGATCTCCTTCCACTAAATTTAAAACTAAATTAAAAAGTATCCGTCTGGTAAAGAGATACTGCACTATTGAAGGAATATTTAAATGACAAAACTCCTTTTACATAGCAGCTCGCTCCAACCTTTTAGACTAACTACCTTCTTTATAACGCTTTTATCTTACCAAATATATAAGGAGTTTATGGAGATATGTCACAGTATAAAATTTTAGTACGTCTTGACATTATTATAATGATAATAATATTTTTCTTTCCTTTTATTATACCTTTGTCTTATTGAGTATGCACTGTTTTCTACACATCAATTCTCCGAAAAGAAATTATGTAACATACTTCTGTATAAAATTTGTTTAAAAAAAAGAGTGAGCTAGAAAAATAAGAAAAATATTTTTTAGCTAGACGTGTTGCTGGGGAGTTTCTTGCCGCTTTTTCTCATTAACAGCAATAACAAGCTGCGAAGCGGTGTATATAGAATAGGAAATTAATTAAATTTCAACTTATATGTATGACCTTCAAAAAGTGTTCTCCAGTGAAACTTATTTTTAATAAAAAGTTTTGTATTTGAATATATAGTAGTATTAACCTATGTTCATCAACTTTTAATATTATTGTAGGTATATATAATTGTGGTGGTCCCGTTGACTGTTTTTAAACATGCTCTTTGTAATATTTAATACAATTAATATATAAAAAGTTATTAATATTTTAAAATATTTTTGTACTTCGAATAACAACAAGCTTTGATGTTCATAAAAAATAGTTTAACAAACTATTTAGGACAGACTATGATCGATGTAGAATATTCTTACAGAATTTCTGTCTGCAAATAAATCACAATTGTGATTTAAAATATGCTACACTTAATAGGTACAAAAGAACCGTATTTACAAAAAAATGGTATAAGACCTTGAATATGTTAACGTAAAACTTTATACACTTACGACAATCAACATGCTTATCAAACATAAATTTGAGCGTATAACAAGTATAACACCAATCTCACGTTTAAACTTTGAAGGTTGTCTTATTAGGATAATATTAAGTTTAGGTTATAAGTAACTGCAATATACAGAGCTGTTTAAATTTACGTTTGCTATCAATTCAACATGGGTATAATCTAAGCTGTAACTATTGGCATTCGCAAAACATTACTAATGCTCAAAGCGTCGCTTGAGGTGATGATAAGCAAACGCAAATTTAATAGCTCATATTCATGATGTTAGTCATGTTAGAAATAGTTTAATTTTAAGCTTGTGCCTCAAGGATAATTTTAATTAATTTATAAATTGTATATATATCGCAATACTAGAATATAAACTTTTTTATGAAATGGTTTTATTACTTATATTTTAATTTATTCGAAAAAATATTCTACCTTTTAATTAAGCACATTTTTGTATATAACTACAGCGTTATTTAACTTTAAATGTAAAACAATACTTCAAATAATATTTACTTCAGTCAATAAAGGTAGCAAAAAGTAGTAACTTGTTTAAAGTAATATGAAGGCGATTCCTGACTGTACTTTTTAGTTAAAAGTTTACTTTATAGCATAGTCGGATGATAAGGTATTCAAAATTTCGTTTTTTAAGTAATATGTTTAGATTTTAACTGTAACAATCATAATAATGTAATCATTAATAATGTTATAACATTTTATTGGCCAACATATACATAAATAGGGTTTAAAAAACAATAAATATAAAACGTCGACGGGGAGTCCTTCGTTTCTAAAGGCCCTTACACAATGAAGTTAATTCAAGGCCATACTTTGTCGACTTATGATTTCATTTTATAATTTGTATAATAACAGTCCATAAATGTCACACTGCTTGGCTTGGGCCTCCCATTTATAGTGGGAACGGGCAGTATACGCGCCACGCTTGTCCAAAGAGGATTAGGTGGTGTGACTTGCCGGTTATCTCATGTGCAAGTTTCATCACGGCGTCGTCATAAAACTGCCCAAGTGGTGCATGCTTTCCGGCCAGAATTCGAAACCGCGCTTTTTGAGTTTGGGAACCGAATGTGCAAACCACTAAATTACCATGGCTTACAAAATTTTCCCAAATGTACAATTTTTTTACAAAATATTATTTTCCTAAATGATTGTCACTTCTAGTAATCTTGTCCTATGTTACAGCGTATAATACAACATAGCTATTTGTCTCTGTAGATACCATAGTTATACACATTTGTTAAAAGATTTACTGTGTTTGTAATTTTTGAATAAAAATAATTTTATTACGTTTTTTGATATGGTCTATGTACAATTTTTTCCATAACTATCATAATAATTAAAGTAAATTATACGGAAAACTAAGAAACGAATCTAAAATAAATAAGCGACAGAATAATGACCTACAGTGTCATCTAGATACGTATGACTATGTCTTACAAACTTATTAAAGTTACGTTTCTTACTAGGCGATTGTTACACTTATAACAACTAGGATTATTATTAGGATTATTTATTGTTTTTTATGACCAGTTTCTATATCTTATCATTCTAATAATAAATATAAAATTTTAACTGATAGCAAGGCAAATGAAAGGATATAGAATGATATAGGAACTTTTTCGACAGCTATTTCAGTTTAACTATAACTATACTATTGGAAATCAGTTTTTGATCAAAACTTGCTAAAATCCTGTAACTAATGTATATAAATACCATAGACAGTTACATAATACTTCATGTCATTTACTATAGTTTACACTGCTTCATAAACAAATTACAATTACACTAATGATTTTGTGATACTTAAAGCAACAGCCGCAGTGTTTATTCACTCTTCATATCTGATAAACGGGATACAAGCGGAAATCGTACTATTCGCAGCTGATTCGCGTAATCACATACTATCGCGTCTCTAAGCGGTAATATCTGCCTGACGAATATGCAGCAGTCGCTTTGCCCTGAAATATAATAAATAATTATAGGGGTTAATTTTGTAGTATTTATTTATATAGAGTTTAAGTGAGAACTACAGTAGAGCCACATACACGTCTGACACCTCTTACGCGCAGACGGTTGGTGTGCACACCAAATTAACGCGCATCTAATGGCCGCTACCCATATCATACCGACCGTTTATTTGTGTTACTATCGGTTAAAATTTGACATAAGCTCCATACATTTAATGTCAGAATTCAACTAATAGTAAAGCTAGTGAATGATTAGTAAGATATAGGAACCGGCTAGGGCCGGTTATACACAAGAGTAAATTTAGCAGATATAAACTGGATTGTCGTACTCGTACGCTATTCTTTTTTTTTTACCAGGGGAATTCCGATTGAGGAGTAAGTCACGACAAGGTCAGAACCTTGGGGGGGATAATTCACGACCAAGTGTGGGATTCGCCAGATCAGGGGTGGCACTAGCATGCCCAGTCAGAACTGGTGCCATGCTATTACCATTTTCCGATTAGGGATACCCACTAAAACCCCTGGGTGTTCCGTCCTTCGCCTTATGCCAGGGCTACGGGTATATGATCTAGTCTCTTCGCAGCCCTGGCAGGCATGGGCCTCGCAAGGCCTCTTCCACTGCCGGGGGACTACTTTTATCCCCCGGCATCTTTAATCTCTCTAGGCGTGGGGCGGTCTGTAACTCGCCCCACGGGAGGAGAGGTGAACGCACGCGGAACACTCGCGCCCTCATCTTGACGGCATGTGCAGATGAGTAAGAACCTCTATACCCCAAGAGACCCCACCCGCGCCGCTCGCTTACAGCGGCCCTCCGGCGCCGACGCGTCCTCCTTTGGCGGGAGCGGAGCAAGAACGTGCGCTCACGTTCCCGTTCCGCTTCCTCCTTCGCAAGCATAACGCGCTCGCAGGAGGAGATGGCGTCCCATCCTGTTGGGCTACCGACCATGGTGCGTACCACGGCCGGAAGCGAGAGGTCGTATCCGGTAATGGCGACGAGGTCTCAGCGCTGCTCTGTCCAGGCAGGACACTCCTGGAGTGTGTGGAGCGCCGTATCCTCGTCGCCGGTGTCACAATGATGGCACCCTGGCATAGGCTCACGGCCAAGGCGACACAGGTACCTCCCGAAACAGCCATGTCCCGAGAGGACCTGTGTCAGCCGGAACGTTAGGGTGCCGTGTCTTCGTCCAATCCAGTCCTGCAGGACAGGCCTCACCGCTCCGATGGTGGTGAGGCCCGTGCTGGGGTGTGTGAGACGTTCTTCCCACACCACCATGGCGACACCGCGGAGCTCCGACCGGCAAGCCTCTGTTTCCTAAGGCGCCAGTCTTGTGCCCCTCGCCAGAGCCTCTTTGCGCCACTGATATAGCAACGCGAGAACCCTGGCTTCGAGGTCCCATGGTGGGGGTCCGGCAAGTAGTGAAACCGCTTTGGACACTTTACGGTATTCCCTTATCGCCCTGACGACCAGTACCCGCTGCGCTTGCCGCAGCAAGGCTACATTTCTGGCCATCAGGTAGTCTGCCCATACGGGGGCCCCGTATAGGGCCATAGACCGCTCGATGCCCTCGAAGAGTTTTCGGCACGTGGCTTCGGGCTCTCCAACGTTGGGCAGCAGGCGCGAAAGCGCTCCCGCCGCTCTCTTGAATTTGGGGGCCAGTTGCCTGAAAAGTCCCATCGGTTATCGAGAACCAATCCCAGGTACTTCATGGGTTCCCCGATGCCGATGCGGACGCCTCCTACGACGATATTAGTGTCCCGAGGTGGTCGATTGCGAGGGCCGTGAAAAATCACGGCCTCGGTCTTCTGCAGAGCCACCTCCAGACTGAGTCGCCGGATCCTGCCTACAATTTGTGACACCCCAGCCGTGCCCAGGATGCACACCTGCCTATGAGTCCTCCCACTAGCGGCGATCAGCGTGTCATCTGCATAGCAGATGACGCTGACTCCCAGAAGGACCCGACACCGTAAAGTCCAATCGTATGCCATGTTCCACAGCAGAGGGCCTAATACCGATCCCTGTGGAACACCGCCCACCATGGCTTGTCGACTACGACCGGTGTGGACCGGGTAAATAACGGCTCTGTTTTCTAAATATGCCCCGACTATTTGACAGAGGTAGGTTGGCACCCCGAAATACCGGAGTGCCTCCCTGACGCAAGCCCAAGGCAAGGTATTAAACGCGTTGGCGATGTCGAGTGACATCGCCAATAGGACTTCGCCCTGGGAAGCCGCGTCCTCCGCCAGGCTTCTCAAACGCATGATGGCGTCTAGTATAGAGCGCCCTGGGCGGAAACCAAAGTGGTTATCCGCCAGATCCGGCCCAGTCATCGTCAGATGCTGGACAAGGCGGTCTGCGATTATCCTCTCGAAGAGTTTGCCAACCTCGTCCAGTAATACCATGGACCGGTAGGCGGACGGTGATTCTGCCGGGTGCCCCCTTTCCTTTGAAGGACAAGTTTCCCGGTCCTCCATAAAGTCAGGAATCGTCCTTGCGCCAAACATGCGTTGAAAAACAGTCGGGGCTCTAGGGCGTCCTGGGACAGAACTCACGCCCGCCCCGGTATGCCGTCAAGGCCGGGGGCAGTGTTTTTGGCCTTAAGTCGTACCATCGCAACCCCCAGCTCAACCCGGTCCACGGTGGGCACAGGGTCTCCGTCCGCGCTGGTCTACTCATTAGGCGGTGCTATGGCAGGAGGCGAGTGCTCAGTCCTAGAGGGGAACAGAGCGCCAACCACGTCAAGCACGAGGTCCCGGGAGAGAGACTCGGTCAGCGGGGGCGCCCAGGCGCGGAATGCCATCTTGTAAGGGCGCCCGCCCCCACGAGTCTGCATTCAAGCTAACCAAGAGCTCCCCCCAGGCCTCATGACTTGGCTTTGCGGGTAGCGACTTGAAAGTCCCGTCTGGCGCTCCTGTATCCCTCGTACAAGCGAGCTGCTACGGTCGCTGTGACTGCTACGCGACGACGCCGTCTGCAGTGCCTGGTGTACCGGCGGTGTGCTAGGTTGCACGCCTTACGCAATGCTTCTAACGCGGGGCTCCACCAGTGCACCTGGAGGGGGGCTGAAACCGGCCCCTTCTGGGCATCGCCGCATCACAGACGTCTGTGACGAGCGACCGTATATCCTCTGCCCTCTGCTCCACTTGGGGAAGTTCCGCATCAGGCCCTGACCTGACAACGAGACCCTGTGTGATGGCCCACTCTTCCAACGCTTCGCCTCGTGCACAGATTCTCGGAGAACCCCAAGCCGTGAACTTGGCGTTGAAGTCCCCGAGCACGAGTACGGGGCGAGAGCGATTGCGGACCACCACTGTGCCCACTTCTTCCAGCCAACCCTCAAAGTCGACGAGCCGACGATTCGGGGAGACATAGGTGCCGATCGCCACCAACTCCGATTGTGGCCGCCACATAGCCACGACCCCTCACAATGTAGGTAAGAGGCGGGCATGAGGCGGCAGTCCGGACAATTATGGCCACTGAGTCATCGAGGTCCCCCGCCCAATCATTCCTGGGGGGGGGGACGTAATATGGCACGGCGACCACATCAATTCCAATGGACCACTGCGCCATGCTCTGTAGCAGCAGATCTTGGGCAGCGGCGTAGTGGTTCAGGTTTCCATGTACCACTAGGATGGAGGTAGCCATTGGAAAAATTACTCCTCCATCCTAGTGACGACGACTGGCTCCGGCCCGGCAGATTGTGTCGGTAGGGGAAGTACCTGAGTACTGCACCTCTCGGTCGGAGCCTTCCTTTTACCTTTTCTCCTTTTAATCTTCTTCTGGGATGTCTGCTGCGTGTCCTAATTAGCTTTGGTGGTGGTGGTGGTGGTAGTGGGAGAGCCCGTGCTCTTGTTCGCGGCAGGTACTCCCCTGCACATCTATTGCCCTGTCGCTTTCCCTGCCGCTGTGCAGATGCTGCAGTGCAATGGATTTGAACAAGTAGCGGCGAGGTGCTCGGGCTGACCACAGCGGTAACAGTCCCGGCTGCGGTCGACAGGGGAAGAGCAGGTGCAGGCGACATGCCTCACAACAAGGCAGTGCCAGCACGGCTCTGACCGGTTCGGCAGGATCTTTATTCCGGCCGAGGCCCAGCTCACCATTAGTGTTTCGTCCTTTAGTTTTTTGGCCGCCGCCACTGGGAACGACACTATTACGTAACCCAATCTGTCCGGGCCTAGACGTATCGCACTCGAGCTAAATCGCTCCGGGCGACGGCGGCCATGACCTCATTGGCGGTGGTGAAGTCATCCAGGACCGATATACGCACATTTATGCATTTCTCGGGTCTGCAGACCTTTACCTCCTCCTCGGGAAGGACACTTTTTAACTTGGTCGCAAGAGCGTCTGCCTTGTCAAAGCTGTCCCTCCCCGGAAGAAGGAGCATGCGAGCATCAGTCCTGGTAGTCTTCAATTTAAGGCTGGCAATGCCCAAGTCGCCGAGCCTAATATTGGCTTTGGCCTTGGCCATCACATCCGCGTTTGTGATGCCCTTCTCCATGGCTGCAGGCAGTAGAGTCAGCACTACAACCGTGGCGTTGGGGTCCTTCATACGCGAACCACGGGCAGCCGCAGGCGTCGACCGCTTGGGCCGCGTCGCGCCCACAGCGTCGCGGGTGGTGTCCTATTGGCAACTTTAGGCTGGGTCGGTGGCTTGCCCTTTTTCTGTCTACGAGCAACCACCGACCAGCCCTCTTCTAGAGCTTGGGCTTGTGTCCTGGACGCAGGCACAGGCACAGCCAGAACAGCTGTTTCCGGTGTCGCCAGCCCCAGTCTTCCTCGCCTTCTTTTTTTTGAGGGAGGAAGTGGTGGGAACTCGGCGACAGGGGGATCTCCAACTCTTCTCCCGGACGTAACGGGGGACTGCGTACTCGCCCGCCGGGCATCAAGCGGCCAAGGGCGGCGGACTCGCTTCTCCGGGAGAAGCCTATCGTCAAGTGCTGCCAACTTTGCGTCCACCATCTTCCCTATCGAGAGAGTGAGGTGATGCAGGAGCTCCTCCTGACTGAGCTGCCGCCCCTCGGGAAAAGAGGACTGAGGCAGCGGCCTCGTCTGTGGCTTTGGAGGGGGCGGAGGTGGTGGTGGCGGGGGGTCGCGTCGAGCGCGAACAATCTCGTTTCTGAGACTCACCATCTCCGCCCTCATCTTTTTCACCTCCTCCTCGAGGCGTCGATTTGTTGCCTCCAGTCTCCTAATCTCCTCTGACTCGGTCCGGCCTCGCAATACCTTAAAGGCATCATTAAGGATGCTGACCGAGTCGTTGAGAGACTTGACGAACGTCCCTTTCAACCTTCGGGGGACTTTCGCCACGTAGAGTATGACCCCCAGGGCATTGCGAACGTCCGTCTCAATTGCCTGGGCCGTCCTGGCCCCGGCTTCATCTGTAATTGACCCTGAGTGGCCCAGAAGTTCAGGTGCCTGCCGAGCGATACGCGCATGTTCGGCACCTCTGATTAGCTCGGTGGCACGAACCTCATGGTCCTCCAGCCCAGGGTTGCGGCTTCTAGCCTGAAGAATAGCCTCTTTGGCCTTGGACAGGCTCGCGGACGCATCGCTTGCTTCTGGGATTTTGATATATAGCTCTCCTCACCGCCAGATGTGGGGAGGGTCTTTGGATCCGCGATAGGGTGCCGGCCTCGGCCTCTTCTTTCGAAGGCATAAGCTGCTGTGAGAATTTTTCTTGTTCCGAACGTGAACGCGATCGGGAACGGGAGAACACTGAGACGTTTGAGTCCGATTTCTCAGTTACTTCACCCGCAGCCCCCCGCTCGCAACGTAGCTCATGGCATTAACATTGTGCCCCTTATCGCTCCCCGGCCTACTGTGACTGCCTCGCTCACTGGTACGCAGAGGTGTCTCAAGGTAAATTATTATTTTATTTTTACTTTATTTCGCTTGATGGGGGGCTATACCTATTACATAAAGAAGCCCTTTGTTCACATTTTGATTTTAACGAATCATTAATGAATTATTTATTCGTTATAAATGAATACTATCTATAATTGTGATTTTAAGACTTAGGCGTGGTTTGAAGCACAAAAAACAAATCTTTGCTTCCCATTATATTTACCTTATACTATGTTTAAGGTTCTATAGCCATAAGAGAACGGAGAACGCTATATTATATAGGATATGTTGAGGTTGAAACATAATTAAAGTCTTACCTAAAAGAACTCGTCGTATGATATCTCCAGTACTGAGGTCGTAAGCAATGAGCCCACTTCGGTCACCCATCACCAGCAGGGTATGTGTTAGCGGTAACAAACGACTCATGTAATTAAGACCCTATAACAACATAATCTATACTATAATAAATCTGTAAATAGTTCGAGTAATTCGAGACAATACGTTTAGAAATGTGAAAAAAATCAGGGGGTAATTCGGACCAGGAGATTCGGCAAATACAATTTTTAGATTTTTTTGTCTGGGAGACCATCACATAAAAACTACGGAACGGATTTAAATGAAAATTGACAAAAAGCTAGTTTATATCCCGGGAAATCATTTAAAATACTTTTTAAATATATATATGTGTACAGAATAAAGAAAAAAAATTGAAAATCGCTCCACAATTGGCAAAGTTATCGTGTAACAAAGAAATCGGTTCTCAAATTTCGAGGGTTATTCTCGATTTACCTGGGATCCGCTCACCAGATCCTGACATGGTGACAATGGGACCAATTCGGGAATTACCTTTTCGATTAAAAGAAAATAAAATAAAAAAAACAAAGACGAATTGAGAACCGCCTCCTTTTTGAAATCGGTTAAAAATAAAGGTACAGTCTAGTTATAATAGGTTGGGGAAAAAGTCTTTGCACATCTAGTATGTATGAACTTGTAATAAGATCTCTTTGGCTATACCATTTGTATCTGGCTGGTTTTGGTATCATTAAAAAGTTTTAATTTTAAAAAAGACAATTTCAAATTCAAATTAGGAAAATGTGTGATTTTCATTTGTTTTTCTTAGTGTTAAAACGAGTGAATCTAATGAAGAAATCCGATACATTTTAAAATTTTACTACTAAAAAGGTAAAATGCAACACAAGCCGCGAAAAAAAATTGTGATGTTTATGGACCTAATGCAGTATCTGTGAGAGTAGCGCAAATTTGGTTTAAGCGTTTTCAATCCGGAAATTTTGATATCAAAGATGCACGTCGCTCTGGTCGCTCTGTAACGGACAAAATTGATGCCATTTTTGAAAAAGTGGAGCAAGATCGGCATATTAGTAGTTAGGATGTACCTGGAGAACTGGGAATTGACCACAAAACGGTTTTGGCGTATTTGAAAAAAGGGTACACAAAAAAGTTCGATATTTGGGTGCCTCATGAGCTCACTGAAAGAGACCTAAGAACCGTGTACTCATTTGTGATTCTTTATTACGACGTAATGAAACCGAACCATTTTTGAAGAAGCTGATAACTGGTGATGAAAAGTGGATCACGTACGACAAGAACGTGCGAAAAAGATCGTGGTCAAAGGCCGGTCAGGCTTCACAGACTGTGGCGAAACCCGGGTTAACTCGCAACAAGGTGATGCTGTGTGTATGGTGGGATTGGAAGGGCATTATTCATTATGAGCTGTTACCGCCAGGCAGGACCATCGATTCTGAACAGTACTGCGAACAACTGATGAGATTAAAGCAAAAAGTTGAGAGAAAGCGGCCGGAATTAATCAACAGAAGGGGTGTGGTTTTTCACCATGATAACGCTAGACCTCACACATCTTTAGCCACTCAGCAGAAATTACGAGTTTGGCTGGGAGGCGTTAATGCATCCGCCGTATAGTCCTCACCTTGCACCTTCAGATTTGCACCTGTTTCGGTCTCTGCAGAATTCCTTAGGCAGTGTCAGGTTAACATCACGAGAGGACTGCCAAAACCACTTGTCGCAGTTTTTTGATCAGAAGCCCCAAAATTTTTATAGCAATGGGATCACGTCCCTACCTACAAGATGGCAAATAGTTATCCAACAAAATGGCACCTACATACTTTAGTCAAATGTAAATAAACTTTATAAAAAAACCTTTTGAATTTTTATATAAAATGCAAAAAAAAAATCCCCAACCTAATATATATAAAATATATTGAGGCGTGGTAGGTTAATAATGATTACTGCACTGGCTTCTCAAACTCGAATTTCGAATGATGGTGGTTTGGATCCTAACCGGTTGTAGAAGATGCTGCATCTCAAGTGATTGTCACCATTCACTTAGGATTTTACGAAATAAAAACAGCATTTATAGTAAAATAGCGGTGCGTTTGGCCCTATAACAAAGTGCGTCGCGTGCCGGTGCTACTGGTCAACTAACTGGGATAGCGGGGTCTACTGGGCTATATGCGTAAGCCGTGGTGCTGCGTTTATTGAACATAAGTACAGTCGTGGTATGAAAATATTCGCCAGTTTTCAAATTGATTAATTTAACGTTCCTCGAGCATATCTTTTTAAACTAAATCACAGAAAACCGACTGTTCCACAGAAAATTATGTTTAACTATTTGACAATGAAATTTAAAATTATTTAAATCAAAGTTTGATTTTCTATCATGTCCTAGAAGATTGATTAGGTATAAAAACCTTTTTATTGGTTTTAATATTTATGTTAAGCGTAATGATTATATCCTCTTTGTTTCTTATTGTTAATCTCAGCGTCTGGTATTGTCAACATTGTAATTTTCTTTTTTCACATTTCTCTATTTTATGAACATAACATTTATTAAAATGTTGGCAGTATTGTTGCTTGTACTCGTGCAAGCAAAGGTTGACTTTAGAGTGACGAACATTTTCATTCCGCGACTGTATATATGTGTAAGTTTCTATTAACGTCTCAATTTATTTTTAAAATATATTTGTATATATTTCAGGTCCTGATTGGCACGTATCGTCTACACCGGTCAACATATACCACTTAGGCAATTATCTGACCTAATGTACATTTTGTTAAATAACAAAATTCTGTAAAGATCGTGAAGAGGAAATCGAGATGAAATCTATACAAATCGATATAACCGATGTGGTAAATCCGCCTATCTACCTTGTATAAGCGTGAGAGGTATAGTAAGTAAGTATTGATCTATCTACCCTCAAGTCTGCCTATGCTTGCATAAACTTGGGCACTTATTATCCTATTTCGAAAACGTCCATAGACGACGGTAACTACTTTCTATTATATCAGATGGACCGTTTACATGCCCACCTGTTTTAGGCATTAAAAAACCAATCAACGACTGAGCGCTGCTCTACTTACAATATGAATAGAATTCAACATATGTCCTTGGAATCGATCCCATATACAGAGGCGTTCATCGGATCCCGCAGACACGACGTAGGAAGCCGTGTACGCCAATGAAGTGACGGCTCCATCGTGCGCCTGCATGCTGTACAGGCAAGCACCTGTAAAAAATAAATCCATAACAATACAACTTAGATCACGTTTGTATTTCTCGATTTTTTTAATTCAAAACATCCAGCTACATCAAACAGCAATATCTCTGGTCTTAAAAATTTTAAACAATAACGGCCTTACTTATAATATTATCGTTAAGAAACGATTAGGCATCTCTTAAGTAAAAGAATCAGAATCAGACCCTAATCAATTAATATCTTTTTTTTTCACTTATAAACGTGTATTACCTGTTGTTTACCTAAGAGGAGCACAGATAAAAGAAATTTGAATGATTAACGTAGGTGGTACCCAAAATATTTGACTAAAGAGGAGTTTATGGGTAAGATTTCCACTAATCAGTTGCTGAGCAGTTTCTTTAAATTTAGGAAACGATTATAAGTAAGGCTCTAATATTGAACAACGATCATAGGTACATATTTTGGACCAGCTGTTCCCACGACATTGTTCATGGAAAATATACACGTACAGGAAAATATACACGTACATATTAATGGGTCAAATACTATTTATTTTAAGCAAAATTTTGTGATAGACTTAACATGATGGTCTTTTTTATTAATTTTTCATTTCATTATAAAGTACTTGTTTTCCAATTAATTCTATAGATATTCTTCTTTTTCTAATATAGTATAATTATTATAGTTTATTAAGGACACTTTTCTGGGCTGTTTCAAATATTAAACTATCCTCCAGACAGATTTTCCAATTTTTAGTGTAATTTGTAACAAATATAATGTAACTTATAAAAAATAGCCTTCCACTTTGATACAAAATAGATTTCATTTACTAACATTTTCATGGACATCAGTTTTGCCGTTTTGGAGGCCAACTTTCAAACAAAATAACAGACAAACCATTCTTAAAACATCCTTTTGTAAGTTAACATCATGTAAAAGTTCTCATTTGAATATTCATATTTATTTTCAGAATTCAAAAATTTTAATTTTATTTATTGGTATCTAAATAAAATTACTACCATCTTTCATTTTTATGTATAACGTTCTTATTCAAGATATAAGGAGTTGGAAAAGGTGAAAGTAACGATAGTCATCGTAAAACAAACCTTACGATACTCACCAGTATGCAAATCCCACACGCAAAGCAATCCGTCTTGTGATCCGCTGCCAGCAATGGTAGGTGTCGCGTGGTCGATAAAGCAACTAGTTATAGGTCCGCAATGGCCGTGTAACGTAAAAAGTGGACTTAGATCACCACTAGCGAATACCTGTTAAGAGTTGAGCAAGGTATTTTATATTGCACATACACATGTTAAATCAAAAGAAAGCCTCTGACTATTCTATTGAAAAATTAAAAAAAAAATGAAAAAAATGCAAGATGTGATCCAATACTAGTTCATAGGCAAAAATTAAATATTGTTATGTTGTATGACTCAATGTACCTAAAATTCAAGGCGTTGCCCTTAATTGAAAAATGAAAAAATCCCAACAATGAGATGTGTTTTAAGACTTATACTGGTTCATAGTAAAATATTGTTAGAAAATTTTAATTTCTAAAATTCAAGGTGATGTGTATAAAATAAAGTTTAAGTCGGTCCCATAAGCCGATTTCGAAGATAAGAAACTATACACTACCACAGTTAGGTATTTGTTTACAGCCTATAAATAGTTTGCTTATACAGTATGTTTTATATAAATAAAAAATTCGTCAAACGCCCGTCAATCCCTGTATTGTAAAAGTTTCTGTCAAGATAACGATCCTCCACCATTTTGTTTATTTCGCTAATGTGGATGAATGGCCAAGATGTGTGTGATTTTGTAAGGCTCCGTTTTCCAAATCTTTTAAACTATTCTGGCTAATAACAGTGAGGCCTACAGCTAGTTTGTTTATATTATGGTGAGTTAATCAGTTTATTATAGTAGATAGGTACATCTTTTTATTCCTTAGTTTAATTTGTAGAAACATGCAATAAATTAGTATTTACTTTAGAGTGCTGTTTTGCAAACACTAAAATCAAACTTAAATTATTTTTTATATGGCACAGTTCAATGTGAATTCCAGGTATTTCCAACAAAAATATTTAATATCGATATATTTAAAGGCATTAAACATAATTCTTACTTTTAACACGTGATCTTGGCCGCCTGTAAGAATGCGACCGCCTTCGGACTGCATTTCCGTGATTGGTTGTTGGTGGGGCCTACATTGCGCTATCCGAACGCAAACTACATCTGAAACATATAACATACCTAAACCATCAAAGAAAAACACTAAGAATGCCAATCACACAATAAAAAACGTATCTCTAACAAACCCCCAATTTCAGAGAGCACTAGTCTTTTTTTTTTCTTAAGTTTTGATATAGCAAAACATCACTAGATTTTCAACCAAAATTTTATTATTGTAAACGGGTGTCCAAACTTGAAGAATAAATATCAAAATACCTTCTCCGTCACTTAGTTCTGATTCGTATGAAAAACTCAATCTTGCACGAGTTGACTCATCGTCTGGTGTAGACCCAACACACAATGATCCCGCAGACCCTGTACGTTTGTGTGCTGAAATGAAATTTATTTCCATACCTTTAATAGTGACAGCAAAAATAAAATTTTAATAGTATTGTCAGACAAAACATATACACATCGTATATTCCTAATAGCTAAGTTTGTATAATGGGTATATAAATGATGGGTTTGTATAACATAACAACTCTCTTTTACTTTCATCTTCTCCCAATTATTTGAGGTCGGCACAATATGTATGTCTTTTCCTTTCATACTCCTCTATTCTGACAAACGTCCTCTGTCACACCACAAATCATTTGTTTGGTCTTTATATATGAAATTGCCGTTCTGCAGTACTGGCTATTTCAAATTAAAATATTTTTTGTTTGGCTAAGAATTCTAATTTCAAATTAATTATATTTTTTACAAAATTACTCATTTGTTTATTGATTAGCGTTATGTTTTCATCGCATTTCAATATATTCGTCACCATCCGCTGCTCCTGCACAACAACGCGTGACTTCAAACTGCACCGCAGACGGTCTCCAAGTTACAGTTACCTATTATCATCCTTGACACAATCCATCCATCTCTTTTTTGGTCTACCTATACAACTCAGTTATAATCTTGTCAATTATTTAGTAATAAATTATTGTACGTGACGTAATAGTACCCATCAATCTTGCAGTTTAACATTCCTTTTTACCACATGACTTTCATCTCTCCTCGATATATGCCCATACAACCTTAATTTTCTTTCTGTCAATTTTTTTGTCACGGGTGTAACTTTCAAAGATCCTCTTATGTACTAATTTCTCACCTTATCTATACTTGTGACAACCACACATCTATCTCAATATTCTCATCTTAGCTAAGTGGAGACGTTTGTGGTTTATCACTTTAGTCGCCCAACATTCAGACCCATATAACATGAGTGGTCGTATGATAGATTTATACATCTGACCTTTTGTTTCAATGGCAATAGTTTGTCGCATGGCACACCGGTTACCTGTCGCCACTTTAGCCTTGGTACATTTATTATTCTCCTTACATCCTTCTCTACATCACTACTGTGCAGTAGTGAACCGAGTTATCGAATTCGGGGTTACACGATAGTGTGACTGATTGTAGTTTAAGAGGCACAGCAGTAGAAATTCCGTCGAAATCGCAAAACAGGTATTTGGTTTTGGTTCTGCTTATTTTCAACCCAACGTCCTTTAGCGCTTGTCGCCACTTGTCTAGTTTGTTTTGAAGTACCACCCCATCTTCATCTACCAGAAAAATATCCTCTGCGAAGAGAATGCATCAGGGAGCCTCACCTATACCACTACAGTCAGCGCATCCATGACTAGCAGAAAAAGGTAAGGACTTAAGTGAGCGTAAGCGGACCTGTAGTGATATATAACATAACAACTCTGGTGCTGATACTCGACACAGATTACTACATGGTAACCGTTAAGGTAAACATCACGAAAAAACGGCACATTGAGTTTCCAATGTATGAAATTCGTCAAATGGTCGTTCCAAAAATGGAGGTTTACCATCCATTCCTCTACAAAAATTGAAAAGCCTGTGTATCTTCTATATTATTTTTCTTAAGACATTCATCGCCATGTCAAAAATTGACTTTTCCTAAGCTAGTTAATAATATTACTGTTAAAAAATATTATTTCGTATAATTCATTATGACTATCCAATGTATGACGACGGTGATAGGCCCAGTTGAAAAATATCATGCTGCTGCTGCACTCAATAGTTTATAATTGGCAAGTAATGTTTTAATCTACTATGATTTTTTATTATGTGTTCTAAAGTGTGTATGTTATTACGTACTTCTCCTATGCGCAGTACTGAATCTCCAGTCCACGTGTGCTCCTGACGCGGCGTTATAAGCGTCGAGACGCAGGAGTGCAAGGTGTCCGCCAAGCATGGCTGCACATACCCGCCTGGCGCCCGCCAAAGCGCGCACGTGTGTTATGCCTGCGACATCCACACAACCAGCACGCGCCTCCACACTCCACCATACACACTGCGCTCATTAATTTAAGAAATTATTTATTTGTAACACTGTTTATACTTCAATTATATGGATTATGTAAATAATAGGGCATGAATTTTTTATAGCTGCAAAAGTGCACTGACTAAGCATTTTATGGGTCATAATTTAAATGAGGTTACAGATTGAATCCATTAAGCAAGGACTCGACGCCACGCATTCGTCTGAGACGTAAGCGTTGGTATGAGACTCTGAGATGCAGAACTACACTATGTATATATTGTCATAAAGTTTTTACCATCTGAAGAAAATCTGGCATCGCTAGATTGCCGTCGCGTACTGTTATACCGGATAAAAATATACTCTTAAAAATATGATATATGAAGGAATACAACTTATTAATTAAAATGTAGAATATTAAAAAATAGAGTTTTCCCCCCGGCTGCACTGCGGGTGAAACCGGACTGTGTGCCTCTTGTTTCAAGAGCAAGCATTAATACAGGTTACATTGCCTTAAATTTTTATGCTAGCGCTATTTGCCCCCGGAATATTATCTTCATTTATATCGCAAACTATCCCATCTCCCGGGATGAAAAGTATATATGTCCATTTGCGGTATTAAAACTACATATGTATAAAATTATAGCAAACCCGATCCAGTACTCCAGTAGTTTTTCCGTGAAAGCTTAACAGATAGACAGACCACCGAATCACTATCGCATTTATTTTTATACATTATGAATTGTTATATCTTGAGAAACGATTGGTCTCCCATAGAAACTGACATCCCCTTATTTCAACCCGTTTAATTTTTATTTTTGCTATTCTATAGAAGTAGCAGCCACTGTCTCAAGTCTTGTCTATCATCTGTAAACTACCAAATTGGCAAAAATGAGGAAATTGACGAAAATGACCAAAATGACATCACGAAAAAAAACAAAACCTATCCTACTTTCTGGAAATAACCTTTACATAAATCTATCTCAAAATCTATCCCTTGTCCAGGATGAAAAGTATCCTATGTCCATTCTATATATAAAACTTACAAATATATATATTTGTAAGTTTTATATATAGAATGGACCAACATTTTTCCATGAAAGCATTACAGGAAAAACAGAAAAATACTATTTTATCCCAGAAACTCCCATTCTTTGGGATAAAAAGTCCTAGTTCATCCTGGACATCGAATTATAATATATTGAGTTACAACCAAATCGGTCCAGTTAATACGAATTTATACATTATTTTCGTTTTGGGTAAGTTTACATTATGTTCTTCTATTTTAGTGTGCAAGGTTAATGATTTGTTATTTTTTGTTTTTAGGCATTTGGAGTAACTATCATTACTACTGGTGCATTCTTCAGAAGACGGCGGACTTGGAATAGTAGTCATCGGGGAGTTCCACATCTCCCGAGAATACAAAGTCATCAGGTAAGTCGAATAATCCAGGTAAGTCTGGAATATCAAGATTCATTTAGGCTTGCGCGTTATCAGCAGACATTACAGGAGGATTCTTAGGGTTATTTTTAGAACTGTTTCGGGGATCATTTTGGATATGAAGATTTTCTGCTACGATTTGATCGTTGGAGGGTAATTCTTCATGGATAGGATTTACAATATTTCGAGGGAAAATTAAATTAAATTTCATAATTAATTTTCCCTTCTTATATTGGATTGTGCAGTCGAAATCTTCCAATTTCAGCCGCCATCGGATTAGACGAGGCCCGGGATGTTTATAATTGAATAGCAATTTAGTGGCTTATGGTCGGTAATGGGATCGGGTGGAAAACTTTAATTCCGTGGACAATCGCCAGGCTCACTTTCTTCCTTACGTCGTAGTTGCATTCAGCCTTGTTGAGTGTCCTGGAGGCATAGGCGATTGGTCTGTCTTTGCCGTTTAAATAAAGAGTTTTAATAACAAAGTTAGATGCATCACAGGTCAAAAGGAAAGGTTTTGTGAAGTCAGGATATATATGGACCGGGCAATTACTAACTGCTGAGAATAAGTCCATACAAATGGAACATACTTTTTCAGTAAGGTAGTAAGTGGTTTTGCGATTTTTTATTGCAGGGGTCAGCAGACAGGCAGACGGCCCACTTAATGGAAAGCGGTTACCATCGCCTACAGACATTTGCAACATTGAAGGTGCTACAAATGCGCTGCTCTGGCCTCTTATCGAAAACGTGAAAGGATATAATCTATGTGATCATTCAAATTGTGGATTAAATTCCAAGTGTGGTACCAAACCAACTAGACCTTTAGTATGTTCCTTGGAATCTTCCTTTAACATTCACGTAGGTATCGATTAACTGAGGAAAATTAGTAACGCAATTCTTTTTCAGTATGCATATGAATGCACCAGAGTCAATCCTGTAAGTGGTTTTTCATTTACAGAATTTTGGACTTTTACATAAGGTAAGATTTTATGTTCGCTATAATGTCATAAATTTCGTTATTATTATTGTCAGAACCGTCAGATGATTTGAGGTTAGAGCTGATTATCTCGTGCACAGGATATTTAAGGGGGGTGACCCTGAGTTTGGGGCTGGTTACCCTGTCCGCGGGTTGTTTTACGAGTATGACTCTGAGTTTGGGGTTGATTACCCTGTTCACAGGTCATTTTAGATGGACGACCCTGTGTTGGGGCTGGTTACCCTGTCCGCAGGTCATTTTAGGAGGATGACCCTGAATTTGGGGCTGGTTACCCTGCGCGCAGGACATTTTAAGAGAATGACCCTAAATTTGGGGCTGGTTACCCTGTCCGCAGGTCATTTTATATGAGCGATCCTGAGTTTGGGGCTGGTTACCCTGTCCGCAGGTCATTTTAGAAGGACGACCCTGAGTTTGGGGCTGGTCACCCTGTCCGCAGGTCCGTTTTAAAAAGATAAGAAGTATCGACTTAGGAGTGAATTCGCCCCGTCCGACACCTGTACGGGACTCTGTAATAGTTTAAATCTTCATTATTATTATCATCTACTTCGTCTATGCTTTCCTCTTCAATATGATTTACGCGAGAATTGGGTTTGAATTTTGAAGAAGACGGTCGTAAAGTAGTGAAGGGATTAAATCTGCCTGAATTATTTATTATTATTGTAAAATTCGCGAAGCTTAGTTTTCCAGGAGATATCCAACTTTCTTATATTTTTTACTTACAGTATTTCTATTTGGAACAAATAAGTTAGATTTGACGCATGAACTAGTGTGCTTTAATAAAATGATTTTTGTAATTTTTTCTTCAGATAATGTGAAATTAATTGCCTCGTTTAGGTTTTTAGGATTACGACAACGGACAATTGTGGGTACTCTTGGATGTAGCTCCATTAGGAAAGGATGGAGAATTAGATCCTCCATAGCAGCTATCCTACCATCAATTTCCTTCCTTTTACAATTTAAAAGGGAGATCCCTGTGATTAATTGGGATAGGCTAGTTTCGATTTTAATTGAGAACTGACTAACATTTTCATTAGTACCCTGTTTAGTTTCCTGTAATTCGATTAATAAGTGAGCATAATGCTTCCGTTGGCTAAATTGTGTTTTCCAAAATTCTTTTAATTGGTCCCAGTAAATAACCTCCTTAATGGAACAAGCTATTTCAGCTTTCCCTTGTAATTGGCATGAATCGAATTGGCAACAGCCAATTCAAAACCATTATTGCAATTTATTAAATTAAAAGAGTTAAGGGCCTGGCCACAATTTCTGGCGGTGCGTTGTGAGGCGCGGCGGGCGACGTGATTTGCGGTGGTATACCACAGCTAGACTAGTCACGACCGCGGCGGCGTCAGCGGTGCATGCGTCAGGGCGGCTAAAATGCCCCTATCGAAAGTGGCACGACATTGCCTTGAAACAAGTGCGTTCTTAGCTGAAGATATCATTCAGTTAAGAATAGGAGCGCACCCAGTTAACCAGAAAAGCCTATATGCCTATATTTATGCCCAGACAACATGCCTATATTTATGATGTGGATGTTTTGACATCCATATTGCTGGTCTACTCAGTATTTCACTAATGAATTGTTCCATATCCATTATTTATTGGCTCAACGCGCGATAAAAGCAAATTTATTTGTTTCGGTCGCGCGATGCCTCAATGCGTCCACCGATACCGCCGCGCGCGCTGCTCTGAGCTGTGGCCGCCTCGATATTGGCTAGTACATTTGTTTCACTTGCACATCGCGCAGCTCGTCGCCGCCGCGTGCCGCGCCGCAAGTCGCGCTGCAGTGCGCGTCGTCGGTAGCTGTGGCATACTTCATAGGTTGTCTACCATTTGTTTTGGCCACTCACCGCTTGCTGCGCCTCACGACGCGCCGCAATCCGCACCGCTCTTGGCTGGGGCCAGGGGGTAAGAGTTTCACGGTTTCCGTCATACGGTTTTATAAATTTTGTGAGAATGTTTAGGTCAAGTTCAGGAACTGCTGGATTTGGACTCGGCGATGGAGTGTTTTTTTCTATATGTATAATCTGAATGTCCCTCTTGGAGATTAATACTTAACTCGCTACAGTCTCCTCTCGACATATTGATTCATCACACAATTAATTCGAGTAACGGAAATTAAGAATGTAAGTATTTAAATTTATTTTGAGGAGGTAAGTATTTAAATTTATTTAAAGAAAGTAAGTATTTAAATTTATTTAAAGAAGGTAAGTATTTGAATTTTTTTAAGCAGGCAAGTGTTTAAATTTATGTTTTAAGAAATTAATTATTTAAATTTATTATCTGTTTTTAAATGAAACAAGATAAAATAATGGCTTCGAGTGTGTAGGCACACCTTAAAAATAAAATGAACACCTGGGCGCAGTGCAGCTTGGCCGTCTTGAGGACATTTAAGATAGGCACAATAGATAAGAATGGTATAATGATACACGATACCTTTAGATGGTAATAAATAAAAATAATATTAAAATTACATATAGGACAATAATATGTTTTATATTTTTAGTAATTATACTCTCTTCTGGGTTCAATTGATTCAAGTAAGCCAATGCTGAAACCACTAGGCCTCAAAGGTCAATGAAAATGTATTCTTAAAGTTCATTGAATTAATAGCGTTTATTACTTAATATTATTAAAACCTACCGAGTGATTAACAAGAAAACTTACTTATTTTTATATTATTTTTGTACTATGTTAGCACAAAAATTATTACAAACATTAAGTAAATGCAATTTTCAACTAGTTTATGTAGCTTATTTGACCAACACCACATTTTGACACATTTTTTAAATGTTTTGAAAAGCACGATACATTGGCAAATATTTCGCAAGACAAGTCATACAAAACCAACCATTACAAAAATGCCAACAGCTAGATTTTGAATTTGCAGAGCTGACATGCTAGTGTTAACATGAACAAAACTTATACTATTTGATGGCATTTATATTAGTGAAAATATGAAATGGCACTAAAAATGGCAAAAGATATGTAAATTAGAAATTAACGTACCATAAGTTTTCCTGAACTGGCTTCCCAAAACTCCAGTCTGCCATCTGCACAACCCAATACAATGAGATCATTGCAAAAATCCATACACCATACAGGAGATTCTGTAATCGCCTTCCTTCTCCAATCTAAATTGCTAACAGCATTCACTTCACTTTCTTCATTGCTTATTTCACTATTACACAATAAATTACTCCTGTATCTAACACTATTTACACAACTATCAATACTTGTATTTAACATTAAACTCTCACTATTTGCACCGTTATGTTTAATAACTGTCCTATTAATTTTATTTTTGTTTTTTCCATTCAATTTATCAACACTCGAATTCTCTTTAGCCTCATAGCCATTGTATATATCTTCGTTTTGATTGCTGCAGTATAATGCTCTGAAAACATTATATTATATATTGTTAGTAACGAGCCACACAGATGTTGTCTTGTTCTGAAAAAATAAAACCTAGAACGTAATTCCAGCGCCCCCTTCCAGATCCAATCGTGAATCTAAACTATCCCGAGACTTACTCAAATACACACAAAACATTAAAATCCCGGAACCTGATTGCAGCGTCACCTACCGGATTTAATTGTGAATCTAAACCATCCCGGGACCCGGTACCCACTCAAATACACACAAAATATTTCATCAAAATCTCAGAAGCCGATTTCAACGTCAGCTGCCGGATCTAATTGTGCATTTAAACAATCCCAGGACCCACTCAAATACTCACAAAAAATTTCATCAAAATCTCAGAAGCCGATTTCAATGTCAGCTGCCGGATCTAATTGTGCATTTAAACAATCCCAGGACCCACTCAAATACACACAAAACATTTCGTCAAAATCCCGGAACCTGATTCCAGCGTCAACTACCGGAACCAATTATGATCTAAACCATCCCGGGAACCACCCAAATACACACAAAACTTTTCATCAAAATCACGGAATCCGATTCCAGCGTCACCTCCCCGATCTATTTGTGAATCTAAAGTTCTAAACCATCTCGGGACCCGCTTGAATATACACAAAACATTTCATCACAATCCCGTAGCACGATTCCAGCGTCACCTACACCTACATACACAAAAAGTTTATCAAAATCGGTCCAACCATTTAGGAGTTCAGTGCCCTACACAGCATGAACAGAAGAAATATATATGTATAATCACTAGTATTTATTTACCAGGCACTTCGTTTGCGTAGGATTATACATTTTTATATTCGTATCTTGTGAACCCTGTGGTGTTATTTAAATGGAATAATCTTTTCGACAGACAAATAAAAATTATAAACAATGGTCATTTATGATTGAGCATTCTATAAATAGCAGTTTTCACCAAAATGTTATCATTTCTTTTTATTCATAAGTAGATATTTCAATTTTAGATATTGTTATATTTAAATGGAAATATGTTTTTACTTAAGCTTATAGAATTAGTGAAAATTGTAGATATTATAATATACCTGTAATTTTTTGCGAAATCATACTTAGTCGTTTCAGCAGGTGAAAGGTGTGCTGGCGAATCTCTTGCTATTGATCGAAATCTTAGTCCACTTAGATAATTATTTAAACCTTTTCTTAATCGTGGTATACCCTGTAAAAGTTCACAAATTAAATTAAATGTTCCAATTAGTAAGGCATATAATTTTCATGGCTTTTTATAATAAAACTGTTCTCACGAGTTAAATGTATATGATTGACGAAAATAAAATGCCAAACTTCTTGATAATCATATAGTAATCTACAATACACTAGTAAGTATATATTACTATAAGTATTTAGAAAACTTGATAAAATTCTTACCTCATTATTTTTGGGTGTCACATCGGAAGTACTTGGTGCTGAAAAACCAAATGTTCAGTCTAAATCAACAAAAATCAAACAATCAAAATCACCACTACATTATTTTCAGAGATTTTCCGATGCGGAAATGAAAACAATGATGAATGAATAAATTGAATAAATCAATTATATTTGATCATTATTCACAAAAGTTACATTAAAACTTTTAAAATCGTCTTTTTTTAATTTATATAAATCTTAAAATAAAAAAAGGCATTTAAAGTTCAGCTTACTATCTAATTTATTTTGTGTGTATCTCTTGACATCAACTTTTTGACATAAATCCTTTTGCAATTTAAAATAGCTGTAACAAAAACACATAGAGAATTATAATTACGTGATTTGGAATACTGATCGGAGAGTATGCATAAAGGTGTGACACCTTAAAGTTTAAAAATAGATATGTATTATAAACACTTACGCGCCACGATCTATGTTTGTAATAATTTCTCCGTTTTGTGAATCCCATACTTTGATGTTGCCTTGTAGACATGAACTGACTACTTTGTCACCGTCAGTCACCAAACACTCCACTTCCTGACTGTGTCCGGCTACCACTAGTGGAACAGCTTCCATCACCAACTAGCATTTAGTACAAAAACAATATTTAAGTTTTAATCGATTATATAAATCCTTTCAAATTGTACAAAAGAATATGTTAGTCAACAAACATAACTACCTGTACTGCTGGTTGTTTGGCTAATATTTTCCTATATTCTTCACAGTCGTTCCAAGACGCACGCCATTCAGCATAATGTCGTGAACATACACACCTATGAAATAAATAACTTTTCATGGCCTGTTTAAAATAGCTTTTGTCTAAATAAATTTATAGTGTTAGAATATCTGAATTAATCTTAAATCTTTTAAAATGTTTTGACAATTACTATTTATCTATTAAAAAAAGCTTCTTCATTCTTCACATTTTTATTTACACTTCAGGCATTGGTCGAGCTCATATCACATAATTAATTATGCCTAGTTATAATTATTAAATGAAAAAAGCTTCACAAAAGCAAAGTTATGCCACTATACTTATAGCCTATTTTTAGTGCTTAAACAGCTATTATTAAAAATACTATTAATATACTTGACTCAATTTACCTGTATAATACAACCATCATGTACGCAATGACCGCAACACTGATCGTACAAAGTATTGCCAGGAGTAATATTTCCATCGGAGTAGTCGGATATATCGGAAGCTCTGACCCTTTTCCCCACTGATGCGGAGGTGTTTTGCCTTCGACTAAATCAAATTCTGCAAGAAATGAAACCAATTTATTATTATTCTAATATAAAACCACTTACGCAGTCTAACGACAGAATATGTAATACAATATGCGCAATAATTGCATATACATTTAATTTTGATGACATTGAATAGTACAACAACATTGTTGCCAGATATTACGCAAGGCATTGAATCCAATATTATATAAATTAATAACAAAGAGAACTGGCGATTTTTCCTTTTGAAACTGTTTTAGTTGCCGATGCAACAATGTCATTTAAATAGATATTATATAAAACGGGACTTGGTAGATTTTAGGGTTAATTATTTATTTATATCTTGATATTGTTTGTTGCTTCTTGTCCTTATCTTACTAAAACTTATGTCCAACTTATATTAGATTATGAATTCCTCCAAGGTGTACATAAAGTAGTACCTAATGCACAGTATTCGAAATAAAGAGCATTTTTACAGTAGAAAACATTAAGGAATTTGTTGTAGTATAACCAAGAAAATTCTGGGAACCCAAGAGCATTCTAAAAATACTTGCATTATCCACACATATAAATCATGGTATTTGGGCATCGTTATGTCTGTCAAAAGAACTTGTATAATATAAATAAACGAAATCTTAGATAAATATGTTTTTTTTAATGTTTTTAAGACATGTGATAATGTGTAAATTAGATTAGGTAGTAGGTTTATTAATATAATGATTAGGATTTATTGAAGTTTTTCTTACCGGGTATAACTTCTAACGGATCAAGCGCCGCAGCGAGAGCTTGCCACCGCAATGGCGGTGGGTCACGTTCCTCAGGGTTTCTTACCCCAGCGGCCAATTCGGGACTCACTCGGTGGCTTAGTAATAATGGAGGTAGCAACACTGTGTACTTCCCCGCTACTGACTCATTATATTGGGATAATATTGAGGACCATTGATATGAGGACAGTCTGCAATGTCCACTATTATATATTACACGACTCTTTACTACATGAATAAACCAATAAAGTTTCTGTTTCATAGTCAAACATTTTAAATACACGAATGTAAGCATAATAAAAATAAAAGTCTCAATATGTGTGCCTTCAAGCTATAGTCAAGACTGGAGTAAGAATTTTATGTAATTGTTTTTTCCTACTAATTAGAAATTTGCCATCTCATATTTAAAAAGTAAAAACTTAAAAAATCATATTTAAAGTTAAAGATGCTTTATACACGACTATCTATCTACTCACCTATTGGCCTACAAAAAAATTATTAAGGAATATATTTATTGCTTTACCAAGACTTTTATAAGGTGATGTCAGGAGCCTTAAGAACAGACGAGCGTGCATGACAAGAGTTATGAATGTCAAAGAAGCAAGTGAGGTATGTAAGAATAAGCCTAAATGGCGCTCTGTTGTTCGTGCCTACCCCGCAAGGGAACTGGCGTGAAGTTATGTATGTATGTATGTATGTATGTAAGACTTTTATAATAATATCGAACACACCTATCAACACTGAAACAATTTTATCATTCTTCCGTTATATTTCTGGTATACACTAATTTTAAGTGCTTCTTGATTACTCCATAGCATTGTTTGTGATATGTTGAACACACCGTAATGTCAAATTTCATCCAGAGATCCAGATTTTGAAAATAATTAATGTGATGTACATAGACAAAGAGACAAACAGACATAATGAACATATGAGATTTTCTTTTTTCCCAAAATAGCTTTAGAATCTTGAAAATTAACTAGCGAGGAAGTAATATTGCCAATATAAGGCCCATATCCTAGCATAATACTCAAACTCAAAATTATAGTTTAGATTTGATTGACTTGAAGCGTCGATTTGACTTCTTGAATTGTTTTAAGATAGCGATCAAAGCAGAAAACCGAGTGTGAATATCAAAAAACGACTTTAAAATCAAATCATTCTGGGAAAGTAAGATGACGATGATGTAAGGAACTTTAGTCTTACCTTGACCAGGGTCTTGAATGTGGCGAATGCTTTAAAATGATCGTATCATTCGTGGTTACTCCCATCTTATCATTATCAACAACATCTATCAATGGCGAAAACACTAAAGGAGTGTCACTATTATTATAAAAAATATCGTACAAAGACTGTTTCATTTCGGTTTTTGGATCATTATTTTTATGATTATCACTGCTTTTCTCGGTCTTTTCTGTGCTGCCTATGAAATATTCTACGACACCAGAGTTGTACACGATTGTTGATATCCAAACTAGCATCCAAAGCATGAAAGCGCGCTGAAAGAACCTTGTCCGCGCCCAAAAGTTTACTAGTCTTATGCGCTTAGGAAGCCTTTGATCTTGATGACTTGGACTCACGTTCCTCTTTGCTACTACATCTGTTGGACTATTATGAGACAGTCCATTCAATCTTGGGTGAGATTTTGACTTTTTCATTCTTTGAGGAGAAAAACTATTTTCCTCCATATAGTTTTTACTAAACCTCCAGTTCAAGGCATTATTTGCATTAAAATATTCTTTCAAATGTAACTTGTTGTTTTTATCCTGAAAATAATCCATGTGCCTCACGTCTATTCCTAGTATGGTCGCAAAGAATGTCATTTGCATAAAGTAATCGGATATAAGGCTTACTATCATGAATATTGAAAACTCTTGTATGAACGGAACGAAAGTGAAAAAACTGACTGTGAATATTGTGATTTCTGTTAGAAAATTCTTTGTTATCGACCAACCTTCTTTGCTGAGGCCTTGAGCGAGACGTATTTTAACATCTAATCTTGGATCCGTAGATGAGACGCTCTTCGTAAGTACTAATGCATTCTCCAAACCTACTATTATCACTAGATAAGGAAATACTTCTTTGCCCTGTAGGCTTAGAGAAAATCCAAAATAAAAGCAAATTCCCATTGACATTAAAAGACTTCCGGCTATAGTCACAACTGCACATGCTGCTAACTCCATCTTAGACTTTATTGACTCAATTTTCCTTACAGAAAAATACACGTATAGGAATATCCCAATGAATGTGATTGTCAAAGGAACAAGTTCGCGGTAGTTAAATTGTCCTGGATAATAAATTAATGTTGCTTCATCAACTTGAGTGTATGTTGTTTCTTGGTAAAGCGGATACATCTCTTTTAGTTTTTTCATCAGCGAGGTGATAAATCTGAAAAATAGTGAACTTTATTACGAGATGTATTTTGTAATTAAAATTGAAATTACGAATGGTACACTCATTTAAATCTAATATAACACCCGACTAACATTTAAAGAAATACGACAATTAATTCTGTCACTATACCTGTCGTCAAGTTCTTGATAGAAAATAGTGACAGCATACTGTAGCACTCTTGGTCGAGCTCGCAATGGATATCGCTTGATACCTGTGTCTCTGAGTTGCATACCGAATGCCATCTCAGCTATGGAAACTTTTCCTTTTTGCAGATTCTACAAAAATTAGGCGATAAATATAAGGTTTTATAATACTGAATGTTATTATGAAAAACTCTTAATTACTAACTTATATAATGTGCCTTTAACCCTCGTAAAACTATTTTGAATAAGGGGGTTAAGACGATATACATACTTAAAAGAGTATACCTTATAATACCAGGCCACTCAGAAAGTATTGGGAAAAAAGTTTTATGTATGAGAGACTAGCCAGTTATAATCTATTTTGAAAATATAATTATTTATAACTAACAATAGGTACATTCCAATTTCATTTATTATTTTTTTCTTTCTAATTTAAATTATCGAGTCTCATTGAAAAATAGATCTGCGCCAGGAACATTTTTGCGACATGATTTTTTACGATTTCAAGTGTCGCATGAAACCGGACGAATCGTACTATAGACTTCAAAGGTCATTCATGGATGAACGCCCTTCTAAGGCAATCGTGTATGGTTTGTGCAACGAATTTAAGCGCGGTCGACTAACTTTGGGGATAAAAAAAGAAGTGGTCGCCTTTTGACGACTACTACGGAAGAAAATGTGCTAGCAGTGAAAAATTTAATCCAAGACAATAGGCGAGTTACGTATCAAGAGATTCAGCACGTACTGTAGATTGGATCGGAAAGCCTTCACGAGATTCTACAGATGCATCTTAGAGTGAAAGTATCCTCCTTTCACGCTGTGTGCCGCACAACCTCACCGATGCTCAGAAGCAGGCCCGGGTGGAATGGTGCCGTGATATGATAAAGAAATTTGAAGCAGGTTCGTCTCGGCATGTTTACGACATCATTACAGGTGATGAGTCCTGGATTTATAAATACGATCCAGAAACGAAGCGCCAGTCGACGGTTTAGGTGTTTCAAAACGAATCAACGCCTACCAAAGTGAAGCGATCTAGAAGCAGGGGGAAGATTTTGATAGCGAGTTTTTTCAATTTGACTGGCTACTTGGTGTCAATTTCCTTTACGGAACCAAAGAAGCATCAACGCCGAATGATATACTACCAAATGCTTGGCAGAATTTTTCTCTGTTGTGAGCAACAAGTGACCAAACACAGGGCTCCGCGGGCTACTGCTACACCACGACATTGCGCCCGCCCATACCGCGCTCAAAACGAGAGACGTCCTGGAGAGCACTCCGGTCAAACTCCTGGGTCACGCTCCTTATATCCATGACCTAGCACCGTGTGACTTTTTTTATTCCAGAAAATAAAAAATCAGGTAAAATAGATACAATATTCGTCGCCGGAAGATGCGCTGCCAGCGTTCGAGCAAGCTGTAAACGATGTGTCTGCGGCGGACTGGATAAACTGTTTCGAAAACTGGTTTAGACGCATGAAACTTTGTATAGAGGCTGGTGGAGAGTACTTTGAAAAGATCTAATAAAAAAAAAAATTCTATAGAATATTTTTTTTATTTCGCAAACCTTTCTGTGTGTCCCACGTAAATGCAAGATATGTAATAATGATAGAAATATCACAGCATAATGTAATATGAGAACAAGTACATGCAGAAATACTTAGAGAGTTAAGAAAAAAGATTATGAAAAAAAGAATTGGCATTAAATTTTACCTGATAATTGTAAATAGTGTTTACGATATTGGTATCAAATGAGAACGTCTGTAGGTTCTGTTGCCATAGATTCGCCGGCGAAAGAAGTAAACAGCTATACTCAGGCAGAACACCTTCCGTGCTTGCTTTACTATCCCTTCTTTTGATACCACCGATTTGATAACAATGTTGCAGCAATGTGCTTTTGCTGGAATTATACAGGGACTGTAAGAAATTTACGATGAATATGAAACTGTCACTCCCAAAGACACGTGTGTGATCATGATTAAGTCTTCTTTGTAAAACGGCCAATTATGGCTCCGTTTATTTTGATCAATATATTTAATATGTTAACCGGAAACACTGAATTATATCTAAATTTAATTGCACGACACGTATCAAATAACCACAACAATAAAGCGTATTTTAAATATACTAAACAGAATATTTAAGACATTTCCTAATTATTCAAACCTTTTAAATAAAGTTCGAGTGCATACTTCATGTTTTACATTTAATAATAAGTCCATGTGTGAAGTCTAAAAAAGCTGTATATTTAGAAGGCCCTGCCTTATAATGGTGTATTTATATGAAGAAATTAATACATAGTTTCATGTTTGCCGATATTATTAGCCAACTCCTTAAAACTAATAAGGAGCCGTCCTTATTAAAGTGGTATAGTATTACACTAATAAGTATTCCTAACCGATTTGAATACATGCGACAGTGTACGAAAACGCCTAAGCAGGACAGAGTTAAGAATGCATAGCAAGCAACACTCTGCTTTTTGCTCTTGCGAATGAAGTTCAGTATTTATTATTTACATGTCGAAAACCGATCTGTCTTATCTGCGCAATCGAAAACTGCCGATTGGAATTATATTTTGTGTAATACTGTAACAATTACATTTTTATAATATATGTAGTAACATATATAATAACTAGCTGACGACTTTACTTTGATTTTGTGTCTGTAGTGTATTGTGATGCACATATAAATTAAACGAAACAGTTAAGGGGTAAAATAGACACAGACAAGCTGAAATATAGTTTTTTCCCCGGGCTCCTCTGTCATTGATCAAGACAATATAGATTGCTGGAATATAGTTAGAATCATGAGCTCGAAAATCCAGAAAAAACAAACTTCATACTTATTAAATAAGGAAAAACTGTACACGTCTTTGTACGAAAAAGCTTGAGAGGTATTTTATTATAGGCATAAAGTGTATATACTAAACCTAAATGGGTGTCAAAAATATGAGTTCTTTAACATTGTAACAAATACATCATACCGACACAGACTTGTTTGCTTAAATCACTCGTGTATTGTTTGAAATTTAGACTATTATAGCAATGCTCCAATTTTAGCGTACAAAAAAGTAATATAAGTAGATATTACCCGGTCCATTAAAGGAACAAATCTAAAATGGCGGCGCTAATCATGTTCTTTCGCTCGCTCACTAGTGTAGTCTATACTCACTCTCGAGCGTAACGTAAGGAAAAATAAATCAGTCTTGGTTTGTTATAAATTTATATTTTTAACCAACATCATTATGAGAGTTATCTATGTTCTACAAGAATTTTGGTGGATCCATTATAAGTAGGCAGGTGTGTAAGTTATCTTCGAAACAGGTAGGTGAGGTATTTACGACTTTGGTCACCTATTTGTTTTAATTAAGAATATTTTTATTGCGATACGTAACTGTCATCAGAATTGGTTCAGCTGTTTTTAACAGAAAGGTATTGTTTTTATAGAGCTTACAAGTCTTGCGGTCTAATTGGACGCTTTTAAATCAGGTTAAATACGGCCACACTACGCGATATTAGGCACTTTATTGTTACAGTACTATTCAAAACTGAGTAAAGTCCTTTTCTAGCTTAGCTATTTTTAGCTAAATAACACGGGAGACTGCCTTATGTAAGGCATCTTAAATACGTTTAATTTAAAACGTATTTATGCAGTTAAATATGATAAAATAAATTTTATTTAAAGGCGATAGTTATGCAAGCGGCCGTTAGATGACGAGCATAGTTCATTCAGCCAAATATGTAATATTTTAAAGCCGTATTATTTAAAATAAAAACGACCCGGTCTTGCTTTTTCATATTAATAAAAAAAAAGGTGGACAAGTTATTTTTTTGCTGACTGTCCTGGCTGTCAACGCAAGCGCAAGCTGCCATTTTACGTTTGTTTCTTTATTGAATCGGCTAATACACGCGTTTCACACCATTTAAGACTTTGGACATAACCTTCTAGGTGTTTGTGATGAGTTTTTAAGCGCAATAAAAACAGGTAATGCGATTTTAATAACTGTAGAGAAACTGTGAAAATTAGCAGTAATTTACGAAAAAGAAACACTTTTCTGACTAATAATGCTTCGCTATTTAAATTATATACTATTTGGTTGCATTTATATCAAGTGTCAAATTCTAAAAATCTTTGGAAAAGTAAATTATTCTGTGGCTGGATTTAGATAGACTAGAATTAGAAATTACACATTAATAAACAATTCTACATCACTCTTGCGTGTATTTATTAAAACAATGTTTTCCGATACTAAAAGAGTAAATGTTACCGTATGAAAAATTAAAAGTATTGGATTAATATTCAATTAAATAAAAACGATTGTGGAATGGAATCTAATAAAATATAGCATTTGAATATAAAACTAGGATTTTCAGCTCGTGTAATTAACTTACGTTTCTGGATCTTCGTGGTTTCTTATTGTTTCTAATAGTCTAAAAACTTCTTGCAATGGTGCTCTGAATGCATCCCACATTTTTAAATTGCTATTCCACGGGGATACACCTGAAATTTCATACATTTGTAATGTTGAGTATGGAGTACTTAATAATATTGTTATGTCGAATGCGCATCGGCGTATTTCGAAAAATATGCCTTTATTATATTAATCGTTTATTATTATTTAAAAACATTCCAAGGAATTTCTTTTTAATACCGTCACGTCGTTCAGACAAAGTTAATCTTCTCTATTGTTACTGCCGAGCAGAGATGCCTTTTAGGGAATTCTCGTTGTTGGTTCCTACAGCTTTATAAAGTTTATTTTGGATATTGTGCTAAAAAATAAGTTCGGTTTGTAGAAGAGGGTGCAGTTGCGTCTCAATCGGGATCAAAACATTACTTGCTAACAATTTGACCTTGTTATATATATGACGGTTTTGTGCTGTGAATAAACTCTGTGATCTTTCAATCGGCATTTGATTGGAGCCATCGCGTTTCGTAACAATACATTTAAATAAAGGTTTTGTTACGATAAGCTTTTAACTTATTTTTTAATACAGTAGTCAAAGCTAATAAGCTGATACTTACCTATTTTTAAAATAATCTGATGAATATAGAGAAATGGTTTATCCTTAGCCCAAAGAAATGGTAACCGTTGTGTTTCATTTAATATGACTTCTAATTGTGATGACATACCTGAAAATAAAATTTAATTATAATTTCATTTCCAAAAGTTTAAATATTATAATCTAAAGAGTATTGATTATCGTCTTAATCCTTCACCCTTTTATCGATATTACCAAAATCCGCAAGACTAACACTATCACTATCTCGTAATATACCAAGAAAATATACCCATTTCATACAAATCATACAAATCTTATATAAACAGAGTGAGACAACACAAAAACGATCACGTGCACAAACGCGGATCAGCACTGTCATCGCGGACACATATGTGCTACTAGTGAGCTTAAGGGTTAAGAAGTCTTGCTACGCCTTAATACACCCAACAAATGCAGGCTAACGTTGTGAGGGATGCTATTAGATATGCGTGCCAATAGTTTCACAATGAGAGAAATGAAAATTGTGCAAAGCGCGAAGAAAAAAATAGAATAAACTTCGAGTTTAAAGCGGATGCTGCAGACGCAAGCGAGATTTAAGGTTAGGATGCCAATATGAAGACGATAATTTAATTAGGTAAAAGTGGCCTATTGATCTATTGTAGATAAAGCAACATGCATCATGTTATTTATTGACATACAGATAACTAAGACGAAGATGACAACAAACAATTAATTTAATGAAATAGATTTATTTATCTAAGACTAGTTGGGTTGCGTTTCGTTATCATACACTATTTCAAAGTTCAAAGGCTATGGAGAGTAAAAATATGGTAAAGGAAACATAGAAAATAATGAACATTCAATGAATTAATTTAATTACGAGGATATCTTCATTTAATAACCATTTTTAAGAATTATAATAATTCTTAAAAATGATTGTTGTTTTCTAATCTTCTAGCTAAAACTCAAAAACGGATTGACCAATTTGATTTTTGTTTTGTTTGTTCTAATACAGGACTGGTTTAAAAGTAAAAACATAGGTAAAAAAAATATTGTTACGAGTTGCAGGACTCGAATTAAAATGGAATGTTGGAATTATTATAGAGTTTATTAGAACTATACAAACACGTATAACACAAGTACAAATATAACTGAACACAACCAGTCCAAACGTAATACACGATTCAATAACCCGCGCAAAGTCCGTCATTAAATAGTTTACCGAATGTACACAAGTCTTACTCCGCCTGTGTTTATCGCTCGACTGCCGATCTCTCCATTGGCCATTGCTTTACACTGCACCAATACAAATGTCTGCCCGACCGAGTGGACCGAATTTTTTAGAATTAGTTCGACCCACCTGGCTAATGACTGCCATAAAATATTACAATACACAATGGGCTGTTATTTAATCACAAAGTAAACAAAAGAAGTCTAAATGCGGAAAGGTAATAAAGTGTGCTTTTATGGTATGCAGGTGTGAATCCACTTTTGTCGGCGTGTAGGTCATAATAGTATAACAACATTTGTATATTGTGTATGGGAGTCGCTTCTTTGGATTATGGAACTATTGTGTTTTGTTTAACAGAGTACAGAATGGTCATTATTTCCGTGCGCTTGTGTAAAATTAGTTTTTTCTTAAAAACATTTGTATGGTTTTTGTGAGTGTTTGATTGGATTCCGTGATTTAGATAAATATTTGGATCCTGTAGGTGGTGCTAAAATTCATTTTAGATATTTATGTTTTACAGGCAGGACCACAACTGCCGGGTCCGCTGGTATAATGATAATTATCTAATATTAGAAAACTGTAAAATGCGCTGTCTGTGCATTTATATAAATATATTTCACCAATTGACATATATATATTTACATGTGTATCTGTATAATATCAATGTCTGTTCAGTTCTGGTCTTCACTACACAATTAGCTTCAGTTAAGAATTAACACTAGATGGATAATAAACACAAAAAAATGTATTAAATGAGACATTAGAAAGCTATTAATAACATACTATATATTACTTTCCTTTTTGAAATTTAGAAATGTGGTTCATCTAGTTGGTATTAAATTAGGCATATTATAACATGATTTCACTTTAGTTTAGTTTTTATATAAAAAAATACATCATCAAGTCAAAACCGGTAAAATATTTGCATACCTTTTTTAAAGTCCGTTCTTTGAACATTTATATGCATTACTTTTCGTGAATGATTAGGGAGTATCTACACTAATCGGCAAATAGAAGCCAAAAACAGTAGCCAATGCCATATCGAGCCAATGAGAAATATATCACTGACACTGTTATATAGTCGGCTTAAAGCTTTTTTGACCTGATGTGCATATTGCGTGCAGACTAGTATGGAGACTCCCTTACAGAATATGTTCAGTTTTTCTCAAAGTTTAATACAAGCGGTATCTAACATTGTAATTTGAATATTATACATGTCTCTGTTTCAGTTCCAGTGCACTGACTACCACTAATATAAGTATCAAATAATTGAGTCTATATTCTGAATGCCTAAAATGTGTATGTCTTCAAGTCCCTTTTAAATATCCAACTATTATTTGAAAACTTACCATAATATACATGTATGTATGTATGTAGTTCACTCAAAAGCCCAGAAAGAAACTTATACATTGTTTTGTTTTGTTCACTAATTTAGTTTTTATTGGATAAATGTGTAAAAAGTAACATAAAGACATATTCCCTAGCGAACATAGTGTTACGAGTGCGGGACTCGAATTAAAATGCCGTTAGAATTACTATAGAGTTTATTATAACTATACAGACACGTATAACACAGGTACAAATATAACGTGATATAAGGTGATGTCAGGAGCCTTAAGAACAAACGAGCGTGCATGACAAGAGTTATGAATGTCAAAGAAGCAAGTGAGGTGTGTAAGAATAAGCTTGAATGGCGCTCTGATGTTCGTGCCTACCCCGCAAGGGTACTGGCGTGAAGTTATGTATGTACAAATATAACCGAACACAACAAGTCCAAACGTAATGCAGAAGGTTGTAATTCAATAAAACGCGCAAAGTCCGTCACTATTAGATTCCCGATTGTAGTACACACGTCTCGCTTTGATCGTGGTTCTCGCTCGACTGGCCCGCTCCCTCAATCAGGTCATCGTTTTATACTGCACAAGTGCAATGTCAATGCCCGCCCGGCAACGTGGACCGAATTTCCTAAAATCAGCTTGTACTTAAAAATCCGTCACACCTGGCTAATGATTACAATACAACAATAGGCTGTTCTATAGAAACATATGCCAATAAATAAGTAAACAAAAGAAGACGATCATAAAAGAATTACAATAGTTTCAATGTTATTAGTTCAAATGCCGACGGGTAATAAATGTGAATTTGTCTTTGTCGGCGCTTAGGTTGTAACAATAATAATTGGGCATTTTAAAGCAATTTAAAAATTGCACTGGTCTTAATACAGAACTTTCAAACTTATAGATAAACAAAAACATAATCATGAATATAATTCTATATACAACTGTTATATCATACTAACCTTTTTCACACTTGATACCCACACATTGAAGATCGGGCGAATGTTTTACATCCTGAACATTTGTTGGTAAATTAATAACTGTGGGAATATTGCCTGGTAAAGGCACATTTAACAATGGATAACTGAAAGCAAAATAATAAAAATCATTTAGGAGAGATTGATATTGTAATAAACCCCAACACAAGCTAGCTATATATAGCTATAGCTAAGCTATGCAATGTACGGCACTGAAAGTTAGGTGTTTGAAGGTCTGCTGATGTGTTATAGGTAACTCAAACATCACTGTAACTGTGTTGAGGAGCAGGAATAATTCTCAACCTTTTCTGAACCGTTGCCTTTTTTAAAGGTAAACAAAAACATCTAAGCATTCCTCCCAGTCCAATGTAATTAATTTGTTATCAACTTTTTTTAAGGTTTGTCACATATGAGATACATGTATCCTTGTACAATTTTCAGAGAAATATTTGACAAAGGGCTCTCTGAGAGAAGCAAGGTAAAATGTTTATTCATGAAAATAGGTGTTTATAACTATTTAGTTATATTAAAGAATTAATAAGGTTAAAAAAATGTTGACTGTATTAAATTTATTTAATAATTTCACCACCATTTTTTTGACTACATGTGAATCTCTTGAGTGGCATCATTGTCTGAACTAAGTTTTCTTGAAAATCCTGCTAGATCATTCAATATCACAGATTAATGTTCATTATTGTTACCAACAATGGCAACAAGGCACTAGAAATAAATAAATAAGATTTAAAAAGCTGGTTGCAGTCAAAGATGCCATGAATAGATTACGAGAGATTCACCCTACCCCAAAACTTTTAATTTGATTCTGTAAGCACTACACCTACTTGGGACTGGAATTGTCACCTCAGGAATCTATGTTTTAGAAGAATATTCATGTGGAAATGGACACCACGGGTAATAAACAATACACATTGAACAGCAATGTCAAATACACCATTACAGAGCTAAGTGTTACACAGGATGGTTTGGATTTTTTAAATTAAGTTTAATTAAGTGATCATGAAGTCATTAATATGTGTTTCTACTGGTGTACATAATATCCACACAGCATTTCTATACTAGGCTCAGGGAATTGTGCATATAGTAGATAACCATAAGACATGAGCTTACCTCATTTAAAGATTTAACCTTTATATTCAGTGAGGTAATACTGCTAGCCTTCTAAGTATACTGTTTGTTTATAGTTTACCTATATTTATTTAATTTTTAGTTTACATACATTTGATTTTTGATTACAGTTAATGTAAATGTACATATCTATAATATCATAACATTTTCACTAGTGGAAAACAATGAATGTATATGTACCTACATAAATATACTGCTATTAAGTGGTGCATGCTTCCTAGCCAAAACTTGAATCCACATCTCTTGATACATACATATGTATCAAGAGATATGGATTCAATTGTATTGTTATTATTCTTATGGATTTCTTAAATAATAATATAACATAAGTAACCACAATTTCTGATTGCTGTAATAATGTGCGCGGAAGCGCTAGTCACCGCCTGAGGTTTGTGAGCGGCAGGGCGGGGGAGGTAGACAAACGTCAAGCTAACTCAGTCTGCCTTCGACCACTGTGATGGTTACAGATTCAGTTGTACTCGCTAATTTGTTCCAAACATACACAAGATAAAATATCCTAAGATGGGTCCACCATTTACACGACCATTGAAAAATGTAATTTACAATGTGCACAGTTTTTTTTTTCAGACGACGTGTCAGCTTGCAGCGTAATGAGAATTGTAGCTGGAGGAAATTCGAATCAGTAAACATGGGAAAAACCAAAATTTACTTCTCCACGAAAACCTAAAGAAATAAAAAAGAGAATCCACATTGATGATTTCGACAGGGGGGTGATACGAAGAAAAATTTATCAGTTTTATACTGTTGATAAAAAAATCCCAAGTATTTATAAGCTACTTGCAGTTTTAAAAGAAGCTGGCATCCTGCATTGCGGTTGTACCTATTTACGAGAGCTTTTACGCAACATGGGATATTTCTTTACAAAATGTAAATCTAAAAGACACATTTTAACTGAAAGACTCGGTATTGCTGAATGGCGAGTAAGATATTTAAGAGCTATACGGAAATATAGAAATGAAAACCGAAAAATATATTTTCTGGACGAAACCTACGTTAACAGAAGCCACAACTCCAATAAGTGTTCGCAATCTCCGAATCTGAGCCCGGAATTTATGCTGATATTGGCAAAGGGCGTCGTTTAGTAATTATTCATTGGGGAAGCCAGTGACGGATTAGGATTACTTGACAGGGCCTTAACAATTTTCAAATTTGATTCAAAATGTGGGGATTACCATGGCAATATGAATGATACAAATTTTTATAACTGGGTTAACCATAAATTGATGAATAAATTAGCCCCTAATTCAGTGGTCATAATGGACAATGCCTCCTACCATTGTGTACAGGTTGAGAAAATACCTACAATATCAAGTTTAAAGGGTCATGCAAGATTGGGTGAACATAATGTTGACTTTACACTAGACAATAGTAAAGCCGAACTCCTTTCTCTGATAAAAACAATTCAGTATGAAAAAATTTACACAATTCATGAAATGTTAAAGGCTGCAGGTCATATCGTTCTTCACCTTCTCCGTGTCATCCTGATCTCAACCCCATTGAGCTTGTGTGGGCCGATGTAAAAAATAATTTAGCTTCAAATTATATAAATTCTTCATTGGACGACAAAATTACAATCATCACAAGATTGTTTTCTGAATTCACTCCCGAAAAATGGCAAAAGTGTGACGACCACATACAAAAAATTGAGTACCAATCTTGGAACCACGACATGAGGTTTGACAATGTGATAGACGAGTTGATCATAAATGTAGGAAATGAATCAGATTCTGAGGAGGATATGCAAAATTGAAGACATGTCTAGTAATGAAGAAGATATGGATTAATTTTTAACCGAATACAAAAAATCATCCAACGACAACTCCCTGCCTAGAAACACAAAAAAAGCATAAAATAAAATTTTCATTGAATCTTTTTTTTTAAGTTGGTTTGATTTTTTTATAATGTACTATAAATAATAAACACTTTTGAATATGCATTTTTTGTTTAACCAGGAAATAGAAAAATACAATATTACAATTAGGTAGCCCTTACATTAATTCTAACATGTTATTCTGAGATTTATCTGCACTTAAATATATAGTGTGCGTCTTGTCAATCGCGGCCTCCCGCATCTCACCCCCCACATACCTCAGAAAGTGACTAGCGCTTCCGCACGTACGATAGTATAATTTTAATTAATTTATATTATACCAGATTATTACAAGCATGACAGTCAGATTCTTATTAAAAGGCTAAACTATTGGCCTTAATTTATGATTTCATTGATATCAATAATATATCAATTTTCCTAATATTAAACAGTGGAAACTTCACTGGAAGTAAATATTATTTGAACATGAGATTTATAAGTCTACTATACTAATAAATAAAATTTAAGTAAAAATTGCAATTTAGATGATACTAAATCATAAATTATCAATATTTATATGTAAATTTATTCCTTAGAGACTTCAATTTCAATGATTAAGTTAGTGATTAAAACAGTAATTTTTCATTAAACATAATTATGTGTATGTTACACTTATATCTAACAGTCTTCAGACAACATGAATATACAGTTCGAGTCCTGCCTGGACATAGTAGCAGACACATCTTGTTTTAGAATAAGACCAAATAACTATCTGATCAATTTTATAACAGGTATAGATGGATAGAAATTAATATACTGCTGTTGTAGGTTAGCACCTACTTTTAGAACCTATGCCTCAAGTATTTACTCTGCTAATTCGCACATACTTAAAAGATTAATATAGTTAGGTTTTATTCAGCAAAATATTATTAATGCTAATAAAGCAATGTTAGTAAATCTTTAATAACTCAGGTTTTGAAATGATCATAAATACATTTTACATAATGTTATTTAGGTGCTATAGATAAGATAATCATCAATCATAAGAAATTAACCTTCTCTAGTGACAAAAAGTTAAAGTATATATAGGCAGAGCTATGAAGAATGTTTATGTTTATACACTTAATTAAATAACTTCAAATATTTAGCCTAATTTGAATTTAATTAAGCACTTTCAAATCTAGTTTGATTATACTACCAACTGTTAATATGACAGAGAAATACACAAATTGTTCTGATTAATTGCTTTGGCTTGTGAATAATGCAAGTATACAGTTACAAATATACATTTAATCAACCAATAGTGTATAAATAAACATTCCTCATCATCATCATTATTTATATGCAACGCAATAGCAGCCGAGTGGGCAGTAGTCGGCATTGCTGATACTCACCAACACAGTAATACAACCGAGAGTGCGAGCGTGATTGCTGCAACAGGATAAGACGAACAGAATAAACCATAAGTATAATAAATCTGTGCCACTCTCTCAGGTAATGTGGACCCTGCCATCCTTGTCATATGTTATTCAATAACCCGTTTATTTTTCGAGAAACTGGTTGAAAATTCATGGAATTATTTCAGTAATATTCACGTCACAGACGCAAGTCGCTGGTATGATGGTACACTATAATGCTATTGAAGTCACATTTATCACGATCTATCGCATGTGCAGTTGCAATGTGGCCAATTACTTGAATATTTTGCATCATGCACAGGCATGCGACTAGAGTATTGCACTTCTTTAAATACACAACTTCGTCCTTGTCTTATTACATCAACCATCACAAGCTCAAGGCTCTAGCATAACAGATGTCCATCCATTGAATACTAAAATATGACAGTGATTGTTTGTCAGTTTGACATATTGTTTGCTTATTTTTTTTATTTATCATCAAATGGGTTGTTAGCTAATATCAAAATGACCATGAACTCCGAACACATATCGGGTGTAAACCAAGCCAAACTCAGTCTCAATCAAATTGTTGGTATTTGATTGGCGTCAAATAATAGAAAAGTGAAATTTCTATCAAATAATGAAGTTTTCTTCAAAAACATGTAAAATCACAGAATATATTGTATATTTAAAGCGCCAAATTATTGCTTACAACTAATCATCATAATACAACTGTATGATAAATATATTAATAAACACTGCACCAATACTTGTTCATATCTCGATCGAATTATGGCTCAAAAAGCTATCAAGCCAGAACAATAAAAAAAGAAAAAGATTTATGGCGGGAACTTGAATGTCCTTTTAAATTGGTAAAAGACGTATGAATGTCTAAATTTAGCAACAACTGCGAGATAATTATGGTTTTTATTGCAAATACGTCCACGTTAATAAGAATTGGGAAACTATAATGTAAGTTTCATTTAAAAACAATTTGATAACAACCACCACTTGTTATATACTACTTTCTGAAAATTAAATACATTTTGATTATGCAAATTAACTCCTAATGTAGCCAACGTTTATAAATTATTGCTACAAGTTCCATTCTCGTCGAAATTTTGTTCATGTTAACTGACTATCATTAAATAACTTTTAAGCTAATTTTCCGATCTTCGTTTATAATTTTATCATAAACCGTTGGATTTTGATCTGAAAGTTTAATAGTGTTGGAACTTGAATTTAGAATTTAATCTTTCCTATATTATTTATAACTTCATCCACGATTGACTAGATATTGCTGCAGGATTCCTGGGACACAAGGTCAAGGTCAGGAATATAAAAAATGAAAGCTATCGTTTGAGTAAAAACTATGGCGGAATAAATAATAAAACTACGTTTTAACGGTTTTAAGCGCGGTAATTTTATTTGATTTTGGTTTTTCCGACGTTTCGGCCACTTTTCAGTGACCGTGATCACGGAAGACAAAGATGTCAAGTGTTAACGAGTATTGTTAAAGTTTTATTTAGCCTACCGCCAACTTATTAATTTTAATTATTTAATTTTGTTTATGGTTATTATTTAATCTATGGGAGCCTAATCTAATTTACTACCGCTTCGCAACATGTTATGGCTTGAAGAGAAGAAGCGGCGCAAGAAACTCTTCAGCAAACATGCCTAGCTCTAATAATTTTATATAATATTAAAATGGGTGGAAGGAAAAATAAAAGTAATTATCAGTCAAGTTGGTTTGTGTTCCGTTGTACGCAGAAAGAGCTCACAGTGTCTTGAGGTCTGGCAGCTGGTTTTTGCTGGGTTTGGGTCTTAATAGTTTTGATAATTGGATCCCAAACAGGTGGTACTTGCCAACCATCTTCTCTATTGAAATTTGGGTGTTTTTTGATTTCAATAGCCTCACGCATCATTCTAGGTATGAAACGATTCTCTTTCGCGAGGATTTGTGGGTTATCGAATCTGATGTAGTGGTTGGGTTTATCCAGCGTGTGTTCACTGATCGCAGACTTCGTAGACCTTGTGTGTTTCATATCAGCAATGTGTTCTTTTACTCGTGTTTTTATGCTCCTCTTTGTTTGCCCAATGTATGACAATCCACACTCACAATCAAGCTTGTAAACCCCTGCATCCTGGAGTGGGATATTGCATTTCACAGGTCTCAGAAATTGGGTAATCTTTTTCTGCGGCTTGAAATATGTTTTGATTGAAGCTCGCCTGAGGATGTGATTAATTCTGTCTGTGACCCCCTTGATGTAGGGTAGGGTAGCAGGGCACCGCTCAACTGAAGGTGGTTTGGGGCCTTTGTGACGTTGGTGTGGAGTCTTCAGCTGATTGCGTTGTAGAACTCGCTTGACATGCTGAAGCTCTCCAGCTATGTGGTTCTCGTCACAAATTTTCCGTGCTCTCTGAAACAAAGATTTGCCCACGGTAGCTAACTGACTAGGATGGTGGTGAGACGAAACGTCGGAAAAACCAAAATCAAATAAAATTACCGCGCTTAAAACCGTTAAAACGTAGTTTTATTATGTATACAAGTCGCGAAAACTTAAGAAAATATTATATGGCGGAATAAGCTAAATTTTTATGCACGCGAACAACTAAAAACCACTCCCAGAAAAATTCTCGCGGGATTCCCAGGATATAAAATATCACACATTTTATTATATTAAATATGCTATCGATCAGCGAAAAAATTACATGGGAATTAGTTTTTTTTAATCTGTCCATTTAAATAATTCCCAGAAAAATTCTCGCGGAATTCCCAACATAAAAACTGGCGCAAATTTTAAGTATAAGAATTTGCTGTTGCTCAGCGAAAACCGCATCGTAATCCGCCCAGTAGTTTTTACGTGAATCCCAATGAAACAGACAAGAAATCAAAATAAATTGCATCATGTTCTCCATCGTTTCTTTCAATAGTCTATTCAAGTTGTTTCTTTGAAATAGCTTTAGTGTGTGTGTCATGGATGGCGGTGACATTCTTGGGCGGAGATCTGCTCTGGGAACTGCAAGCGGAAGTGCTTGCCAAGGTTCGACGCTTTCGGCAGGATGCCAAAGCTAGGGGCCTGGTTTACTGCTGGGCAGAGATTGACGCGATTAGGACGCGTTAAACCGCGACCATGATCCAAACATGGCAGAGAAATATAGAATCTCCTGAGGTCGGCACTGTTACAGTGGAGGCGGTTCGTCCCTACCTACTGCGATGGCTCGCGCGAAAACGCGGGACTCTGACCTTTAGGATGACGAAGATACTTACCAAGCACGGAAGACTTGGGTAAGTATTTGCATCAGATTGTGGGGTGTCTGCCTTCCCCTCAGTGCCGCGAGTGCGGCGCACTAGACACTGCGTTTCATACTCTGGTCGAATGCGCTACATGGCAACCACAGAGGTTCGAGCTCGAGGCCATCGTAGGGCCGACCGATTCGCCGAGGGGATTGGTTGAGGCCATGCTCCACAGCGATGATCACTGGTTAGCGGTTTCTTCCTTTTGCGAGGCAGTAATATTCCGCAAGGAAACTGCTGAGAGAGTAAGGGAGAGAGCTGCGCACACTCGCCTCGGTCGCCGTCGTCAGACTGGCCTCCGGAGACATAGGTATGCGCAAAATCTCCTCCCATGATTCCATCGCAGGGGTCCGCGCATCGTGGGGATGCGACGGGTCCAACCTCTATTGGTGATGTGGGTCAGTCTGCTCAACGAGGTGACCTAAGCTTGTTGCGCGGTTGGACAATGGGTGCAGCTTCGCTCGTCATCTCATGTTCTTCCACACAAGCACCGGGTATGGGACGCAGGTTTAGGTTTAGCGGAGTAGTTGGTTCCGCCCAGCCTTCGCACACGTTGCGCAGCGCTTATCGCCACGATCCGGCCTCACCCTCCACAGCCGAGAGGGAGTCAGTATGGTACGAAATGTATTCCCCCCTGCGCATCTAGAAAAAAAGGAAGAAGTTCCCAAGCATTAGACGAATAAAGTCGAAAAGATGGCCCTGTGATCGCGTTTTATAGGCGCCATCCACCGTTGCAATTCACTACATGGTCATGGCAATAACTTGCCAAGGACTTTGGCACCACGGTTTTTAATATTTTGCTCTAGTGTTTAGTTCCACCTTCACTAGATGGCATCACGGCTATCTTGGAATAGATATTTTTAATTTAAAATTAAGTTTGACAATAACATGGCCCAATTCTTGACCTAGATGTCCTTTTGTAATAACGCTGAGGGAATGCGTTTGCCTACTGTTTCCAGGCCCGGGAGGAGGTTATCGGACGGCGCGTGGGACGCGAACGAAACCGCGGGCAAAAGCTAATAACATAATACATTTATTCAGGGTGTCGATTTAGTACAATGAATTTAAAAAAAGATATGAAAATTAGGTTGTCTAATTCAGACCAGCAGATTCCAAAAATACAACTTTGAGAGTTTTTTCTGTCTGTTAGAGCATCATGTGAAAGCTACTGAACGGATTTAAATGAAACTCGACACGGAGTTATGGCTGGTTCTCGTGAATATAATACTAAACATATACTAAACATTCACGTACCTGACCATCGGTTGAATTCTGACATTACTCGTACGGAGCTTATGTCAAATTTTAACCAATAGTAAGGCAAATGAACGGTCGGTAAGATCTAGGAATCGGCTATTAGCTTATAAACGAGGTCAACACTTAGGATATTTTCTCCCGATAAATGACATCGTTTCCGTGGGATAGACGAATATAACCAAAAGGTGGCGCTGCGGTCGCGTTTTTGTGCAGCCGTTGTACTTCATTAAGAAAAACGCCGTCGTGATGGCAACACGAACGAAGTTTCGCTTGTACTGCTAATAAATAAATCTATATATATAAAACAAAGTCGTGTTAGTTACACCATTTATTATAACTCAAGAACGGCGGGATAAATTTATATGATTTTTGTGTTTCTGGAATTGTCTTCTTACGGAATAGGATACTAATAATATTCATCAATAAAAAAAATATCATTAAAAAACATCAGTCACAACATCAGTCTAGCATTCATTTGTCTCATTTAGGTGAATTATTTTTGTGTGTGTTCAAGCGGGTCCCGGGATGGTTTAGATTGGATTCACGGTAGGTGGCGCCGCTGAACACCTGTTTAACGGTGGGACCGATTTTGATGAAAAATCTAAATTGTGGTTTTTTTCAAGTAGATTCGAGAATGGTTTAGATTCTTTAGATTAACAATTTGTCCTGGTTGACGGCGCTGCAATCGGTACCTAGATTTTTATTTTTTACGGGCAAGACAACTGCCGGGTATAGCTATAGTTTATTTATGATTGTGTCTTTCGTGTTACGTTATCGCTGTCTATATAAAATTCAATTAATTGCTGTTCGTTAGTCGCTAAAACTCAAAAACGGCTTGACCTATTTGAATATTTTTTGTTTTGTTCGGTCTAATAGAGGGGTGGTTGAAAAGAAAAAAAATAAGGAAAGCGTTTTGCTATCATTAAAAAGTTTTAATTTTAAAGAAGACAATTCCAAATTCAAATTACGAAAAAGTGCGATTTTCATTTGTTTTTCTTATTGTTAAAATGAGTGAATCTAATGAAGAAATTCTATACATTTTAAAATTTTACTACAAAAAAGGTAAAAATGCAACACAAGCTGCGAAAAAATTTGCGATGTTTATGGACCTAACGCAGTATCTGTGAGAGTAGCGCAAATTTGGTTTAAGTGTTTTCAATCCGGAAATTTTGATATCAAAGATGCACGTCGCTCTGGTCGCCCTCTTACGGACAAAATTGATGCCATTTTTGAAAAAGTGGAGCAAGATCGATATTATATATATATATATATATATATATATATATATATATATTAGATAGATATTAGTAGTTACGATGTAGCTGGAGAACTGAGAATTGACCACAAAACGGTTTTGGCGCATTTGAAAAAAGCTGGGTACACAAAAAAGCCGGATATTTGGGTGCCTCATGAGCTCACTGAAAGAAACCTAATGAACCGTGTACTTATTTGTGATTCTTTATTACGACGTAATGAAACCGAACCATTTTTGAAGAAGCTGATAACTGGTGATGAAAAGTGGATCACGTACGACAAAAACGTGCGAAAAAGATCGTGTTCAAAGGCCGGTCAGGCTTCACAGACTGTGGCGAAACCCGGGTTAACTCGCAACAAGGTGATGCTGTGTGTATGGTGGGATTGGAAGGACATTATTCATTATGAGCTGTTACTGCCAGGCAGGACCATCGATTCTGAACTGTACTGCGAACAACTGGTGAGATTAAAGCAAAAAGTTGAGAGAAAGCGGCCGGAATTAATCAACAGAAGGGGTGTGGTTTTTCACCATGATGACGCTAGACCTCACACATCTTTAGCCACTCAGCAAAAATTACGACAGTTTGGCTGGGAGGTGTTAATGCATCCGCCGGATAGTCCTGACCTTGCACCTTCAGATTTTCACCTGTTTCGGTCTCTGCAGAATTCCTTAGGTAGTGTCAGGTTAACATCACGAGGAGACTGCCAAAACCACTTGTCGCAGTTTTTTGATCAGAAGCCCCAAAATTTTCATAGCAATGGGATCACGTCCCTACCTACAAGATGGCAAAAAGTTATCCAACAAAATGGCACCTACATACTTTAGTCAAATGTAAATAAACTTTATAAAAAAACCTTTTGAATTTTTTTATAAAATGCGAAGAAACTTTTTCCCCAACCTAATATTACTAACTCTGGTAACTCGCCTATTGTCTTTTATTAAACTTTTCATTGCTAGCACGTTTTCTTCCGTAACAGCCCTCAAAGGGCGACCACTTCTTTCTTCATCCCCCAAAGTTAGTCGACCGCGCTTGATTTCGTTTATCGTCTATCCCTTTCTAACATGTATCTGTACTTGTCTTTTCTGTCCAGAAATTTTTACCTTTTTCCAAAAGTTTTTAAACCAATTAGTTTGTTCCACCATCACTCGCCACAATATGATAAACAAATTTGAAGCAGGCTCGGTGTTTACGACATCACTGCAGGTGATGAGTTCTGGTTTTATCAATACGATCCAGTAACGCAACGATGGTGGTGAGACGTTGCGATCCGGTAGTAAATTAGATTAGGCTCCCATAGAGTAAATAATAACCATAAACAAATTTAAAACTAAATAATTAAAATTAACAAGTTGGCGGTAGGCTAAATAAAACTTTAACAATTTGGCATTTGACATCATGGTCTTCCGTGATCACGGCCACTGAAAAGTGGCCGAAACGTCGGAAAAACAAAAATCAAATAAATTACCGCGCTTAAAACCATTAAAACGTAGTTTTATTATGTATACAAGTCACGAAAACTTAAGAAAATATTATTTTATATTGTACAAAAACAGTGACATTCGCGTTGTACAGTTGCCTAGTTGAAAGAGTGATGCTAGATACTCTACGAAGTGGAAAAGGTGTAGGAAAATGGACCCCGGGCTTCATACGCAACAGTAGCTGGAGATAAAATCTGATTTTACCACTATGATGATGTTGTTATCATTATATTAATACGAGAAGCAAAAACTTTGTACCCCTTTGTACGAAAATTGCGCGGACGTAAGGAGTAGGAGTATACAATTTTGCACACTTATAGTTTATAGGAGTACAGATTGCTAATATTTTTAAAAATTATGCATAAAAATTGATTAAATCAATAAAAAAACATTACACACACTACCATGAGTTTGACACACGTGTGTGTGTTAATTTGACTTTAACAATAAACAAAAGAGTATATATGCGTGTGCATATATATTCTTTTGTTTATTGTTAAAGTCAAATTATAATAAAAGGTGATGTCAGGAGCCTTAAGAACAGACGAGCTTGCATGACAAGAGTTATGAATGTCAAAGAGGCAAGTGAGGTGTGTAAGAATAAGCCTAAATGGCACTCTGTTGTTCGTGCCTACCCCGCAAGGGAACTGGCGTGAAGTTATGTATGTATGTATGTATGTATAATAAAAGTGTAGCCTTGGCGAAATCTGTGATTATAGAAGTATAGTCTTTGACAACAGAACCTTAATAATATTCAAACTTATAATTTAAATTAATTATTATGATTGAATTCCGACCTGTGGGCGACCACTAGACATAATAATTAGATGTATTGTGGGCTTCTTATCCAATTCATGGATAATATAATAAAAAATTAAATAATAATACAGAATAATGACCCAGTACAGACGCATCGTGGCGCGGTAGACAGCGGAGTGACATAATTGCATATCGCCGCCTGCCGCAGCCTTTCAATGCAGAGGGCCCGTTATACGCTTTCTGAGGACAGCAGTATCTAGTAACCAATATTTTTTTATTAGTATGCATGGGCGTGGTATCGTGAAGTAACGTCAGGCGGGTTATGGAAAATTATACTAGTGTTTTTTTTAAATTTTATGAGATAATCGAATTTGTACGTACAATGCGTTACAAATAAAAAAATAAAGTCGGCTAAATCGAACCAGTAGATTCCGAAAATAACTTTTAGAATGTTTTATAGCTGTTTGTCGTCTGCAGGGGCCATCCATAAGTTCGTCACACGAATTTCATGATTTTTGACCTCTTCCCCGTCCTCGTCACAGCTGGTCACATTCCTGACTCTTCCCTCCCTGGTGTGACAATCAGATATTTTACAGTTTTGCCTCAAGAAACTATTCAATTAAAACAGCAGTTCCCTAATTAGCTTAAATTAGATTTTGAAATGTGACGTCACGAAATTTAAGTAACCCCCCTCAATGGATGAAGTAATTTACGGATGATTCCTTATGTCTGCCTGTTAAAACACCATGTGAAACCTACTGAAATAATTTAAATAAAGTTCAACACAATTAGCTTATTTTATACTAGCTTATGCCCGCGACTTCGTCCACGTGGAATAGATAAAAAAAAGTTTAATAAAATCCCGATTTTGAAACATTCATCATTGATGCTCCGCTCCTGTTGCTCTTAGCGTGATGATATATATAGCCTATAGATTTCCTCGATAAATGGGCTATGTAACACTGAAAGAATTTTCAAATCAGACCAGTAAGTAGTTCCTGAGATTAGCGCGTTCAAGTAAACAAACTCTTCAGCTTTATATATTAGTATAAGGTTAAACCAAATTACACATTTTATAATTATATCTTGCGCAATACAATATAAATACGTTCTCTAAAACAGCTTGAATTTAAAGCCGAATTAAACGCTCGCATAAAATGGCTCAATCATTTCAAGTTTGAACAAATTAGTACTTAGCCGAGGACGTCTTTAGAGAAAACACTTAAGAGTAATAATAAAATACAAACAGTTTGGTGAGATGTAGGGGGATGCTTGAGTAGGGTGTGGGGGTAAGCTGTCTTATCGCGAATGTACCTCTGCGGAAACCCCGCGACCACTCGTTCGCCGCCATCACAGGTGCATGAATGGAGCCGATAAGCCGCATTTGCGTGACAGTTTGAATCTTTTCTACATTTGGACGGACAATCCGTCTTGTGTAAATTAGCCAATGAACGCTGTACAATATTTGATTAAAGTATTAGGTCCTTACATATGAAGTTGGCGTTTTGACGTACTGGCCACTTTGATCTTAAATATCTCCTCTTTGGTTAGGAATTCCAATTTCCAATTTATACAGCTATTTACATTTGCTTTTGTGTTTTGCAAATTGTAATTCATTTGTTTTTTCCTCTTTTGGTTTTTTCTTTGCGTCACTCAGTTTACAAAATGGAAAACTTGAAATATCGCATTATTTACGAGTACGAGTTCCATCGTGGCACCAATGGTGCCGAAACGGCTCGAAGGATTAATGATGTGTCTGGCGGCGGAGTCGCAAAAGAAAACACAGTGCGTTTTTGGTTCCAACGTTTTCATTCTGAAAATTTCGACCTGCAGAACAAGCCCCGTGAACGGCCGGAGACCAAAGTTGATAAAGCAGAATTGAAGGCTATTGTGGAAGCGGAGCCATCGCAAACCACGTCCGAAATAGCTGCAGGCTGCGGTGTTAGTGATAAAACTGTTTTAATCCACTTGAAGCAAATTGGGAAGGTGAAAAAGCTTGAAAGGTGGGTACCTCATGAATTGAGTGCAGCAAACCGACAAACGCGCGTCGACTGCTGCGTTACATTACTCAACCGGCACAATAATGAAGGGATTTTAAATCGAATCATTACCTGTGATGAAAAGTGGATCCTGTACGATAATCGGAAACGCTCATCACAATGGCTGAACCCTGGCGGACCAGCCAAATACTGCCCCAAGCGAAAATTTACTCAAAAAAAATTACTTGTGAGCGTTTGGTGGACTAGTGCGGTTTCGTTCACTACAGCTTTGTTAAATCTGGCCAGACGATTACGGCGGATGTCTATAGTCAGCAACTGCAAACCATGATGGAAAAGCTAGGTGCTAAACAACCGAGGCTGGTCAATCGGTCTAGGCTACTGCGGCTTCAGGACAACGCTAGACCACACACTGCACAAAAGACGGCTACCAAATTAGAGGAGCTTCAATTGGAATGTTTAAGACATCCACCGTACTCCCCGCACCTTGCTCCAACAGATTACCATTTTTTTCGAAATTTGGATAACTTCTTGCAAGGGAAAAAATTCAACTCCGATGGAGCAGTCCAAAGCGCCTTCAAAGATTTTATTGATTCCCGTCCGAATGGTTTTTTTTAGTAAAGGGATCAATGAACTACCTATGAGATGGCAGAAGTGCATAGATAGCAATGGTACATACTTTGATTAAATAAATATATTATATTAAAAAAAAATCGACTTTATGTTCCTCCCTTACAAAACTCCAATTTCATATGTAAAGACCTAATATTAGGAAAATTGACGATGCACTATCTCAGTTGGATGTAGCCGAATAAAATCAGTGCTAGGCTAAGGACGCATCTCAGTCCAGGCAATTCACTTTGTTCACGTTCACACATACACACATTCACGTTCCGTATAAGGATTTGGTATTTGTTACGTAAGTATGAAATATTTAAAATCACACATTTAAAGTCGCAATATATTGATAACGTCAAATATATAACGATACAAGTTTACATTTAACCACTTTCGCTGGTACTCGAGCTGTAAATAATTATCAACATACTTCTGTAGCAACTCCACAGGCAGTGTTTGTTTACCGTGTTTTAATTGCTGCTCCTATGCTCACTTTGCACTTGACTGTGAGCAAAGACAAACGTCAAAATAATTAAAGATTATTTATATATAAAACATTGTAAGTAGCTCTCTGAAGCAAGTGATCATGAGAGCAGTATGTAAACATGTAAGTTTGCGTTACTAATTCATTAACCCGCGTACGAAAATTGACACGGAGCAGAGTGTAAGTCAGCAGCAGCAACAACGACAGTGACAGGGCGAGTATGGTGTTTACGTACTCACACAGCCCACTTTCCTATTTGTTGTCGTGGACATGGGCAAACTAAGGGTAACATTTATACCGTTAAATCAAGAATAGAGTAACGGCCTAAGCAATGGCTTAACTAATCTAAACAACATTTTTCCGATCTTTCAAATAAATCTAAAAGTAATGCATAGCAGTTATCGAATTTGGACACTCAAAAAATAAATAAATACAATGAATTTAATAATTATTTTTTTCTGTCTGTGGATGTATAATTCTCAGCTCTATGCCACATTATGTTCTAGATGCTCACTTTTTAACAACGTTAATAACGGTGGAATTAAAGCGCGAGAGGCCGCCGAGGACGATTTAATTAAACCTTAACGAAGATCCCCTCCCTTTAGCCTCTGTACCGCATTCACCTGATGTTTTATTTTATTTTTGTACCTGTTCTTAATCAGTTTTACAAATCAAATGGCCAACAATAACATTCCTATCAGACTCCACCTTACAGATCACAATCGATTTTACAGACGCAGAGTTTAAGCTGCAAATTCGCCTACAAAAACGTGCAGTATCATCGTCGAAGCGCTAAAGTTTTTCACAGGTAAGTAGTGATTTATCAACACAATAGGTAGTAGCATTTTAAAAACATTAGATATTTAGATAAGGAAACCAGTGCGTGACATATCAGCTGGCGGAATAGGTGACAGATTCTTTGCTGATCCCACGTGATTTACGAACGTGGTTCACATGCCTGGACTCGGTGAACATTAAAATTAAACCCTAAAAGATGTTATTTACGCACATGACAGTGGCAGGCGCGGCAGTGGTCTCGTGTATAGGTGCGCTGAGAGTTCTATTTATTGTCATTTGTCTATAAAATCCTAAATAGAAAATATGTGTGAAAATCAGTGTTATTTTGTAGACATAATTTATTTCAAAACAAACCCACACAAAAGAAATAACACCAAAGCATAAAATTGTGTTCGCTTTTTCATTAAGGTGAGGCTGTTCATTTGCAAAATGATAAATATGGCATAAATTATTTCATTTAATATTCAATTCGCTTCTTTCGCAGTTTGCTTCTGATATTACGGGTAACGAGTAGATACTTTGGGCCGACACCCTTTTTATTTTTTCCCGGGCCTGAGAGTGATACTGTTTGCTTGTAGGCTCTTAATTTGAGCTCAAATATAGGGGGAGATACGTTCAAAAGAACTCTCGACAAATCCTAGGCTAAGCTCGCTGAATGCACATCTGAGGCCAATATTTTCCTTTTCATATTTTGTTTTTGCTTGTATCATAATTTTCATTGCAATTCTATTAGTATTGTGTACTTCTTTATTTTTATATACTATAAAATAAAGTCAAAGAAGCAAGTGAGGTGTGTAAGAATAAGCCTAAATGGCGCTCTGTTGTTCGTGCTTACCCCGCAAGGGAACTGGCGTGAAGTTATGTATGAATGTATGTAAAATAAAGTCGCTTTCCGCATTTGTCTGTCTGTATATCCGCTAAGTCCTAAACCACGCAACGTATTTTTAATCGGTTTTCACCATCATTTAGATAATTTTTCAAGGAAGGTTTGTACATATGTATAACTAGCTGACCCAGCCATGCGTTACTGTGGCTCAGTAAAAAATAATTTTAATTATAGATTAAAATGAAACCTAATTTATTTAATAACATGATGTCCTAATTTTATTTGGATCAAAAAACATAAAAATCGCTTGAGTAGTTCGCAGTCAAACACTGTGACTTGGATTTTTTATATATGTAGATTAAGCCATATATACTATACTAGCTTTTACCCGCGGTTTCATTCGTGATAAATAAAACCTAATCAAGTTTTTATGTAAGTAAAATAGAGCTAAGTTCTTACCGGAATGTTACCGGGACGCAGCGAAGTGTTTGTTTGATCTAAAAAAAATGCTAAATTTACATGTGTACTTTTTTATCACGGTCTGAAAGTATGTCTCGAATATATCCTGAGACGTTACAACGGATTTTAAAGGAATTTAAAACAGGTATTATATAATTATCTTAAATGTTGATTTATACCTAATCCATTTGCATGCTGTGTTCGCACCCAGAAGGCAATTCAGCAACTATATTCTCTGTGTTCTAGATCTGTTTAAAAGTAAGCTGAGTTGGCTGGTCAGTTTGCGAACCAAACTTAAAAAAAAATAAACGATTGAATGATTGATGGAAAATATGAAATACGGCAGTTTATTCATTCATGTATACATGTATTAAAATAAAGCAATATAATAAAACAACACAATTTATTTGAGTAATTTCAGTATTTTATTAAAGTCATATAAGGCTGCTAAGGGCGGTCACGTCACTTGTGATAGTTCGTGAAATTTACGACGTGTTTTATTATAATTTAGTGTTGCAACTAGCAGTAAAGTCGGGCTTAAGAGATCAGAACGTTCTTTGGTATGGAGGTCACATGACTGCGACGCGACGGCGACTAAAAGCCGACCTGGTGTAACTATAACACCTTGTTATAGAAACCTTTACTATAGTTATAGCGCAGCCTATATTTATAAATTAAATTATTTACAATTTTTACACTTATTAAATATTTAATAGTTATTGGCTAGGCTTTGAAGAAACATGAAAAACGTTAATATCTAAAGAGTTTTGATATTTATCATCATAATATTGTATTTATTAAATAATTTTCTCACAGCAATGTAAAGGAGTAAAAAGAATAAAAATGTAATGAGATGAAAATTCGGTCATCACCAATCCTCCGACGCGGCGTGAACGGGGCCTCGCTGAACCCCAGTTTTCCGCAACTGCGAACTTATGAAATTTAAAAAGTTCTCAGTGCCGGGGAAAAATGTGATTAAATATGTTTTGTTCAAGAGCAAGACATTAAAGCGATGTTAAGGGTGTGATAATGAGGGCGTTGATAAGCGTTTATTAGCCGGGCGGCCCCGGGCCGGCGATCTCAATAATAACGCGCCGCCGTAACGCTATCAAGGGGGAATTAAATCATTTTAACGTAGTTTGCTACGGGACTCCTTCAAAGAAAAAACTGCTGCGATATGACTCTTATTTGACTTTGGAGACGCGCCGTTCGCGCTTTACCGCTTTGTACTCATTTAAATTGATGACTTTGTTTTCCGGGGTATCTTATTTTTAAACAGGGTGTTCACTTGGTTTCACGCGTGTAAAAGACGATTTTTCAATCATCAGATAGAAGTTATCAGTGAAAGAAATTATAACTTGACTAGATTTAAAATAAGACAATTCAACTGGTTTATTCATGCAACTGTAATTTTTAATTTTGTCATGTTGTATTTTATTCTTATGAATAACTCTTATCTCGTGGTTGTAAAATTAGCCCTAAGTATAGTGTTTATCTTAAAACTCATGTGCCTATGTTTGTTTTACATATATAATCAGGGTACGAAGAAGTAACAAACTATTACATAATCTTAATTTATCGACATTTGATTGATCGATATTTGATATTATAAATAGCAATTGTAGAATAATAATTTTATTATAGTTTTGTAATATCAAAGTGTGAAAAGTAGAATACATTAATTTTAAGAAAGAGACAAGTGTTCCACACCTAGTAAAGTTTCCGCAGAGGTGGCGAACATCTTTGATATTCGAATAAGACATTCAAAAAAGCATTCACCCGAAAATACCCGATTATCTCACAGACATGTAAAATACTTAACTGTATTAGATATAATTAGATTAAGTTATTAGTAATTGCACGCATTTCATGCGCCGATAGGCAATAGTGATTATTAATTAGTTACGGTTATCGATTAAATTTGTAACAACAGTTTGGAATAGAACATATTATTATCTATACATACATACATACATACATACATAACTTCACGCCAGTTCCCTTGCGGGTAGGCACGAACAACAGAGTGCCATTTAGGCTTATTCTTACACACCTCACTTGCCTCTTTGACATTCATAACTCTTGTCATGCAAGCTCGTCTGTTCTTAAGGCTCCTGACATCATCTATAATATTATAAAATTCTAAACATGCCGTGTCTGTACATTAAAGTTATTAAAAAAAACGACTGGAATATAATGTATAAACGGTGGAGAACACGATGCATTTTTTTTTTGATTTCTTGCCTGTGTTTCCGTTTGTTCGGTATTCTCGTAAAAAAATTCGAAAATCGTTTAAGTAGACGATTTCGATTCGGTTTTCGCTGATCGTCAGCAAATTCTTAGATTTAAAATCTGCGTTACTTTTTATCTTGGGAAATTCAAGTCAAGCGTGGACGAAGTCGCGGGCTTATCTTAGTTAACTATATATGCTGTAGTTGTAGATTGTAGCAGCAGTAGGCTAGCGGGGCGTTAAGTTGTGGGCTTACACGCGGTCGCAGGTGCGATGCGGGCAGGGTTTAACTGCGACAAACCACACTATTGAAGCTCTCCACTCAGGACAATAACATGATTTACAAGAGAAAAGCCGACATACATTATCGGGCTTATATTATAAAACATCCTATAATCCATAATATGAATATATATAGAACTTCAACTTCCGTATGTTTGCCGCCGCTAAATTCGAAAATGAGTTTGATTTTTATATAACGTTTCGTTTTATTGTTTTATGTATTTTGTGTTACGAAGTTACTAGTTAAAAAAAGATAGTTGTGACGTAGGTACTACACACACAAACGGGGAAATTAAATTTAACATTTTAGTGAAGCTTTCATTGGATTTCAAATTGATTTATTTATAGGTTTAGCTTAGTCTTTCAACCAAAAGATAAACTAGTTAGTTTTTGGAAGCTCTTTGGTTACTGAAAACTAAATAGATATAAGATCAGCTAACCACAACATTAACCGGTTAGACACGCATGCGGCACCTCAAATTAGACACGGCCCATAAAACGGCGACTGCAATTAGTGCTTTAAAATTTCATTTTGATTGGTATAATTGCATCTCTTCAGCGGAGCCGCGGAGGCACAGTTGTTATTAAGCGTTTCAAATTTAATATCATTTGCATAGACGTGACCTGCGGTGCGCGGTGAAGCGGCTTGGTGGCTACGAAAGATTATCTCGTATAAACGCGGCGTAGTGAATAGTAGAATGCGTGCAGTTGGTATTTACAACTCCATCCAAACATCTACAGTTATGTGACAATATATTAATTGTTATTTTTTTGACAAACATACATAATAATATATAATTTAAAAAGTAAGATGCGTAGCATACGGAACGGTTAACTGAGGCTAATAGGATCACTTTATAATACAGTAGCTGTGCCCGCGACGTCGTCCACGTGGAATTTGCTTTCAAAACCCTCGAAGTTTGAAACATTCTTCATTGGTGCTCCGCTGCTATTGGTCTTAGCGTGATGATATATAGCCTATAGCCTTCCTCGATAAATGGGCTATCCAACACTGAAAGAATTTTTCAAATCAGACCAGTAGTTCCTGAGATTAGCGCGTTCAATCAAACAATATTAGTTATATTTGGCTACAACATTAATACATTACATTACATATTATTACACATTATATTACATTTAAAATATCGCGATATCTTTTGAATGAAACGTCTGAATTGAATAATTCAAAAAGTTCTAAAAAGATATTGAATTCATCTTCAATATGTAGCAATTTATTTTGATAAAGATTAATACCAAGGTACAACATAAAGAGTTATTGCAGCGACGGCAATTTAATTATTTAAAAAAAGAAAAGAAAACACTTATTGTGAGATAACTACAATAGTTAGACATATGGTTACGCGATATTTTTTGTAGACAATTATATGTTCTGCAAAGTAGTAGTACATTGTTTTGTTCTATAATCAATAGTTTTCGCAGCGCACGCCGTGTAAGGATTTTTTCGGATCATTTTTTTACACCTCGGGTTACATTATTGGACTTTTAGTAAGGATCCCTACGTTTTTTGAAAATATAATATAGCTTATAGCCTTCCTCGATAAAGGTATTATTAAACACAAATAATTTTTCAAATCGGACCAGCGGTTGCTGAGATTAGCGCGTTTAAACAAACAAACAAATTCTTCAGCTTTATAATATTAGTATAGATGACAGCCAGCTTGATTTCATATGGGTATTATTTTGTATGTTTGATTCTAACAAGGGCCTTATTAATATAATTAGTAAACCGGTTATTATTATTTTTTTGGTATAATTTGCTAAAAGTAATGTAATGATAATAAGATATTTAAACGACTACTCATCGAATTGCGTCATGTTAATAATTTTAAAAGAAATCATTTTTGTATTTGTGTACTGACTGAGAATAAATAATATATTATATTTCTTATCTCGGAAAAATGAAAGTCGTCCAGAATACAGATCCAAAGTTGCTATAGTTGTATTAGCTATAGCAACTATTATATATATATATATATATATATATATATATATATATATATATATATATATATAACTAACTAACGTAATATTTGTTATTACTTACGTGTGTTAATCGAATTGGTTTAGTCGAAGAAAAGATTTTACGTTTCCTTTGTGTAGTTCTAAATGACAAAAATATTAATTGTTAGAGAAGGTGGCAAGAGCGTAGAGCCGAGGCAGGAGGAGAGAGGCGGCCAACTCCCCCCTGTCACAGATACAAATCGCGCGGATTTACGCGCACTCGAGCCCCACCGGAATTTATCTGGCGCTTCTATTTACGTATATCCTTTTATTTGTTTCGCTCCTATTAGTCCCGATAGAGAATTTTTATGTTTGCATGCCCCCGGCGCCTGCCCTCGTAAAGCGGCGACTTGTGAACGCTTTACAGCGTCGATAACACAATTTTCACGCGTTTGAACTACGTTTATCGGATTATATGGCAATAACTTAACATTACCATTTCCAGTAAATATTTTCGTTTACAACCCTGCTGGCTTAACGTGACTAATTACAGCTGTTTGTTGTGCTAAATCCAGGTGTGTTAACAAGGCAGTTCTCGTGGCTAAGTAATGACAGCAATGCTTGTAGATTCTATTCAAAACAACTTAATTGCATTGTCACCAATGGTTACAGTATCAGAATATAATTATTATCGTAAGAAAGTTAAGAAAACGCAAGTTTTCTTAACTTTCTTACGTTACCGTAACAACGTACGTTAAAATTACCACGTGTTACCAACGACGAAGGAAAACATAGTAATGCAACCTGCACATCGAGATAACCGATGTGTCAAACCTGCCAAGCCGCCTTGGAAAAGCGTGGCGGGTATACTGTCCGTTCCCCAATAATGGGAGGCCCTATCCCAGTATTGGGACATTTATGGGCTGTTATTATTATTTACAGTTAATAAGCGTGTACTTCTGTCTGATCAGTATTTTTTCTGAGAGTCTGACTGTTTCCTCTATTAATCTAGAAACTTGTTTAACGACGGGCAAAATTGTTTACTTCGATAAACAATGTTGAATGTAAAAGATAAAAATGTATGATATTATGTTTCATAAAGACGACTAGTTTTAAATAAATTTATATTAATTTCCATAACTATGTTACCTATATGAAATCTCTTTATAATCGAGTCACTGATTACTTACACGTAATAGTGGTTTTAAACCGTGAGTCAAATATTTAAATATTGAATTAAAAATTGTTACTGATATTATTACTACATGTCTATAATATTATAACTTCTAAACATGCCGTGTCCTTACATTAAAGCTATTAAAAAATCCCAACTAGAATAGACTATATATTTATCCGTGCAGGAACGGAGAAAGAATACAATTTCCTGCGGCCGGGCGGTCTGTCGTAAGAGGCGACTTAACAACCCACAGCCAGGTGGTAGGGCATTTGCCCGACTGGATGGCTACCACCCCTGGTTTAAAGTATGTCGCAATAATAACCTTGAGTTGTGTTCCGGCATTAGTGACCAGGTTCCAGTTTCCCTTAAGAGAGCAGCAGTCTATTTGTAGCAACTTTGCTGTTGCAAATGTCCATAGGCGATGGTAACCGCTTTCCATCGAGTGGGCCGTCTGCCTGTCTGCTGATCTCCTGCAATAAAACAAAAACGATCGAGGAAAAAATGCATTTTTTTAGATTTCTTGTCTGTTTGTCGGCTTGTGTGTCTGTCTGGGATTCACGTAATAATTACTAGGTCGATATCGATGTGGTTTTCCCTGATCGACAGCAAATTCTTAGACTTAAAATCTGCGCTACTTTTCATCCCGGAAATCCCGAGCGAATTTTCCCGGCAGCGGTTTGAAATTGTTCGGGTGCATAAAAATTAGCTCATTACGGCACAGTTTTCACATTCTTTTTTGAATACTGTGGTACTTTGTGTTGGCAACACCAACAAAACAATTGAAATTTGACTTTTGTCACAACAGAAAATTTTCCCTTCGAAATGTAATGGTGCAAATTTAGTGTCTTAATAAAATATCTCTCGCAGTGCTATTTTTACCCTTTCCTTAATAGTTTTGATTTAATCACTTTGTGTCCTGGAAATCCCACGAGAATTTTAAGTCAAGCGTTGACGAAGTCGTGGACATATCCTAGTATTACATATTTTTATCGACACACAAAACAATGTGTACTTATTGAAATTTTGTCATGTCATACAAACCGATCAGTTTCCAATGTACACAGTGCATTTATATCTGTCATACAACAGGTAGTGAGTAATGGCGAATAGCATTCGGATTTATTTATGTTTCGTTGTAGGGAGAGGATTGGCGAGAATCCGGCGCGCAAACATTTAAATTAATGTAATAAAGAGCCGTGAAACACACGGCTTTCGCGGATCATGGGGTTTAGCGTAGCTAATTGTAGCGCGTAGGTTGTGTTATGTATATAATGATAATAATATGTAAATATATATTACATGGTTGATGATGATGATGATACACACACACACACACACATATATATACAAGAAAACTGGACCAAGCAACACGATATACATAATTATATGTAATACAAATAATTTAAAAAAAAATGCAATTGCGGGTTAGAATCTTCGTCTTCCGAAAGTGGTCGAAGTGAGCTGTGGTTTTCAAATATTATAAATATCGCTACTTGTTTTGGAAATTAAATTTTTTACTTAAATTTTAAGAATCAATTAGTTAATTTTTACAACGTGGGAATGGGATCAACTATTTGGGAATCCCGCCGGAAGGAATCTGGACTATATTTTTGCTTGTAAATATGTATTTAATTTTTACTTATTTTTTGGTAGTGCAGATTAATATAAATAACTCGAAGTTAAAGGACCAATTTTTAAGAAGCAGTTGAAAATCCTAAATTAATAGTACACATAGCAGGCTGAGCTCGCCGATCGTCAAATGGTCGACACCTTGTCAGCTCCCGTAGAGAAACTCAATTGCTCAATAATTTGAAATTATCCATTAGATACATAACCATACTCTGTAAGAAGAATACTAACAGTGACAATCGCGCAACCAAAGTGGACCTATTTATCAAGACAAAACTTTAAACTACCTACAATTACTTTTTTATTTTAATTCCTATTATTTTTCTGTCAGTACTATACTAATAAGACGTAAACAAAACTTATTTTGATGAAAAATATATTATGATTGTGATATTATCTGAATTACATTTTAAACAAATTAGAAAGTAGCAGCTAATATTATTTAAAATATATTTACTTTTGATATTTAAAATATAATATAGCAGTAGCAGCTATATGTGTAAGCTACCTTCCTTAATGAGATAGCTTTATGCCAGCCCGCAGCATAGCTAATGGTCAATCGGTGATCGGAATCGGCAAATTGCGTTAGTAATAAATCTGGCCCCTGTCGTCTAGGCTTAGCGGCGGTTAAGCGCCTCGCGATAATGGGGTTAACATGTCTTCACTGAGATTAAAACTGTGAAACCAACCCCTGTTAGTCGTACCTTTATTACCCATCACGCTATTACTTTGACCATGCTGCATATTATGCCCATATTTTACAATAATTAAAAATATGTTTTGCTATCGTAGAGTAAGACTGGGTGCGGTTGTGACAATTTTCATTTATTCACCCATAATTTTGGTAGTATTTCAATTTTCTAAAAGAACAGTGTTTTTGCAGTAATTCATACATTTGTCTAGGTATAAATACTAAAAAATTATCCCTTAAGTTAACTAGTTAACTCCTATGAGTTAACCTGCTCCTATGAGCACATTAAAAAAATAGAAAAAATGTTACAACTGACCACACCCCAGGGACATTTACGTAACCAAAGAAATATAATCTGAGAGTGCTTTAATTTTTTATAAATAGCTAATTAAGTTTTGTAGCATCTACAATTCTTATAAAAGCCTTAATATTATTATGCCGAGATAATTGCTTATAAGTATTAAAGCACTGTGGAATATGTAGTGAAATAGTTATTAATTAGTTCTTATAATATTACAATCAGTCAAAAAGCTAAACATTTTTAATGATATGATTAACTTAATTCATTCTCGCAGCTATTCGTAAAGAAATATCACTCTTCACTTCTTTATAAGTTTCTTCATATTTTATTATGTCATATTGTCCTCTTTTGATCTTCCTCAATAGTTTTCTAAGCATCTAAAATAAAAATAAAAATTACTACTTGTGTCAGAACCGTACCCAGAAAAAATCTCATAACCGTACCCAAAGCACTCCTTCACACAAAAACAATCGCCATGACAATACAAAGTAATTTACGTACAAAGTAATTAATAATGTTTAACTTTAAGGATCAAAAACATTCAATAATTTGTCTGTACGCATATACGAACAATTATAAAAAGAAACCAAATAAAAACGTTTGACTGTTAAAAAGTAATTAATATCCACCATCTAATGTTGCGATTGCGGATGCAATAGTGTCACATACATTCAGATGACCACTGACTCCCCGGTATTCCTTATATACAGTCACAGCCGTACCCAGTGTACCTATACTACGTATCTACCTATAGTTGTATACCACTAATAACATTATCAATATTCTTTATTCCTGCTTTGAATTGTCTGGTAGAGAAAGTTCTTTAGTGTTTTACTTGCTTACTTACTTTTATTTTTTGATATAAACAATTACAAATTTCTATAAATACAAACCATCACAGTTTTTTTTATTTAGCCTGTTTGTATAATTTCACACAGCTTATTAATTGTAGTTTAAGTATGTTTTCTGTAATGATGTACAATAACTATTTATAATTTCTCTGTGAATTTTTTAAGAAGTTAAGTTTTTCGTCTAACTTTTCGGAGATGGAAATTATATATATATATATATATATATATATATATATATATATATATATATATGTATATATGAATGTCAAAGAGGCAAGTGAGGTGTGTAAGAATAAGCCTAAATGGCACTCTGTTGTCCGTGCCTACCCCGCAAGGGAACTGGCGTGAAGTTATGTATGTATGTATGTATGTATATATATGTATATATATGTATATATATGTATATATATATATATATATATATATATATATATATATATATATATATATATATATATATATATATAATACCTTTTTCACAACTCTACTAGCCGAGGGCAAGTGGTGTAGTAGTGAATGCAAGATACACATTAAAAACATCCCAATGTTTTTATATTACATTAGTCTGGCTCACGGAATAGTAGCTACGCCAACACTACAAACCCAGTTGGTATGAGCCCGCACGCATCAATTAACAAGTACACAGCAGGTTCAGCACTTTTGCGCATCACAGCACAATAACAGTTCACGTCATTCACCTTCAAATATGATACTTGCATACGCGCCCCCATATGTTTTGATGCTGGTAGTCTCTGGCTACAAAAAGTCTTTTGGTCTTTTTTGGTTATTTCTGGCTATACTACTAAATGACTAAAATAAATACTACTACTATTTAGTTTTAAATAAATAGAATACATACTTGATAATAATAGTATTTCAAAGACACAAATGCAATCGTGTAAACAACTTGTTTCTACGAAGTATGAAATGCTGAAGACGTGACGAGACAACTCGACAAAGTGCCCGTTATTGCAGAAGTTTGACAACATGACGCGCGTAGCCTCCCTACGTGATCTATAGAAAGTACATTTCAGTGAGACAGGAGGAGTTATTATATACATCACATAAAAATATTTAAAAACAAAAAGTAACTAAACTAAATTAATCATTGAGAAACTCCTCTATATAATAAGGCAACTGCAAATCTTGTCTATCCATGGAAGAAGATAACTTTCCCTGTGTCATCTATGCATAATTATATTCATTATAGGTCGCCAATTTTAATATTGTCCGTCAAATATACATATTATTTATATTAATTGCATCGTCACCTATAATATAAGGCTATAAATTCCACATCAAAAGGAAAAACATACATCATATCGGTCTCATATGTTTCAAGGGTCGAATAAAGCATTCCAATCACGTTACCTCGCTTGTTTTACAAACCGATACGACGTAGGTTTCGTGGACTACAAATATTTGTATGTCGAATAACAGTTCTTGTTATTATAGTATTAAAGCGCATTCTTGTTTGAAGAACAACAGTCCACTAGACATGACAATGCAATCAGCGGTGACCGGGCGGGATTTGGTTCATACATGAGCGGATTTGCAGGATGAATAAGTTTCGACCCCACAAAATAACAAAGGCCTTCGGGTCGCGTTACCCGTTTTATAAGATCGTTTGCCAAATTCTTTCATTTTCATATGTAGCTAATATGATCCAACTAAGCCTTTTGGAATGGTGAAAAATTTCAAATTTAACTTTACTGATAATAATCGTATACGTAAACAATAACATTGTGCTTATTACGATTTCCACTGTTTTGTAGTGATCGAATGTAGTCATTCTTATTTTAAAAGAAATAAATAGCATTATGTAAATAAAGAGGAGAATGCAATTTAAAAGAATAATGGGTAAACCCATTGAGTGATTTTATTGATTGGGTAAAATAACTTGTGTTTCGAATATCTAATATATAAAATTCTGGTGTTGTATGAAATTTTGTGTGCATATCGGCTAGGTCTGAGAATCGGCCAACATCTATTTTTCATACCCCTAAATGATAAGGGTGATCCACCCCTAAGTTTTTTTTTATTCTTTTGAAAAAAAAATATGTATTTTAATTTGTTTATGATTCGGCATTAAAAAATACATACCACCCTAAATTTTCATCTTTCTATTCCCTAATTTTCAATAGTGATATTAGTACTTTAATAATTTTCTACTCTCGGCAGTCGATAATTGATCAGTTACCACTCGATCAGTTATTCCCGCCAGGCGTCTACCGATGTCACTTCTCACCCCGTAAACAGCACGGAGCAGGGATGGGAACGAAACCGGTGCTGCAATTGGGTTCTAGATTTTTATTTTTTAAGGGCACGACAGTGTCTGCCGGGTACAGCTAGTTAATTTATAGATGCCTATTAACAATAGAATATTGTTCACATAAATCATAAAAATACTAGGAAATGCCCGCGAGTTTGTCAACGCTTGACTTGAAATTCCCACAGGATTCCCGGAACACAAAGTATCGCAGCATTTAAAAGAAGAACGTAAGCTGTCGTTTTAGTGGAAACTGTGACCGAATAAGCTGGTTTTTATGCATCCGAATAACTTCAAATGACTCCTGGGAAAATTCCCGTGGGATTTTTGGGATTACACATTAAAATAACACACATTTTATTACATTGTATTTACTATTGATTAGTAAAAAAATCATATTGGAATGCAATTTTTTTAAATCTTGAATAATTCCCAGAAAAAATCCCACGGGATTCCCGGGATAAAAAGTGGCGTAGAGTTTAAGTCTAAGAATTTGCTGTCGATCAGCGAAAATCGTATCGAAAACTGCCCCGTTGTTTGTACGTGAATCCGGAACAAACAGACAAAAAATCTAAAAAAAATTGCGTCGCGTTCTGCATCATTTATATAGTTTATTCCAGTTGTTTTTTTTAATAGCTTCAATGTACAGACAGACACAGAATGTTTAGAATTTTATAATATTATATATAGATTGCATTAAAGTGGATATTATTACTTCAAGGACATCCGTATCTTGTTATTTCGCTATGGCACTCCAAAAATGCACGATGCAAGTGCAAAAGTCATTCAAAAACGGCATAATGTAGCAAACAGTGCGAGGGAGGTAAAAGGCAAAGTAGACTTAGCCAATACCGGATTTCAGTCAACGGCCGGATATTGAGATGAAAATGATGGCAGACCGCTACTTTGGTTCACAATGGGCTTTTTGATTACTTGCTTTGGGTACGGTGGGTTAAGCGTTGTTGGACGTGCACGGTGCCGTATGGTGCTGTTTGGCGTGAGATTAATGTTGGCGATCTAATATTCTGACGCGTGTGGTCGCGCGGTCTCGCCGCAGTTTTGCACAACGCACAACGCATTTCCTTGTTTTCAGTGCTTACTCCTGAAATCAATACACAATTATTCAATATCGTAACTATTTATTTGTGCAGTTTACTGTTGAGCCACTTGCACCATGGGGTCCCGATTGCATTATCCTAAAAGTATGAAAAGAGCAGTTTTCAAAACGCCTAATCGTCGCTTCAGGGTCAGAGATTATTTAGTTTTCTATGTTGTATTCGATTGTAATATTGTAAATAGATTTGACTTATATTTCTCGTTGAAAACATAGATCATATCAAACATAACCAAAGAATGAAATTAATTTCTTTGCGTCTATGAACAAAAATATATAAGTAACTGTAGATTTTGGCATTACCTCCTTTCTCATTGGCGTTTCCGGCTTAAATTAATTTACAGTGCTGATTAACGATTATTTTAAAAAATTCCTTTGTATTGGAGATTTTTTTTATTGTTTAGATTCAGACAATCTAAAAAGAAACTCCAATTTAAAGGAGCTGGCAAATAATGAAATGTATCTTACTCTGCAGCTAGTATATGTTACCCACATTTTTCTGGCGAATGTGTATTTTTAACATACTAAAGACTACAAAGAATAAGGCTAACCACTATAAAGATCACCCATTTCATACTTTCATGTTGATGAATAACGTATCCGCAAGGTATGTCTAATGTCAGCTGCCGCTAATCGCCTGAGCCTCCCCGCCACCCTCTCTTCTCCGCGTTAGTGGGATTGTCGTGAACTAAAATTTTCTCCACGCGAAACTTTGCAAACACCATTAACTCAATGCTATCGTTTTACTGATGTTCTCTTGATATTAATAGGGTACCGGTAACTGAGTGTACTAACAACTAACAGGGTACCTACTTTATGTCTATTTATAACACGATATATATTCATTGATTTTTTTACTACTTTTGACTAGTATGTTAAAATACAATTGCGATGAACAGGTAAACTGTAAGTATCAAAACTAAATTAATTAGCTTTTGTTTCTACTATCAATATGCTAGTTTTCAGAAATAACATAGTTATTTAAAGTTTCAGCGAGGACCTGTGCAATTGTCACTTCCCATACGAGCCGAAATTAAACATCGGCATGATTCCATAGAACACTATGGAATCATGCCGATGTTTAATAATTTATAATACATTTAAATATTCTTTGAAAGTGCTGTGATCATTTTTTTTATCCCATGAATAACTTTTAACTGGTGTTTGAAATGGTCCTTAGAGAGAAGAAATTACAACTTTTATTCATAAACAGCTCCAGCGAAAAACAAAACTTAATATATAACTATATGTAACTTAAATATAATTTATTTTTAGTATATCACTGACAGTTTTTAACAAACTAAAGATGGTATAAACAATCTTTCAATTCAAATATCTTAAAATGGTTGTTACTGACGCTATCAACACAACCAATTATTATAATTATCCTAGTGTTAGGTTCTTTATTAGCGGTTATTACAGTACCTATGTTGATTTTCGAATGCTTTTTCTAAATCAGGGTGGTGTAATAAGAAACACAGAGTCTGATTCTTTAACCATCGAGTCCTCAGATCAGTGTAGTGTAATCTAACTATGATTTTATAAAATACTAAAAACGACGTGTGTATTGTATTGTACATTGAACCTATTTTAAAAAAAAAACATCAGGAATACACTATATAAATAATTGAGGACACGATGCCATTTTTTTCAGATTTCTTGTCTGTTTGTTCGGGATTGACGTAAAAATTACTGCGCTGATTTCGATATGGTTTTCGCTGATCTTAGAAAATTCTGCGCTACTTTTTATGGGAATCCCTCGGGAATTTTTCTGGGAAAGATTTAAAATGGTCAGATTACAAAAAAAATCGAATTAAAATGTGAATTTCTCACTGATCGATAGCTAATTTTAAGTAATAATATGTGTGATATTTTATTCCCGGGAATCCCGCGGGAATTTCAAGTCAAGCGTAGATGAAGTCGCGAGCATATCCGTAATAAAGAAACATAATAATGATGTGTGAATGAGCGACGTATAGTAGTTACAATAACCTTATTGCAACTGCAAACAATCAAATCCACCTGGATTTGGTTGTTTGCAACAATTGAAAACAAGAAAAAGCGCAACAATATGCACTTATGTTTGTATGCATTCCTAAAGTGCATTATAAGGATATATATTAAGTTGGTGTTTAGCCTCTCCATGGCCTTACACGCGCTACCAAAAATCTAAGTCATAACTGGCCTATGATATACATCTCCCATCAAATAACGTTTAACGTGATTATTTCATGTCAGCTACGTCTACTTTACCCTAACAATATCGGCCGTAACCCTGTCTGGTTAATGTTTTCAATTAAGCCCCTTCCACTTGAATCATTGAACAAACTAATTGAAGCGAAGGCGGTAATATTCGTTTATAGAACTAAGTTTTCTCTGGTACCAGAACCAGCAAATAATTTATTTCAATGGGACTTTCTTATTGACTTTTTAAGTTTTTATGTATGTATATTAGTAGTATTTATATTATTTAAATAGAGACACCAAAAATAGGATTACGTTTATTATTATTTATGTTAACAACAATAATAGTAATTATATAGGTATTTTAAGTATGAATTTGTATAAACATACATAATTTATATGGTTTAGAAAAATTCTATTGGGGTATTGCAAAACCGTGCACCCTTTTAGTGCGAAATACTAGTTAACTAGAATGCAGAAATGAATAATATGGAATATGGTAGTAACAGTTGGAAAAACTAGTTGCATTGCCAGTGTCATTAATATTTCGAGTGCTGTGTAAATGATATTTGGAGTATTATTGACAAATTAATTGAACTGCGACGCGACGTCAGGCAACCCCTGTTTTGCTACAAACAATTATCATGATTTAACGATAGGTTCTGTAATTTAATAACATTTTTCAATGGGTTCAATGTATTATTTTGCCACAAGGCTGATTTTACACTAGACACTATCCATTACAGTGAATATAAATCCGCCGTTGAAAAGAAAAATAGGCTTCTTATTGTTGTAAGATGGTGTGAAGTGTACTGTATGTTAACTATAATGATATGTAATTTTATATAATTAGTAGATATTATATTGCATATAGTTATATGTTTATTATGTTTAAATAGTTGCATATTATCACCATATCTTGTATATGTATATAAATTATGTGTATATTTGTATATATAGTATAGTTATATATTTATTATTAAAATGTAAGTAATCGTACAATAATTATGTATACCACCGTCGCCACTTCTAATCAGAATATTCTTGCCACGGGTTGTCTGGAAGAGATCGCTTTTTAGCGATAAGACCGCCCTTTGTACCCAACTAGACTAATACTAGTTCATAAGTTTGTTCTGTAATGGTGTACAATAAAGTGTTATCTATCTATCTATCTAACTTTTAAGTAATAAAGTATACACGTACAGATATTGTTACATCCACACACAAACTAAATTTATGTTCATAGTATAATGATGCAATAACACGAATTGTAAAAAGAATGTTAACGTACATTATAAACATAGAGAGAACTGTTGAAAGGAGACTTATAATTCCATGCAAAGTATGACGACAAGTAAAAAGTAATTCAAAAAGTGTACTCATGGGGACGTTTAAGACAGTATATGCATCGAGAGGTGTGTACCGACCTACCGAGATTGTATCAAATGGAAATCCCTTGTCTGTACCTACCCCTATAAGAGTCATAGTATATATGAATGAAATAAAGTTTTTCTTTCATGAGAGGTCAATTAAACTAATGATAATTAATAATTAACTATTTTTTTGCACAATGTATGGTTGTCTCATTTTCAATTCCTCTCACGGTCCGCTCGTCAACATCTCACTTATTTACGAGATCCGCCCCTAACGACCGCAGCTGGCGTATCACTTCGCATATTATAAGGAAATTTTCTAAATGGTTTTCTTTCCCTTTAAACAATAGAATAAAGTTTAAGTGTGAGATTTATCTTTATAAAATACTATAATAATCAATCACTTACTGTAAGTATCACAAGGGCATTTTAACGATTGAGCTACCAAAAGAAGGCTAGGAATTGTTTATTTATATTAAAAAATAAATATGAACTTTTAATAGCCTTGGTTTACTATAAACACTATATAAACATTTTTATTCGGCAGATAAATGTAGTACCTACATATTCTCAACCTAAACAAGTTACTCTTGTACTATGGGTAATTATGTATTCAACGGACAACTCTGAATGGAGATCAGAGTAAACAATGAAAAGTTCGTTTATGACATTTTTCCTTCCGAGAATCGGACCTGGAACTTTTGAGCTCCAGTGAATTAAGCTGAATACTTTAGAATTAGACAACCAAGGCTTTCGAATATAAAACTAGAATTATTTTATACTAGTGTTCCCCGCGGATACGCCGCGTGAAAAATCCTAGTTGGTAGCTCTATGTTAGTTGAATAAGAACTTAGATTACTGTTTCGTGTTAAATTCAATACAATAAAGAAGAAACAGTTCAAACAACTACCCAGCAAAACGTAGAATTGAATCGAAGCCATTCTGATTTGAAGTAATACAATGAATGACATGTTGTTTATGGCAACGTAGTTATTTGTTAGTGAACTGAAAAATGCGATTGCAGCGCCATCTATTTTGCTAATCTATCTATTGTAAGTAAATGACGTCATTTATTGGGATAAAATGTATTCTAAGTATTAACTCGGGTTATAAATCACTACTATGTCGATTATTCATTTACATACGTTCAGTATATTCCAAAAAATATGTGATCGCAGCACCATCTTTTTCGCTATTTTCATCTATCCCACGAAAAAGATGTCATTTATCGGGATAAAAAGTATCCTAAGTTACAACCTGGAATATAAGCTAGCTCCATTTCGAATTTCATTTCAAACCGTTCAGTAGTATTCATGTGATGCTTGAACAGACAGACAGACAAAAACAGTTCTAAAAATCGTATTTTCGGACTCTACTGGTCTGAATCATCCCCGCAAATTTTTTCACCTTTTTAAACGCATTGTAGAAACTCGAGTCATTTACAGATTTATTATTATATAGTATATACAGATAGATAGTTTGAATGATTAAAATATAAAATACGTTTTTATTTACATATACTGGCCTCACACTTCGTAGCAACACGTGAAAAATAGAATCACGTTGCGCGTAGAGGCGTAACGCAAAATCCCGTAGCCTATAGCACCAGCTGCGCGCAAATTGCTTAGACTCGATAATGGCGTCTTCAATTTGAGAGGATTTGCAATTTGGACTTTGGACAGATGTTTAATACACAGTGATTTATGCTCAACTTTTGCCTGGACTAATTCAGCTATAGCATAACATTTTGATTTTATATAGCAATCACAAAAAACGAACTTGAAAGAGATGTGAAAAGAACATCAATGTTCGTAACACACGTGTAATACTGCCATTCTCGCGTAAAACATGCTGATACGGATAATCTCGTTGCGACATAACAGAGATTGTATTACAGCAATAAGTTCGCCTGCGAGGCTGGTAAACGGTAGCTTAATCCCGCGTGGATTTTTTTCACACGTCCCCCGTTCGCGGTGCCTGGTGCCTTCGCCTCCCGGAAAACTAATAAAGAAACCATCTCGCTGTCAACTGAAGCTTGAAATGTATTTTTTATATAATTTACCGCGGATTGATTGTGCGAGACACATTTGAAACAGTTTTCGTCTTGTGTTAGATAGTCTTAAATTCGTTTATTAAATGAGCAGTCTCGTAGATAACAAGTCATACAATTTGTTTAAGGAAATTTAATCGTAACATTTATCTTAAATAATCTGCAAACTACATATTGAGCTACGTGTAGTAAATGTTCCGTGTAGTAAATGGCAAATAAGGTCCCGTGTTTTTGCTTTCTGCCATCGAAGCATAAAAATTGATAGTTTATTTTATTATGCTAATCACAGAATATTTGTTATCACTATTGCAGTAACATTAAGGGCTGTAGACTACTATACTTAAAGCTTATTGTCGTATAAATTGTGCAAAATATTAATAAACGTTATTATAGTATGTTAGCATGAATAAACAGTTAAACTCGTGGGGTGTGTAAACACGTCGGTGAGGTGTCGGTGGACAGACGCGTCGGCGGCTGGCGGTCAGGCACTAATTACACCGTCACGTGTCACCCGCGCGCAAAACATGTCGACGGACCTCCACTAGAAACATATAGTTATTAATTATGTGCTCATTATGATATGCAACATACAATTATTACACGTTATATATATATATGCTAAGATATGCCCGCGACTTCGTCCAAGCGTGAATTGAAATTCCCGCGCGTTTTCCGAGATACAAAGTTTCACAGGAATGTAAGATATCGTTTAAATGAATACTTTGTCGGAGGAAGTTTTTTTATTAACCTCTAACCGCTCCCGGTAAATTCCCGCGGGGTTCCCGTGATAAAAGGCATCACATATTTTATTACATACAATTTGCTGTCGGTCAGTGAAAAAATCGCATTGGTATTCGATTTTATTTTCAATCTGGCCCTTTTAACTCTTTCCCAGAAAAATTCACGCGGAATTCCTGGGATAAACATTAGCGCAGAATTCAAGACTAAGAATTTGCTGTCGATCAGTGTAAAACGCATTGAAATCGGCCCAGTAGTTATTACGTCAATCCCGAACAAACAGATAAACAGACAAGAAATCTTAAAAAAATTGCATTGTCGTCTTTCCACCGTTTTTTTAAATAGCTTCAATATACAGATACGGCATGTTTAGAATTTTATAATATTATAGATATACTTCTGGAAATATAAATTGCATTAAATTGTAAGGTGACTCAAACAAAATCTAAATATAGATCATAGAAACATTTCGATTTACTTGAATAAAAAAATAAAACTGGTGTTGGGTCATAAAGGATCGATGTATTATGAGAAGATAATGAGGATACTGAGTTTAAGGAGTGAATTTAACGGTTTTTGGAATAAAACCATAAATTTCACGTTTAAATATAGATGTTATCTATATATTGTAAATACATATATTTACTTGAAATTTATATGGCCATTAGTGTACTCGTACATACACCAAACTTTTTTGAAAATATAGCGTTTACTTCTCATGTGGATTTACTTTATCTACTTATTTTATTATATATAGGTATTTTGGGTATTGGACGAGTCTCGATCTAGGCACTAAAACAAAAATAGAAAATTATGTGACAAAAATACTTACTGATGTTCTTATCAATTTTAATTATAAGCTTAATACCATGCGAATGTTCGATGCAAGTAACTCAGTCAGGGGTTGGTTTGCATACTAACTACCCTTCATTTCTACCGTTCACTGGTGCAAAAAGCATTCGCAAAACCAATCTGCCTGCACTAGTTGACCACAAACTGTAACTGACGGCATCGTACACGGGTGTTATTAATTTAAATTAATTTCATAACAAAACATAAATTTATCATTCGTTTCCTTCAAATGAAAATTAAATTCTATGGCTTAAATATACTAAATAATCTTTACATAGTACAAAACAAGGTTGCTTTCCGAGTCTGTCTGTCTGTATATTCGCTTACTCCTCCTAAACCACGCAACAGATTTTTAAGTGGTTTTCACAGTCAGATAAATATTTTTCTTAGGACGTTTTATATATATGCTAAATTCGGCCTGCGGCTTCGCTTGCAATATATAATAACCTAATTTTTGTGTAAGTAAAATAGAGCCACTGACCAGGGTTTGACCCACGGGGTAGTAGCGAAGAAAAAACTCTAGTATCGCCTTAGTTTTCAATATCCAGCTGGTTAAGACTAACAGTTTTAGGTCACAGTAAAAAAAAACCTCTATTACCGTATTCAGTTGTTTGTCTATATTTCACTAGTAATAATCTAAATATGGCTAGAGATAAGTAATTAGGTACATTATAGACGTTTTGCATGTCTTATTCTTATTTTGCCTAATATTTAGTGCCATATTTGAGAGAGAAAAAAATCAATATGTACTTAGATTGAGCAATATAATTCCGCTATAAAATAGAATGTAAGGATTTTTTAGCACATTTCAAAAATATTTATGATACATTTGAAGAGTTTTACATAATTAAAAATTGGCTAGTAAATCATTTTCCCAACCTTGTTTCCAATATTTACTAGACTAAATCAGACGCATAGGTACATACTACTTACTAGATTTTTAATTAAGGAAAAAATAGCGTTCAAATATTTGTAGAGAAAACCACCATTATCATCTATACTGCTCAAAGTAGAACGTTTCTAAAAAAATTGAAAGAATTTAATAATTGTTTATTGGAATTTTTATAAGAACTGTTAAAATAAAACATTGTCGCTAAAGTCCGGTGTAGGCAACTTGTATTCGTTTTATATTTAAAATATTACAAAACTTTTGTTTAAGACGTTTTTGAAGAGCCCTACATGTTAGCACCCTACAAAAACATGGTATAAATGAATTAGTGTGCCTCTACAGAAAATACACCTTTTAAATTATTAATCTTCATCAAATAAGTTTGGAGCTACTTTTATTTATTCTTGAACCATTACAATTAAAATTATACATAAAAACTTACATTTAAATGAACTAATGTAATACATAACATGTGTAAATATACAAGTTATTAAATAAAAAATATATATGTCTTTGTCTCTATCCCAGTACAAATTGTGGTACCTTCGAAATTAGTTCCAGAATCTTCGCTAGCTGCCGCTACGCGTATCGATTCGTCATTATTTTGAGTCTAAAATGAACATTAGACATTTCTAAGGCCCCGATTACACTCATAATTATATTTACTATATAAATATGATCTCATATCTGCCAAATTCTATGATCATATTTAAATGGTGCCGTTCTTCATTTTTACATATTACACTTACGATCATATAAACATCATACTTTATCAGGATAACAGACTACTGAGGAGATACTGTAACACTTGCAACAACTCAGAAGGATTGATGGTAATAAAATAACAGCAACTGGTCACAATACTTTTAATCAGAGAACCTTACGGTTTAAGCACATTTCATGTACTCACTCTACACATTACAACACCTCACCATCTCTTCAACAATTTTACAGTATATGAATCTCAGCAACTTCGGACAACCGTAAGCGGTTGGAAGTGATTGATAAACCATTTTAATTAAGTAGGTTATGAATGACAATAATTTATTACATTATTGTTTGGAAGTTTTTAATAATATTTTATATAAAATATAATAATTAAAGTTTTACATGTAATAAAATAAATCAAACACAGTAAAAAAAATCTATTGTATCTGTCAACATTAAAATAAAATGTGGTGAATACTGTCTATTGTTACAAGCTGGGCCACCTGCACACCTGTATTTATTACCTGCCGCGCCTTTTGAGCTAATAACGTTGAAATTGTTTTATGACGATCTTCTTTTGTTTTCTTTGTGTTTAAAATTAAATGAATTGATTATTATGAGCTATATTAGCGGAGATTAAACATTCATTCCATCTAAACGAGACTTACTATAGCCGGCAAGAGTTAACTTGAGACCTAAGCGCAGTAGGTAGTACACAACGGCGCTGAGGTCTCAAATTAACTCTTACGGGCTACACCTGCCAATGAGAATGATTACTGAAACGCAACTTTATAATATTCAGACAGAGTATCTTTTATTCAAAATAAAACAAATATAATTGATTCTTATATAAAAACTAATGTGAAGAATGAATCTGATGCTGTTTAATAAGTTTGTTGATATCAATTTCCAATTTCCAATTTACTCAAGAACAGCCGCAAGTCGCCACGCCACATGCAAACGATTTCTCTTTTTTAGTAAGCAGCGTTCCCAAAGCACTAAATCCACGTTCACACAAATATGACGATGAGAATGCTATCAAGAATCGCTGAACGATTGTCCACAATCCTGGGTACAATTCTGGGATCGGTTTTTGTAGCCAAAATTCTTGGTAGCCATTTTTGAACTTAATTTTTATTTCCTCGTTTGTGGTCAATTCTCAGTTCTTCTTCCAGCTGAGCTGACATTGCTGTGTTGACATTTGAAAACGGATCCAACACCCAGTCTGGTATTTCCAATTTCAAAATGTGCTGGTATCGTTCGGTGAAGTCAATATGAAGGTTTTCTAAATGTTGGCAGAAGGCAAGCAAGTCATCGTTACTGCAGGATACTGATAAATTTGGAAAACTGTGAAACTCGCGTCTGCCCATATTCTTTTTGTGTAGAAGCAGTTTGCCTGCGAAAGCAGCAACAACATTTTTTGTTTTAATTAAATTTAGTTCATCATCTTGCAGTTGAAGATTCATGTCGTTGAACAATTTATACAGGTCTGTCATGTAAGCTACATCATTCTTTGATGTAATGAGCTTGTTGCGCAATTCTGTATCTTTAGTTTCCAAGAACTGTATCACAGAGTCAAACAGATTGTAAAATCGAGTCAGACAATTGTCTCTTGATAACTAACGAACTTCAGTATGAAACAAGAAACGGTTGAAATCTTCGTCATTAGTAGCGCAAAGCTGATGAAGTAATCTACCATTCAAAGAGCTGTTATGAATATTATTGACTGCTTTGATGACGTATTGTAGTGATTGATATAGTCGTTCACTTAAGTTTCTAGCAACTAAATGTTGTCTATGAATAATGCAATGTACAGCAAGGACATCTCGAATTTTATTTTTTAAGTACGCTACGAAGTCTTTATGGCACCCTGTCATAGCCGGAGCACCATCCGTAGCAACTGATATAATATTTTTCAAGGGAATCTCTTTCTCATCACAAAACTTTTCCAATGTATTGAATAAGGTTTCACCTTTTGTATCGGTCTCTATTTAGAGACCGATAGAAAAGGTGACCGATACAAAAGAAGTATTGTTTGCTAGAAATTTTACTAGCAAACAATACTTCTTCACATATTTTCTCATCTTTAATAAACCTCACGTAAGACAGCAACAATGCTTCATTAATTAGTTGGTAAAGTGGACTTATCGAGCTGAATTGAGAATTGACTAGTTCTAAGATGATTGCACAATGATCCTTCAATGTTTTCAGCCATTTCATCAATTCGTCTTTGCATAGAATTATTACTCAAAGGAATTTTTCGGATAATATCTGCGGCTGATTTATGAAGCACAGTAGTTATTACTTCCTTTATTCTTGGCAAAGATAACTCTTCTCCGATGTTGTGTGGTTTGCGTTTTTGAGAAATTAACAAAGAGATATTATACGAACCTCGGAGTCCGTCGTCATCTTGCTTAGCCGCCGCCGAAAATAGTTTTGCTACACTTGGCTGAGCATTATGCTTCTTCTCTTGAAAATAATGATACATTCTTGTCTTTCTTGGATGCATTTTATTGAAATGATCTTGCACTCTTGAAGGTTTCATTGCTTCATTGGAAATTGCCTCATTGGAATTGCTTGTTTTTAGACATAGAAGACACAACGGCGATGATGGGTTTGAGGGATTTTCAATGAATCCGAATTTAATATATTCCGCACAGTATTGCCGTCTCTTCTTTTTTACTTCCAACATTGTTTTGTTTTTGAGAAATAAGTAAATGTTGAAGTTAAGTAGTGCTTATCTATTACGTACGAAACCGCAAATGAAAATATAATAAATATTACGTTGTTTATATAGGATGGCATAAGCAGCACGCACTGACAGGAATAAGACAAACATGCATTTTTTTATTTTTATTGCAGGAGTTCAGCAGACAGGCCGACGGCCCACTTGATGGAAAGCGGTTACCATCGCCTATAGACATTTGTAACACCAAAGGTGCTACAAATGCGCTGCTGGTCTCTTAATGGAGACTGGAACCTGGTCACTAATTCCGGAACACAACCCAAGGTTGTTATGGCGACATACTTTAGACCAGGGGTGGTAGCCATCCAGTCGGGCAAATGCCCTACCACCTGGCTGTGGGTTGTTTTGTCGCCTCTTACGACTGGCCGCCCGGCCGCAGGAAATTGTATTCTTTCTCAGTTCCTGCACGGATAAATGCATAAACTCGTTTATCTCATTTGACGCTCAATCGTACTCAATAAGTAAGAACAAGTATTCTATGAACCAGCCGATTGATACAGGATTCACAAATCGGGTTATTTAACAAAAACTTGTTAAAACATGATTGTCCGCGGTCTATTATTTACGAAAATTACCTATTTAAGAATACTAATAACTATTAAAATGCGAAAGTGTGTCTGTTACTTTTTTGTTTGTTTGTTTTTGTCTACTTTCATTTCGAAACGGAGCGACCGATTGACATGATTTTTATTTCATTAATTCAATAAAACAGAAAAGATATATGAACTACGCGAAGAGAAATATCGAATCAAGTTTGAGCAATCTCTTAACGAATATTAGTTGATGTTCACAAGTTGTAGTCGAGAGTCGAGAGTTCAGTCGGTGAAATTACAAATTGTAACTCAAGCCTCTACACAACGCCCCCATTTTTTTTCTGGGTCTCTTACCGCCCCCCTTTAGGCCTGCAGCGCCCACAAGGGGGCGTTATCGCCCACTTTGGGAAAGGATGACTCTAGTGTGTGCCTCTTGTTTTAAGAGGTTACATTGTATTACAGAAGAGTGAATTTGGGGAATAGTTTGGATGGAGCATTAGGTAAACTTCTAGGCGCTAAGAACCTCAGCCAGAAGGCCCAGCTCGCCGTACACACGCGGTGCTGGTACCTACGCTCACGTATGGAAGCAAGAGTTGGGTATGGAAGAGAGAGCATGAAAGTAGAGTAAACGCGGCGGAGATGCGAGCACTGCGCAAAATCTGCGGAGTGACGCTCGCGGACCGCGTTCGTAATACCGAAGTAAGAAAGAGAGTTGGTCTGAAAGAGAGTGTCGGGGTGAAGGTAAGGAAAGGAATGCTCCGGTGGTTCGGGCATGTGGAAAGAATGCATGTTGAAAGAATGCCTAAACAGATATACAATGCAAAAGTGGATGGATGCAGAAGTCGTGGAAGGCCACGACACACCTTCCATGATCAAATTGATCGTGTACTAGCAGAAGGTGATGTCAGGAGCCTTAAGAACAGACGAGCGTGCATGACAAGAATTATGAATGCCAAAGAAGCAAGTGAGGTGTGTAAGAATAAGCCTAAATGGCGCTCTGTTGTTCGTACCTACCCCGCAAGGGAACTGGCGTGAAGTTATGTATGTATGTATGTATGTACATAGTATTACATTTTTGTGTTAGTGCTATTTGCCCCGGAAGATTCACTTCATTTTATATCGCAAACTATTCCATCTGCCGGATGATAAGTCTCTATGCCAGTTTTCGGTATTAAAACTCCATATGTACACCAAAATGACCACATCGGCCACATCGGCCAAATCGACCAAATCGACTACACCGATCACGTCGACCACATCGACCACATCGACCACATCGACCACATCGACCACATCGACCACATCGACCACATCGACCACACCGACCACATCAACCACATCGACCACATCGATCACACTGACCACATTTACCAAATCGGCCACATCGACCACATTGGACCAAATCGACTACAATTACCAAATTAACCAAAATAATGAAAATTGCAAATCACAAAATAACAAACCTATCCTACATTCTGAGAAAATCTTTACATAAATCTATCCCCAAACTTATCCCATTATCCGGGATGATAAGCATCCCTTGTCCACCCTCGGTATTGATATTACATATATACCGAATTTCAGCCAAATCGGTCCAGTAGTTTTCCGTAAAAGTATAACAAACAGAGAAACAAATATATTTTAAATAGAGCCTAAGGCACAATATAAACCTGTTTCTCAAATATTGTCAACTATCTAATTAGTTTCGATAATAATTTACTAGGTGGCGGTGATTCACTTTGTTTTCGTCAATATTTTTTATTAGTTATTTAAAATGTGGGTAACCAAAGACATTTTAATCTAAGTGGGTAATGTGCATTAGATATTTCTTTAAGAAACGCTACAGGCAAGCATTGTTCTCTTAAAAAATACAAATTACGTTGATGTTTTCGTGCAATTTTAAGCTTTTTAATTGGTTTATTTTCTTACGATCAAGGATAATTGTTGGTAAGTACTTTACTTTACTTTTTAGTGATTTTGTTTATAATGATTTTAGTGAAGTTTTCCTTTTGTCAGTGATATCTAACACGCGTATCACTTATTTATATGTAATTTATCATCTTGTGCACAACTCTGTGATTATTTTACTATAAATTTAAATTCACGAACTTTTTGATTTCTTTGTTTTTTTACAAAGACATGGACATAAAGATTCCGATTTTACCAATATGGCTACAAAACCGTAAAAAGTAGATAGGAGGATGTCTCGACATACGTATGTATCCTCGATTCGATATTTGAGTTCCTAATGAATTATTTAGTAAATATGCATAAACCTGGAACGAGAAAATTACACGTTTCTCTTTGAAATGCAAGGCAATAAATATGGTTTGCTACGGTATAATAACGATATTTAAATCGTCGGAATGCTTTCATTTAGGCACATAATTAATAAACAATAAAATTAATTAGAATATACACGCATTGCCTATTTTAATTTATTTTTTTTCGGAAAACAGTTCATAGCTAAGTCATATTACTAAAGTGTCTACAACCATTTAATTGTTTCCACATATAGATATCTACAATGCTTGCTAGTAAATACTTTACAATCTATTAATTATATCAAAACAGGAAATATAAAAAAATGGTTATTTTAAAAATGACCTATTAAATGGAACCCGCTAGTATTCAGACCAGTGTTTTACCAAGGTCGTCTTAGCATTTTGTGGATTAGTATTAAATAAATCAATAATAGTAATATGTAACAGCTGTAAAATATTGTAGTTAATACACACGATTAAAATAAAAATTTGCCCTATAATTACTAAATATCCGAGGAACAAACAATTGTATTATTGGATTCCCGAATAGTCTTGCAGGCACTTTTAAACATATTTTCGATAATAAGTAAGGTTAGTCTATTTTAGACTGCAGTTTTACTTAGCATCATTATATCTGCTATTTATGTCCTTTTCTGCAATAGCAAAATATGAAGTCTGACACATCTAGCTTCGTAGTGATTATCGCTAACCTTGCATTTAAATTCTAAATATCTTGAAAATCTACGTTGTATGGATTCGATTCTGTTAACATAGACATCGTACATTGGATTTCATACCTGTGAGGCATACTCTAGAAAACTACGCACCAAGGAACAATACAAAATCTTTAAGACCTTGACATTACTAAATTCGAAACTGACTCTCATGACGAAAGCTAATGTCTTATTGGCGTTTTTTGTTATGTGGTCTATGTGTTTACCATACAGTAATTTGACCAGACATTTAGCAAAGGGAAGTAAAGCCTTTGTCTCTTATTATTATTAATCTTAAGGAGCCTTAAGAACAGACGAGCGTGCATGACAAGAGTTATGAATGTCAAAGAAGCAAGTGAGGTGTGTAAGAATAAGCCTAAATGGCACTCTGTTGTTTGTGCCTACCCCGCAAGGGAACTGGCGTGAAGTTATGTATGTATGTATGTATTATTAATCTGAGATTTACTTAGAAATTACAAAATATGATGATTTTATGCAATAGCGTAGTAGTTGATTTTATGAGTATTATTTATTTTGGTCACGTCATATATAATATGCAGACTTACTTTTGCAGACTAATCCTGAAATTAAATAAATAATTGTGTTTTTATTATAATTACTTAATTAGGTAAGTCGTGGTGCTAAAAATGAATATTATTTCTATTAATATGACGCAAGTTATTTAACGTATTAATTGTATTATTTATTAATTTTTTCCCGAAAAGATGACTTACCAGTGATTTTATTGTTATTATTATACCATAGAAAAACCATCTTCAAAGTCTTTGAATACAAAAAAAAACGCGTAATTTTCTGGTTCCGCGTTTATGTATATATATCAAACTTTTTTTTAATTACGCTTTTTAAATATTAATTTACATATCGTTGACAAGGTAGCAATTGTCGGTGAATTTAAAATAACTTATTAATAGATTTTTTATTTATAGGTTTATATTATTTTGTAGGTGTAGCTTTATTTATAGTATAGTTTAGTTTATTTATTTTTAAGGTTTTATTTGTACTTATTAATATTTTATTTTACAATATACCTACATAAATCATTTTATACCTGCATTTGGTACCTACTAAGTTAAACCTAAGCTCATTGTTTAAATACAGTAGGCAGTAGTACAGTAGGTTACAAGCCATAATGATGCAAATCAGATATCATTGGCATAGGTAAGTATACCATCATTACCTTTTTAACTAAATTCGTTTACTAATAATAATAATGGTATTGATTTATTGGAAATGAATACAATTTTACGCAGATAAATACAATTAAATACTAAAACTAATAAATATAACTAAAATATATACATGTGAAGTTATCAAGTGGGCATTCATGGCCAAATCCTAAACTATATGAAATAGCAACAAATACTCAAAAGAGTGCCGAGGCCGATTTGACAAAAACCAAAATAGTATCATTAGACTTTTGAAAAATTAATTACCCATGTCAGGAATAGAATCGACTGATTTTGAAAAAATAAACACACGTTATTATTATACCAAAATCATAGTGCCGCTTTTAAGGATCAATTTCTGTGAAGGAATGTCAAACGGCAAACCAAGGGAAAGTTGTGTGTTGGAACAAAATGTTCTATTTTCCATACATTAATTAAACCTCACTTTATTTTATACAACATAGAAATGATGAAAATTATTCTATTTTAAATAGGCATCTATAAAATAATATAAAAAACGTACGTTATTTTTCCCCAATTAATCAAATCAGTCATTTGATTGCGTTCAAATGAGGTTCGGTCAAACGACCGGCGCAATTTAATGTTTTCTTTTTTTATTGCTGAAACACAGCAGACAGGCTGACGGCCCAACTGTTATGGAAAGTGGTTAACGTCACCTATCGACATTAGCAACACCAGAGGTATTGACAGTGTGTTGCCGTCCTCGAAGGGGAAACTGGAACCTGACAACTGATGCTGGAACACAATACAAAGTTGTTATGGCGGTAAACTCTAGACCAGGGGTGGTAGCCATCCAGACAGGTAAATAACCTACCACCTGGCTGTGGGTTGTTTTGTCGCCTCTTATGACAAGCCGCAGGAATTAGTGTTCTTTTACCGTTTCTGCTCACATAAACACGGATGTATTCATTTTCTTAAGTTCCATACAAGTAATGTTGAAATTTAACCGATGGATGGTAAAGCAAGTGTATAAATAGTAACATATAGGACCGATCATTTATTGATAGCTGCTACGTATAGTGTGTCAATTAACATTTGTAGTTACATTTACTTTTTTTATGGATTTGGTAATTAAAAGACCTTGTTTATCAGCCTAGGTCACAAAACATTTAAAAAAAAACAAGTATTTTCGAAGATCTTTGTTGTAATGTATGGAATATAAATAATTTTGTTCAAAAACAACCCTTTCTCGAGGTTTGTCGTTTGACATTCCTTCACGATAATTGATCTTTACAAGCTTCACTATGATATGGTATAATAATACAGAATGTATTTATTTTTTCTAAATCAGCGGATTCGATTCTTGACAAGGGTAATTTATTTTTCTAAAACCTAGTGAAACCACTTTAGTTTTTGTCAAAACCGGCCTCGAGGCTCCTTTGAGTTATTTTCGCTATTTAGCATGGTGCAGGATTTGGCCCTGAAGGAAAACTTGCAAAAATTTTACCCTACTTTACAGTTTAACATAAAAATTGTAATACTGAAAATTACAATATAATTAAGAGACCCAAATCGTCGTCGGTTGAGAACATTGCCGAAACGCTGACCGTATTTCCTCGTTGTATTTGCATTTCCAATAAATTAATTAAGATAAAAATATGATATTGATTATAGAACGTCACCACATTTCATTTCATATTACCTCGTATTTATTTGTCTAATGTCTGGCTGTCCGAATTAATTTACAAGGACTCTAGCGCGGAGTCGAACGGGTCTTATGATTCAATTACGTTACATTTGGAAGCGAGCCGCCGATGCGAAAACATGGGGAAAAACGAGAAAAATGTCGGCGTTTAGATCGTGATCGCGATAAGTGGATGACTGCTCGCATGGTTTCGCGTCAAAGGGCGTGCAGCGAGCCGCGAACGCGGCCTGCGCCGGCCGCCACGGCCGTCGCCGCCACACAGCGCCGACAGTCGCCCTTCACTCCACTCGCCAAATACGCCGTTTAATTAATGAAACAGATTACAGCGTTTGTAGATTGATTAGACTGACTACAGATCTGAGATCAGTAGACGTATTTGCAACACCTGAGTCCCTTTATGGGTATGATTAGCGGTTTTTTTGAAGTTAAACTTTTTTAGAATCGTCGCGATTTGAAAGTCGATGAAACGAAAAAGCGACACTAATACGATATGAACACATAAATCTATAGGACTAACGAAAGAATGAGATAGAATATATTATATTTAATAATTTAAATACTGCTCATACAAATAGACTTGGAAATGTTTTGAAATTTTCGTTAATATAAAACTTATAACGATATATTAAATATATGAAATGTGACGGCACGAAATTTAGAATCCCTCACACCACTTGTCACATTTTGTTTCACTTCTACTGCATGTGAACTGCACATACACAATTCTTTGATTCATTTCAATAACTATGTATTACTTATTTTATGAAGCAAACCCTGTAATTAGATGCCCAGAAATTCCACTGATAAATCATTTTTACCACCTATATGTTGTACATATACGTATTTTATGTTGGTATATTTGAGCATTACTTTTTGATTATGAACCAATTTTAATTATTCTTTTGCATTGTACTTGACATATGTAGTTACGAAGGCGGTCCAATTTTAATGTCCGTGGTGATCTTGGGCTTCGGAAATAAATAACAGAACCCTTTAATGATAAATATTAAGAAGGTTTAGATTGAGTTATTATGGGAAATGTGTCAATACTATAGGTATATTATTATAGAAATAAGACTCTCATCACAATTATTTAAATATGTCCACTTCCTTTTTTGGCATTTCCGTGTTTTATCTTTAGTTGTATATGGGCACTGTTTTCTCATTCGAAAAGCATGCTTATGTGGGTCTGTCTATTCCTAACTGAATTTGGTAAATTTAATAAGTTAAGAAATAATAAAATAATGTTTATCTTTTGGTATATTCACTTATTTATTGAGGGTAAAATTATACTTATTATCTAGAATTAGACATAAGAATTGCTTGATTTGGTTGCTGAAGGTTCATATTGAAAAAAAAATTGCACTGTGCGATCGCACTTAGTTTTTTTAAGTAGAGGGTACATTTATATATTAAGTGAAAATAAAACATCTTGAATAGTGCATATAACAGAATAGTAAATATAATTCTGAGTTTAAACATTCGCCTAACACTGTGGTTAGCGCAGAGCCTAGGCGGCAGTTACACAAATCCTTTTTAAATTACGTGTCGGCGTTCACACATCGGTGCGACATATCACCCGCGGATATTTTAAAGGCATACCGGCCCTACGCGACGTAAAAAAGATACGGATGTTAGGACTTAGTAACCATTTGCTGAAATTGGCCTCGTTCAAGATAACAACAAGTTTTCGCACCCTCGCAACTAAATGTGCAATTCATACGTGTGTAAATTTGAACGTTTGTTTCGAATTTCGACTCTAAGTTTAATGCACTTAAGTGCTTCTTACATTAATAGACATACGTCTAGCATATGTCATTCCCGGTGCTTAGGAAATCTTATCAGATACTGTTAGACAATATGCGGTGATCGCCTATTTTTTATCGTTAGTCGAAATTTGCTAGGAGGTACAAATATTTAAAAAAGCACTACCACATTCTATAACTCCTTAATATAGGATCACAGTACAAAAACTATAAGCCTATGAAGAAAACTGACTTCTTGTTTAACTGTGGAAAAAGCCCATGGATGTTTAGATTGATTTAAAATCAGTTAACTATTATATAAGCTCCTGTTTTATTCTAGTTGTGAAAGAACAATGACAATCCTACTAGCTTATTTTGTAACCTTGATAGTTAATGCCTTTTTATTTACTAGATGACACTAGTATCTTTTACTTTTTTACGTGCGTAATATTTTATCGTGGAAGAAACACATATAATCTATATGGAATCTTGTGGATTTAGTTCTGATATTGTTGAAACAAAGAGGAGATGTATACGCTTTCATACATTCTTGGGTCAAGATTATATAAAGATGATTGTTTGGTTAATGATGATGATTGGTTTAAGATTTTTTTTTTATTAGAATCTCCAACAAACATAACAGATTTTAAAAATATACATAATCTTAATTGTTTAATCACTGTGTTTCTTCAATTACTGCAGACCACAACATCGCATAAAAACTAATCATATAAATTTAATGTGTAATACAATAATGCGAATACAAAAAGCTAAACAATATAATATTATATGTTCGTGATAGAATACCTCCCTATTAATATTATAAATGCGAAAGTAACTCTGTCTGTCTGTTCCGTTTTCACGGAAAAACTACTGGACCGATTTGGCCAAAACTCAGTATATATATATATTTTCGATGCCGAGGATGAACATAGGATACTTTTTATACCGAAAACTGTGATAGTTTCCGGTATAAAAATATATTTGTCTTGCTGTTTGTTATGCTTTTACGGAAAAACTACTAAACCGATTGAGTTGAAATTCGGTATACATATAATTTTAATACCGAGGATGCAAAAGGAATACCATTTATCCCAGGATAGATTTTGGGATAGATTTATGTAAAGGTTATCCCAAAAAGTGGGATACATTTTTTCGTGATTTTCCATTTTTGTCATTTTGGTCATCTTTGTCCTTTTTGTCCGAGTTGTACAAATTGTCCGAGTTGTCCGATTTGTCCTTTTTGTCATTTATGTAGTTTTCATAGACGGGGGATAGATAAATATAGCTAGGACGGTTTGAAATAAAGGATGAAAGTTTGGATAAGACCAATCATTTCTCAAGTTTATAGATATAAAAATTCATCGTCTATAAAAAATGCGATAGTAACTCGATATGTCTTTCCGTTAAGCTTTCACAGAAAAGTACTAGGAATACTGGATCGGTTTTGCTGTAATTTGGTTTAAATGTAGTTTTAATACCGAAAATGGACATAAATACTTTCATGCCCGGAGATGTGAGTGCAAGTAGGACTAACATAAAAATTAAGTACAATGTAACCTGTATTAATGCCTATTCTTTAAACAAGAAGCACACACTAGACGAGTTAAAATAAAAAAATAAAAATCGTATATGTCATGGGTACACTGATATCATCATCCTTTATCAAGTAGACTCTGTAATACTGTTCTGAAGAAAAGTATTATGTTGATATTTTTTGCGATTGAAATGGGTTTATTTTTTATTTTGAATGAATAAATCGTGTAGTTTGTTTTCATATTCTTAATAGTTGAAATTCATTCGCATAAATCGATTATGGTAATCGGTAACATTCTATTTGTGACCTTACTTTTAAGATTTCTCGTCTTTCAGATAGAATTTAGGGCTGATATTTTCCATTGTGTAATAGTAAAATAGCACGCTTTTTAAGCTATATCTCAAATCATTACATTTTTTGGATTAAAAGTTGCCGTCTCTTTTGTAAAGAATACTTCAAATTTTCTGGCTCATTTGGTCTAAAAAAAATCGTTTTTAATCATATAAAACGTTGATTGAAAGTATAAGTAAGTAACTAACGACATGCTGCCCAGATAGTTTGTCTAGTTAACAGTGAAGGAAATGTATAAAGAATTTAGGGACTTTTTCGAGTAATATTTTTAGTGGGCGACTGTCATTAGGCAACGAGTGTTTCAATTTAGACATTCTTTCCGATTTGTACATAAATTACCGTAATTTATACGCCTGCTGTTTCAATGCCCGCTGCCGCTTTCAGTTGGGCCGCTCCTATTGTACAAAGGAAACAATTTCATATCGTGAGCATGTGATTTTACGCATGAACGGGCAAAGAAAACTACTTTCCATACCTGGATTCCGCAAAGCTTATACAACATTTGTTTTTGTACATTTTATCTTTCAGGAACAAGTATTTTAATTTTGAGGAAGAATTTAAATTTATTGTATTTGTTATAATTCCGTAGTTACTTTGGCAACATTGGAACTCGTATGAAATCGCCGTGTCCGTGGATCCGCCGTCCTTGTTCACCTCAGACATTTTCCTGGGGAACTACTCGGTTTGTTCTTCTTCTTTAGCCAATTAATATCCACTGCTTGATATAGGCCACACTAAGTCTGTACCACCTGGTCTCCCGCCTTACATACACATCCAGCCCCTACCAGCGGCCTGACGAAGGCCGTCGGTCCACCGGGCTGGAGGGTGTCCCACACTACGTTTGCTCCATCGCCCGTCGGTCTTACGACAGACGTTTGTGTAGATGAAATTTGAAGCTATAATTATGTAATCTACACGGTTGAAGGTTTTTTAAGTATACATATGTATGTATATTACGACTATTTGTTTGGTGTCTTTATTCAGAATTTAAAAAATCATACTCATGTCACTTACCGGCTTTTATACATAACGACAATGGCGTCAAGATTGAACTAATTTTTGAATTATCTAGAGGAAATACAGAAAAAATTTAAATGGTATAGCTGAAAAAAATACTTATCAAAAATTTGTTTGAATAGTTTCTAAGATATGGGGTGGTATTTTTGAACAACATAGCCCAATGACATAAACAACGTACCTATGTGCCAGATCAGATAGGCGCTAGACCGTTTCTTTAAATAATATAGGTACTGTAAATAGTTGTCAATCACAAATGAAGCAGTAATATTGTTTTTTCATTTCTCATATTCTTGAAAGGTACGGTTGGAGTTCCTTGGGCAACTCCCTTTCATCCCTTTGATTAGTCTTAGGGATGAAAACAGTACTTTTCGTCCCTAGGAAACGTTTCTCCCTGTTGCCAAAAAATTTAAAAAACTATGCGAATCATAAAATAAATTACTTTTCTCTAAATTATTATTTAATTTACATAAATTTAAGATAAATATTTACTGCCATCAGTGACAATAAAATACTGGCTGGTAGAATCCCACAAAAATAAATTTCCTTGACGTGTCATATGTGACCGTACGTGATGGCAATTTATCAGATTTAGATATGGATTTAACGCCTGATTTTATTAGAGAACTAGTTTTTTGCTCAGTTTTTATTGACTTTTCTTATATTCGAAATGAAAAGCAAAGTGTTCATGTCGGGTGAAAGGCTCATTTAGGAACTCAAATTAATAGCGCTCTCGCTACGCTCACGTCACGTTCACCTCTCGTGTAACAATCTACTATACTATCATTTGACATTAGGAGCATGAAATCTGTTTTAGTTCCATCCCATAACATAAATCGAAGCAAGGTCAGATAAATTATTTAAAATTTGTGGTATGTTCCCACTGTCGATCAATGACCTTATTTTCCTATAAATAAATAACTTCTTTATTTGTGTCATGTAAAATTATTTTATTCAATAATACACGTCGCAAAATGCCCTTAGGGTGGAAAAGTGACATAAAAATGCAAAATTTGCAATGCAATAAACGAGTTAACATGTCATGTGATTGTGAATATGGGTTTCAACCCTTCTTATGCCCTCGTAGACCGAGATGCCGGATTCCGTATAACTGTCATCTTGTCAAACTATAAATACGCTGCAAATCCCCATATTTCCATACCGCCATATTTTACGGTTCAGTATCGGAAATAAATAACAACTAAAATAACGATATGAGCATTTTCCAAACCTTCGTGTCTAGTGGAATTTACATATCAGTTGTTGACGACAAAATCCCCAACACGGCTTAATAGAGAAATATTATTTTTTAGACAGGGTTGTATTGAATATTACAGTTAGATCAGTATGAAAAGAGTCTTATATAATAAGTATACAAATATACTGGTGATACATATGTATTAACAAATATTATGAAGACTTTTAAAATTTTGTAAAGCTTCCTTATGGATTGTGGAAATCCATAAGTTCTATGTTTTTGGGATTACACTAAATGGCTATGTTATGTTACCTGCATACAGCGCCAGCCAAGTTTTATTTATAGAGAAACGGACGGCCACAACTTCTATAAGGATCCCGTTTTGCTAATACATCTGCGGAAATTTTAAAAAGGGTGTTTAAAAAGTATAGTAATAGTTTATATTCAAGTCCGTATGAAAACAGAAGTGAGCGGATAAATATTATTAAAAATTTAAATAGTTCATTTGCGTTAAAGCACCGCCATATGCAAATTGTTATTATATGAAAAACATTGCACCATCTTAATGTATTTGTAATTGAAATAGAGCTGTTCGGTCGGAATGCCGCCGGCATGCGGGGTGCGATTTTCGGCTGCGATGCAACTGATGTGTATGTGGGAGCATTTGCACCGACCCCCACTGACAGGGTTAGTGTCGTATTGTCTATGTTGACCAAATGACTAACAGTAATATTATTTACAACTAGCTGTTGGCAATTAAGACCGGTGTTGTGCTGGATGAAATTCAAACACAACTACATATTCATTTGACAAAATCATTTGTTCTATTGAATATTGTTTAAAATATTAGTTGCATTTGAAAATATCTTTTTATTAAATAAACAATAGAATTATGTTACTGATACCTTTTAATTATTTAATACCTACTGAATAACTTTTATCTGTTGATTGCAAAATCAGCCCTTAAAAAATGTAAATATAAGTAACAGTATTAAGGAACTTGACAAATATTGGTACGTTAATAAAAAAAATTGATCTGGCCTGTGTACTATATATATATATATATATATATATATATATATATATCTAGAGAGTAATCCGTACCACAAATCCCCGTAAAGATAAAAAAAAAACTTTGGTATGATGAAACATTTTGTATAGAAAGTCATGGTATCTTAGATTTTGTATTTAAGATTACAGTGCGACATGGTAGTATCTTCAGAGTCTAGATAAATGTGTTTGTTATATCAATTTACACTGCTGAAAGGCTGATTATGGTGAAATGTATTAATTTTAGTAACATCTATATGACTGTAATCGTCAGTATCAGGCCTGCGGTTAATAGCGTCACCGAGTCCGGGACCGTCTGCTAATGTATTGTAAGGCATGGTAAACTGATATTCTTTATGCTTTGAAAAAATAAACTGAGAAATCTAAATTTAGATTACGTCAATTTAATGCGGTAGAAATCGTTTAAGTTTAGAAAAAAAACACGAACAACGTAGCTGATATAAGCCAATTTCAAATAAAACCTCAACCGTGATTAAAGTTTGTTCAGATATCCGGTTATCGTCGCATTACGTGTGTAAATGAAAAGAGGGGGAAGGGGGGGTTGTCTACGGAAAATTTCAGGTGGGCGGAGTCAGTCGGAAAAATGCACCGCCTTCCTGAAACCACGCCTATATCATTACGGTTTTACACGGTGTATATAATTTAGTTCATTCTACCGGAAGTATATATATACTATATGAATTTAGCAATTTTATTTCATATGCAACCAAATCACATATAACATTCTATACTTAAGTTTTTAGTGTCTGATAGCTCAGTGCTGTATGGGTTGAGACGCATTTATCCCAATCGATAGATATCTCTAGGTTGTCAATTGTATGATTAAGGTGCTTCTTTAAACTCTAGAAATTGGCTGGTGCTCGTCAGCGTGCTTTTGGGGTGTGGGGAACTTCTACACTTTCGTACAACAATTCCTATGCCTCCTCTCTTTCTGAGTAGGTAATATTAAAATCGCATAAAAATCAATTTTTTTATGATTTCAAGTAAGTAAACTAGTAGCCAGTTTATCTGATATTAAATGTAATATTTTCTTAAGTTTCTAAGTTTCAAAAAAACGTTTCTAAGTTTTAAAAAAAGTTTCATAGTTCTAAGTTTTTATACTTATGTATAAAATAATAAATAATAATAATAATAAAACTTTTTATTATGATAGTAAATGGTTATCGCGACGCTAATGGACATCGGCATTGTGTTTTGATTTTTATCACTTGTTTACGTTACACTTCCACGATAACAAGCAGGAAAATGAGCAGCGCGAGTACCAAATGTACTGAAAGGTTGCGTTTATATACCCACACTGCCCACTTCTCTCGCCACTACCTGATTACTGCCATGAAAGTAAACGTGGCTTAGGAAGCTGTTTCTTTTTGATATGAATAAATCTGGTCCATTTTAAAACATATTTCGGATATTAATACTTATAAACAAAAATGTCTAACTAATAGGATACCTAATTTGGAAGAGTGTAGGGTTTTGATCGATAATGTTTCATAGTACGATATTATAAACTGCAATTTTGATTGGCTCACTCTGCTACAAAAATGAAGAGTTAGAATATACACATAATTGTTGCATATTTTATCTATACATACCTAATTACTTGGTTTCACTGACTGCATGAGTGACGTATCAACGCACAGTCCAAAATACTAGGGTTAGGACCGTGAAAATGCATGCGTGTTCATTCTATACTGCAGGTGCGTAAGAAAGGATTTTTGTTAATTCAAAAGATGATGAAAAAGTGCTGCCTTTTATTTTTTATTGACTACTCAAACTATGACTATAATTAATGTATGCGAGCGAAGCTGCAGGCAACTGCTAGTGTAGTATAGATATACGGTCTTATTCATATTGAGTTAGAGTAAGTTTGCACGTTTCTTTAAAGCTCTTAAATGAATAAGACCAATAGTCTTTTGACATTACCACAACAAACATAAAGACGTACATATATAAATATATGTTTATATATAAATATGTATTATTAACCTGGCAGTTTTTTTTTATTTCGGGTAAATTAAGTCGTTAACCTATTTAGTCTTATAATGTCAAAAGACAATATTTTTTAGAATGTTGTAGTTATTTAGCTAAACAGAACTTTTAATTAATGTCTTTTCGTCCGTTTGTAGTGAGATTTTTGTTTGTAATGTAGTGCTAAAACACAAAGTTTTATTTTTAGGTTTCCCTAGTTATAAAGGTTAGGTTTCCCTCTTATAAAATCGGCATATTCTTCCGTCTGTTTGTCACATATTTTGCATTGACCAACACGTTCTTGGCCTTTTTAAATAATTAACTCGTTGATGTAGTATAAAATACAATGTATCAGTCAGATGAATATACGATTCACAAGTTATGTGTATTAAGTAGCTAATTTACTAGTAACTATGTGTAAAACGACTGTAAGAATATCATGTTAGATTATAGCGATACTAATTTCATTAAAGATTTTCAATGCATTAATTAACCTTAGATTCTGGTTGAATTTCCTGCAGGAAAGTATCGGATATTGTACGTTATAAAGATGGCAAGGTTTTTTTCAAATATACAGTCAAAATTAAAAATGGGCGAAAAACCAAATGTAGATGTGTTTACAGCACCGGCTTTAGTAAATCTGTCTGCTTGGATGGATTGTTTACTTGACGATCACGAGAAGGAAAGTAAGTTGTCACAATTTTTTATTTGTAGATAGCTTTTTAAAGTTGACAGACGCGTGATTAACACGGCAAATATTGTATTTTGAAACATGGCTCTTAAAAGGAACAAGGTGTATTGAGACCAAAAGTTTGGTTGATGTCGCAGGGACTAATAAAACGCTGGTCTAAATTTCAGGCAACACATTATCATTGCTATCCAAACATGCAACACGGCGAGTCTTTTTGGAAAATTCTCTTCTGGCAGCCGCGGTCTGAAGTTACTACTATAATATTAATTTTATTATTATAGTATTAGTAGTTTATTATATAACTTGACTCTAAATCGCTGTTGGTTGAAAGCATTCCCAAAATGCAGGTTCTTTAAATATACAATGTGCTCTTTGATGCAGGCAGCGTTTTTATGTTGGATGTCAAAGCTGACCAAGTACATAATTGTGACATTAACTATTGTCAGTTGTAATGTCAGCCGCTGAGCTAACTTCATCGGTCAGCGGTCTCCTGGCGTCTGTCATGAAACTTTATAGCACCTTTCACAAAACCTATTTAGACTTAGAAAGTTGCGTTCCTTTATTGTTAAGAAAAGAAAATAGTAAATCTAATGATAGTTTGTTATAAATCTCGAAATGTATTTATTTGAAATAGAACAATAATATAAAGAGATAATTCGTTGCTTGTTATGATATAAAATGTAAAATTGCAGTCACGTAGCGTGAAGATGAAAACCATATTTATAAATAGCACTGTCGTCAATATTTCATTATAGGTGCGGTGCGGTTTCATCTACGATAGTGGTTTAATGCGTTATTTGAGATGCAACATTGTTAATGGGGTTAAATATTGACAAATAACGTATGTATATCCAATAATGTAGCTATGAGTTAACGGTGTGTATTCTTTAAATAAGACGCATTCGGCCCCAGTCTAAATCTTTAACGTTAATAAGGCAGGTGCGGCCACAGCATACGAAGAAAACAAATGTGTTTTTACTTAGGTAGAATTTATTTGTTAAAAATTTTAATTCATTTAAGATTCATTATTTTAGACTTACACTTGTTTGTTTTTTGGGAGAAACCATGGACTTTATTGCCACATACTTTGGTTTAATGTAATGTAACAGAGTACGATATAAACTTAACATTTACAAAAGTGCTTTCTAAATATAATTAATGACTTATAAATACTTACAGTTAGTTATTTAATTTTAAAATAGTATACAATTACTTTTTAAATAAAACCGATAATAATACCAAAAAAATAAATAGAAATTTAAATCTGGGTGGAACTTTATGGCAAGATCTCTAAAATTTTGCAGAGTAATCATTTTTTATTTTTGTTGTAGGGCACTGGTGATCAGTCAAATAAGTTTTTTAACCTAATACAGACACACCAGGCTCTTTCTACTTATATATCAATTTAATATTTTATATATAATTGTTTACCGTGACTGTAATATTTTAATATTTCGAGTTATTGAGAGCAAATAAATATATTATTATTATTACTTAATGGTAAGTGGTTATCATCCCCCATGGACACCTTCATCATACACTTTATCAAATTCATCATACAGTTGCTGAATCTTTATCGAGCACAAGTACGGTTTTGTATGGAATACTGGTCTCATCTTTGGAAAGACATAGCCAAATACCAATTCGAGTCAATAGAGAAAAGAGCCTGGAAGCTGATAGGCAATAACCGCCTATTTGACGAGAGGCTTCAGAGTCTAGATCATGGACGCAAAGTCGCTAGTTTGTTGGTATTGTAAAGGATACACTTCGGCAAGTGTGCCACGGAATTGCACGATTTAATTCCTCTCTCACCGTTTTACCGCCGGACAAGTAGACGTATAAGCTAACGCCACCGATATATGGTGGAAATACCAACAAAGCGGACGAAACGCTATTCTTCCATTTTTAACATACGTACCTCTGAAGAATAGAACTCTATACCATCGTTTGTTATTCCTGAAAAATTTAATCTAATTTCTTCAAGTCTCGCGTGAACAGGTATCTTCTAGGTAAGCGTGCTCCACCTTAGACTGAATTTCCGCCTGACATCAGGCGCAATGTTGGTCAAACGCGAACTTATTCAATATAAAAAAAATCATTAAGGAAGCTTTTGCGTTGCCTACCACGTACCCCGTGAAGACTAAATATCTGATTAGTCCCTTTCTAATCAAATTTGACGCCGCTTAATTTTTTTTTACAGTAAACAAAGTTAATGGGTGCTATTCATATCTTAAAGAAAATAGCCGAAAAATCGTTTTTAAAATGGTCTCCAAAATGTCTTTGAAAAATCAACACGGGATTGGAGGTGTGTCCTGCAAGTTAATTGAGCAGTACCTATCCGTAAATTATCATTCTCACGCAACATTGGTGTCACAAGGTAAGTAATATTTTTTTTCTAATTCTGAATCCACTGAGAATCTCGGCCACACCAATACTCCACATAGGCCTGTGGTAAGAGGAGACAAAACAAGTCACAGCCAAGTGGTAGGGTACGATGCCCGAATAGATGGCTACCACCTACCACCCCTGGTCTAGAGTGTGCCGTCAAAACAACCTTGAGCTGTGTTCCGGCATCAGCGGCCAGGTTCCAGTCTCACTGAAGAGAGCAGCAGTGCATTTATAGCAACTTTGGTGTTAAAAATGTCTATAGGCGATGGTAAACGCTTTCCGTCGGGTGGGCCGTCTGCCTGTTTGCTGGAAATCTGTCTGTAATAAATAAAAATAATGTTCATAAATACACACTTCATTTTTAATTCAAAATATTTGTTAATAAATACCCGTAACATCTAGTGAAAGTGGAACTAACAGTAGGAGCAGCACATTAAAATTGCGGCCTTGTCACCTTCGTTGCAGTGACGATGTACTTTCCTATATTTATTACTTAATTGCAACAGTAGCGCCCTTAGAACGCAATCTATTCGACTAAAACCGTCTGTCCCCCGGGAACAGTCGATACTTTTGTCTTTATGAAAGGTCCTGTGTCTTTAGGTCCCCTAGGTACTTTTTCGTAAATTAGTTGTGATTTGTTTGCTCTACCACAACATATGACGGGTATTTATTGTTTATGAACTTATAAAGTGTTTATTTATTTTCAGATTATAAAAACTGGTCGCTCGAAATGCGCACAAAATTTTGCTTCATAGCTTTTACCGCTATAATTTTAACTGCAAAAACTGCCAACCAATGCTTGCCTAGAAATATATTGTATTACAAAAGAATGTTTTTAATCACCCAGGATGCAAGTGAGCTAATAAACATGGAACTTGGAATAATGAAAGCAGTTGGTAAGTTAAGCACTAGATTATTATACTATTTAACACTAGCTACAATATTTATTCTTGTACCTATACATGGTGTTAATTGTCATTCGAATGTCCTCCTAAATGACAACCAAGCATCACTTTCTTGTCACTTTAGTAATAGCTTTATCTAGATATGTCGAGATTGTCCTCGGCAGAAGATGTCTAGTTATAGCTGTTGCTAAACAAATACAAAGTTAGGTCGATGCATAACATGTTCAAATATTCTTAGAATTAATCCGCCATGTAATGGTTACCGAGACAGCCTCGCATGAATGTTATGCTCGCGTCCAATTGTACATTTACCTCAACACCTTCATATCCATGGCATGGAACTTCAGTCGGGTTGCATTACTATATTAGAGGACCGGTTCTATGGTGCTGAATTATTAGGTTTGTATTAGTACATATTAAAGATCCCGTCCCATAACATTGGCTGGTATTCTGCAGTTGAATTTCTAACTAGCATACAACAACAGAAGATGAATTACTACTAGTCGGCCAGTAAAAGAAGTAATTCAAAAACTACTTTATCTAAATACATCATTACATTATGAAATCTTTTCCTCCTTTTTGACTTTTGTTTTGTTTAAGACTGTTCTAGGCCACGATAGCCTCAGTATTGAACATCTTAAATATGCACCTATTCATCTCCCTCGAGTATTGGTAATGCTCTTTAATTTATTTACAAGTCACAGTTTTCTGTCTGATGATCTTAATATTATTAAGCCTTCTGGGGACGTTCCCAGTAAGTGACAGTGGTTTGGGACAAATAACTTATCTTTAGATATTTTCCCCTTTTTTATTTAGTTTTAGTTTTTATATTGTATAGTATGTAGTTTATTTTTAAGTTTATATTTATTTGCATAACAATTAGTTGAAAATATTAAATGACACTTAAGTCTCGTGACATTCAACATACCTACACAATGGTAATAACACAAAAATAATATTATGTTAAAAGAAGTAGTGCTAATCTTGAAGAGTAAAACTGGTGACGCCTCCAACATTTCCAAAGCAGGCCTTGACTACTGTCGTCGCCAAGATATTGGACAATCTGCTTGACAACTTACTTGACAAACGCGTAAAGTCATACGACACACAATTTGGTTTTAAAATCGGATTATCAACAGAAAGTAGTATATAATGCCTTGAGCAGACGGTTATGCATATATTGCTGGAAAGACGTATATTTTCGCCTGTTTTTTTATTTGTCGATGGCGTTTGATCTTATAAATTGTAGGATACTTGAATACGGAAATGACTTTGCCACCTGCTAATATATCAATTTATGAATATTGGTTCAATAATCAGGAAAACATTGTAAGATGGGTAGTGTAGAATCGTACTCGGGCATGTATACGGTTGGGATGCGATTTCTCATATAATTAATAATAGTAACTGTAATCGGTCATTTTATCCATATTATCGTAACGACCCGGGAAAACCCCAGGAGCAAGTTCATTCCATAGCTCGTACACGTATAGCAAAAGAGCGAACGTCGTCTGGTGGATACGGCTGTTAGTTGGTTTTTGTATCTTAAGCCGATATTAGACGGATCATCCGCATTGAGTCAATGCGGTTGACGTGCCCAAAATTGAAAAAATATTTTGATTACACGGTTTTTAAAAATTAATATGTTCAAGACGGAAAAAAATTGTAGTCAAGCGGGATCGCGCTGTGGCGTCAACCCAGTATCGCACGACACTACTTCGCTTCCCGACGATATTATTCCTTTATAGTTTACTTGCCCACTAAACTAAATATGAGTTTGAAACGTAATAGGTCATACGATTTATGTTAAAACTTTTCGATTATACTCTATCTAGGTCACGTCACTAATATTTAAGAAAATCTAATGTTTTCAGACATAACTTTACTTTTATATATAAGTATATCCTCCTATCCATGTACTCTATGAACGTGACAACGTTACGTTTACGTTACGTTACGTTTCTAAAGAAGTAAGCATGTATGGTGTTTTAATTTGATATAAATTATTTGATGCATATTGTTACTATTACTACGCGCTAACAACGATGAAGGAAAACATCGTGATGCAACCTGCACATCGTGATAACTGATGTGTCAAACCTGCCAAGCCGCCTTGGACAAGCATGGCGGGTATACTGTCTGTTTTCCCTATAATGGGAGGCCCGAGCCCAGCAGTGGGACATATATGGGCTGATATTTTTGTTACAAACTTAGTTCGTCAGTATTCATACGAAACTTCAAAAGTGGCTTCTTCGGGCGGCTCAACTATAATGATACAACAATACGCACGCACGACTAAAAATTGAGCGAGTCGCTCAATTCACGTGTTTACATAGTCATTTATTTTCAATCGCGTTGAAAATTGATTGCAAATTGTTTAATAATTTCAATCGCATTGTCGACGTTAAGTAACGGTAAATAATTGATTGCATCAATTTTATGTTTACGTGGATCATTTCATTTTTAATTTAGCCAGATTGAAATACAGAATTGTCTCGTTGTCTAGAATTTGTCTAATATAGATTTTATTATTCATTCACTTGCCTTACCATTGGTTGAACTTAAACATTACTTGTATGAAGCTTATGATAAATTTATTTTATTTTTATTTATTAATATTATTTTTTGATAGTAAGACCATTGGCCTTACTTACGGGCGGTAAGATACAGAAACGACCATGTGTCAAATATTAAGTCATTAACAATCAAATTTGATTTTAAGGTTTCAAGATACCACTGTGGTCGACTACAGACATCGCACAAGCATTGGCAATACAGTTGAACATACCAGTCGCACAGCCTCACAGCATTATTATCGTCGCTGATGTCGCTGATTGCAGTCTAAATAAATTAATGACAGCAGTTACCAATGCTAAACAAAATCCTACAAATGGTAATTAACTTAAAATAAGATATTCTTCTTAATTATATTTCTTCTTTTAAGCATGTTTCTCTATAGCAGTAATCTGGTACATAGTCTGTAATTAGATTGATATCGATCATTATGATTATCATTATGATGATGATATAGATCATTATTAAAATTTACTTTTAGATATTGATTTAGATTTAGTCTATTTATGGGAATCAAACTTTTATTTATTTGCACTGTATTTTGAATTATTATTTAATATCTAACATTAAATATTTCGCTTAGAAATATATCCGTGGCTGGCGGGAATACATTGATATCTCGCCATACATCTTTTTTTTATTCGTTTAGACGCTTCCTACGCCCGTGTTTTTATAGGAAAAAAATTGATAGTCCGAAATATTCATAACTTTTTAAGATTTTTCCTTTGGTAATAATAGAATAACACGATTTATCATTACTAGTCAAACTTTAAAATTGTGCCCCTGTAAAATTGACATTTTGAACATGTCAACATATTCACGCCAGCCACGGATATATTATTATAAAATTCTAACCATTCCGTGCCTGTACATTATAACGATGGAGAATACAATGCATTTTTTTTTAGATTTCTTGTCTGTTTGTTCGGGATTCACGTGAAAACTACTGGAACGATTTCTATGATCGACAGCTAATTCTTAGACTTAAAACTCTGCGCTTCATTTTATATTCTGGGCATCCCGCGGGAATATTTCTGGGAAGTATTTAAAATGGCCAGATTAAAAAAAAATACACCGATCCATAGCAAATGCAATATAATAAAATGTGTGTTTTTTTTACCCCGGATATCCCGCGGGAATTTTTCTGTGAGCGGTTTGTAGTTGTTTGGATGCGTAAAAATAGCTATTCCGGCACAGTTTTCGCTAAAACGATAGATTACATTCTTATTCAAGTGCTGCTTTATTATGCCAGAAGTCAAACCCAGAGGCTCTGCATTGTAGTCTCTCTGGCTGACAAAGACTTCGTCACTAATTCAACCACAGAGACTGTATTTGCCTAATTGAATCAATTCAACAAATTTTTGCAATTAAAACATATTCTACGAGTTAATAGTGTATTTTTTTTTCAGGAAGACCTAAAATAGCTACACTACATCTTGCCGCCGCAGCGGTAGTCGTGTTTGTGCAGATATATATGGTACCAGTCACTAATGTGGTACCACAGATTTCAAAGTTAGTACGAGCTCCAGACGCATACATCGAACTTCTGGCAAGTCACATAATTAGTAGTATTAATACTACTAATATATTAAATAAGAATAATCAAAAAAAGTTTTAAGTAGGCTTGTAGTAAAATTATTTTAGTAAATTTGTCTGATTATACCTAATTGTTTAAGATACCTACCAATGAAATCCATTACGATGAGTTTACATATTAGGGTGAAATCACGTCAAGTGGACCTTCCATTTACCGCTTGATTATGAAAACCAAGTTTATATGATTAAGGACCAATTTTTCAATCATCAGATAAAAGTTATTCATGGAATAAAATACGACATAAAAAAAATTAACATTACAGTTGCGCAAATAAAACAGTTTAATTGTTTCACTTTTAAATTAAGACAGGTTATAATTTATTCAATGGACATAATATATAGACTTTTCCCCTAAACCTAACACACTAGTGCGTGCCTCTAGTTGAAAGAGCAAGCATTAATACAGGTTACATTGTATTAAATTTTTATGTCAGTGCTAGTTGCCTCTGGAAGATTTACTTAATTTAATATGGCAAACTCTTTCATCTTCTGGGATGTAAATTATCTATTTCCATTCTTGGTATTAAAACTACATGTGTATAAAATTACAGCAAAACCGATCCAGTACTCCAGTAGCATTTCCATGAAAGTTTAACAGGTAGACATACCGAGTTACTATCGCATTTTTATAGATGACGAATTAATGGATATACTCGTACTAATTCACCATAAACTTAAGAAATGATTGGTCTCCCATACCAATTTTCATCTTCTATTTTAAACCGTCTTGTTTTATTTTTACGGTAAAAAAATATATGTGTGTGTGCAGTTCACACGCAGATGTGAAACTTCAGAGAATATACTCACAAATAATCCTTCTCCATTTTTTATTAAGATAAATACAATTCCTATAGCCTACATCTGTCAACATATTATAATTCAAAGTAAACTTCTTAAGTATCGCTTTTAAATATTTGGACCTATGTTTAATCATCGGTCTTATTGTCTCTCTAATCTGTGCTACATAATGTAAAACTCGTATCTCGTTCTCTCGCAGATAGTCCTGTAGATTTATATGTTTATCTCTTTATAGTTTCGCTTTTTCGTTTCATCCAGTTTCAAATCACAACGATTCTAAGAAGTTTCACTTCAAAAGTAGTTTGTTATGTCATCTAGCTGTTTTTTATTGATAATAAATATTATTATTTGATGATTGAAAAGTCGGCTCTTTAAGTAAAATAATGACTATTGCTTATATACTACCACACTTGTTACCTATATAGTATGTTATTAAACGATTTTTTTACTGCGAACATTTTAAATACTTACTTTTACTTAAAAAATAATTTCAATGAAAGTGTTAGCGACAATGACAATTTAATGAAATTTTCAAGATTTATGATTGTATTTTTGAATTTTGTTATAGTGTTAATTCAATAATATGTATAATTAAATAGTGTTAATTATTATCATAGTGTTAATTAAGTCACATATTTACCTAAATAGTGTTAATTATTGTCATAGTGTTAACGAATGAATATTTAAAAGACTTCTTCTTCAAACAGTGACATTTATTTTATTCGTGTCGTGCATTATATATTTAAGTTTAATATTCTGCAAAAAGTCATTGTTTGCGATTAGTTTTAAGTAACTTATTTTTTTATTAACGCGCAGGAAGCGTTTTTGATACATAACCTAGTTAGTTGTATAACAATTACCTACCATCTGACAATATAAGTTATCATAATATTAGTTATTTTTTGACTTGACTTAAACTATTCCCCTAAAATATTTTAACGTTTGCAACATACAAAGTTTTTTTTAGATATTCATATGTTGGACCACTAAAAGAGTTAAATAAAGATTGTCTTTTTAATATCGTGTGTTTTAATCCTACAGTAGTTACCGCTCGCGAATTCGGGCATAATCTCTAGAACAATTCTTAGACATAGAATATTGTGCTTTAAGAAATTTTTAAAAGCGTGTGGAATTATTACTTTTTTTTTGTAAAGTCCATTGCTTTTGAGATAACAACAAAAATACTAGAATTTTAGATGAAAAACAACTTCAGTGACGTGTATGTGACCAACTTACGAGTATAAGTTACACTTTCGCCGCACTAGACACTATTGTAGATTGTTCAATTCTGAGTAAATAGCTTCCAAGCCCGTTGTGATAGCATAAAATGCGGCTGAGTTATAGAAATTTATAAAAAATAATCTTGATTTACGTGTTTTATATGGAAAATCTTTTCACACACAGGGAAAGTACTTAAAATTAATATAAAGGGCTGTAACTTTCAGGGATTTTTTTCCCCCGACATATAGGTATAACAAAATTACGGGTGTGACCGAGAAAAAAATTGTCGAAAAAATATCACTCTAATATGCTATACTATAATACATATACTATCTTTAAATGGTACGCGTTTGTACGCTGCGTTTAAAAATGTGACAAAAATCAGGGGGGGTTAATTTGGACCAGGAGATTCCGAAAATGCAATTTTTAGAATTTTTTACACATTTTAGAATTTTTGTCTGTCTGTCTTTCTCTCTGTCTGTCTGTCCGTCTGTCAGAGTATCACGTGAAAACTACTAAATGGATTTAAATGAAACTGGATACAGAACTAGCTCATCCCGAGCGTAACTTAGTATATTTTTTATCTCGTCAAATGGCGTCGTTTTCACGGGTATACATAACAATATTATAAAAGATGGCGCTGCGATTGCATCCTTTTTGACAACTAATGTACATATGAATGAAATTGGCTTATAACCCGAATCAACAATTACGATACGTTTTAGCCCGATATAAAACGTCGTTTACTTGGAATAGATGGATTACCAAAGTAGATGGCGCTCCAATTGCGATATATACCTAGTCCAGCCATAAGTTCTGTTACAAATGAAAATGCATTTTTTTAAATGAAGTAATGTAATTTTATTAAAATGTATACGTACATATTTATTAAAGTCTCAGCAAAAGATAAAAAATATTCTACTCGAAATCGCCACCTTTGGCTTTTATACGGGCCTTTAATCTGTTTGGCCACGAATCTATGGATTTACGCACTATTTCCAAGGGAAATTTCGCCACGGCTTGCTCCAAAGATTTTTAAACAGACTCAATGTCGCCGTGTCGCCGTAAACAAAATTTTTCTGTGACCTCCCTTTGCGTACCGCTTCAGTAGTTCTATTCTTTTTAAAATTATGAGTTAAGAAATGACCAGTGCGTCTCTTATAGGCTGCAAGCTTAAGTCATTTTTAAAATACGCGACATGGTTCTAGTTGATATCTTCATCTCCCGACATAAAATCTTTTGCTTTCGGCAAGATTTCTTCGAATTCTTTCCCTTACTGCTTTGACCACCTTTTTCGTACGAATACTGCGTGGACGGCCAGATATTTTTTGTCAGAAACAGAGGAGGTCTCATTGTACCTATTAATAGCCCAGTACACAAACATTTGACTAATACCAAGCGTATGGAGTGTTTTAAAAATTGCATTTGGCTCCATACCTACTTTGTGTAATGCAATCACAGCGATTCGGTTCTCGTCATCGCCCCACTCTACTTGTTGTTGTACTATGTATTGGAGCCAAAATGGGAAAACACAATGAACAATCATATAAAAATGATAGATTCCAAATTCAAGTGTAATATTTTGTTTCTTTTTAATTGTAACAGTATTCATGGCCAGACTAAGTATATCACAGAGAAAACAAAATACATACTTATAACTAAAAAATAAACTACTACGATGAAGGAAACAACATGTATGCTACCTATAATCCTAGACTATAAGTAGAATACTGAACCTAGGTCATCGAATTCGATAGGTAAGGTTCCTAGATATTTTTTATTTATATACCTACACATTACACTTTTTACTGATGCCAATAAAGCCATAAGTTAACATGTAAATGTAAGACATTCTAGTGTAATAAAAACCTCTAATTTATTAAACATGGCTGTGAGGATATTAAAGTGTGTAGCGTGTTCCGCACGCTTTGACCGACGAAGCGCAATAACAACTGCACCGCACCGACGGTTTCTAACCACCCATCCCTATACTTTGATATCATGCATAATTGTGCAACAATCGTAAATTCCTATACAACATATTAAATTTTAGAGAATACATCTAAAATTTATTTTTTAAACCATTTAAAATTCAACGATATTCGATTCGACGATAGATATTTAAATTTCGGATTTAACCGGTTTTAGGGTTAAACCATTTCTATTAATGGTTTAAGATTGATTGATTGATTCTTGAAGATTCTTTTTATCTTTATATAAATATTCACATTCTGGATTCCTCGAAAGTTAGTGATTATACTATTTCCATTTCTTTCTTTTCTCAATGACAGTTCTAATTTGATAGTTGTAGTGTTGTGACCAAATAAGTAATGATATCGATCGCATATATTTATTATGTTTTGAACAAATAGAACAAAAACATTCAAATATATTTTTTCAAGCTAGGAACACTCAATGGCCCACCGCCATTTAGTGTTTGTTTTAATCTTTAAAAAATTGTACAAACTTAAAATATTGATGGAGCGTCACGACGTTGCTATGGCTCGCTGAGAATTTTTGATCGAAGCCAAAAAGATATCAGATTGGTCAAATGTTATTTTCACTGACGAGACTTGGTTAAATGCAAAGCACACAGTATCTAAGAACTGGACTCACGACACCGCCGCTTCCACTAGTTCAGTGCCAATGGGTAAAGGTGAACCCCTTATCATATGCCATCCAGGGTCTACGAAAGGATTCGTGTCAGATGCTTTACTAGCCTTTAAATCCAAGAAAACAGTGGACTACCACGAAGAAATGAACGCGGAGATTTACGAAGGATGGTTTAAAGAAATGGTGCAATCTCTGGAAGAACCGTCGATAATTATTATGGAAAATGCTACATATTACTCCAGACAAATTGATAAAATGCCAACGCAGGCCAATAAAAAACAAAAGATAATTGACTGGCTCCAACGTCATGGCGAAAATGTGGATAATACTTTATTAAAAGTACAATTAGTGAATATTTTAAAATCGAAAAAAGCCTCCCTAAAAAATATATTACCGACGAAATAGTTGCCGAATGTGGTCATTGGGTTCTTCGACTTCCGCCGTATCATTGCTAGTACAATGCTATAGAACTAATATTGGCACAAATCAAAGGACACGCCGCTCGAAACAATACCCATCCCCCTTTTACGGCAAACAAGATGTTAGATTTATTAAAAAAATGCATGTGCGGAAGTAACCGCCAAACACTGGGAAAAAATTGTGAGAAGAACCCAAAACATTATAGCGTCGGATTGGGAAATTCATGTGGTATTCGATAATATAGAAGTACAGGAACTTATAATAAATGTTGGGGAGAGTTCATCGAGTGACAGTGACGATTCAACAGATTTTGATTAAAATAAATAAATAAAGAATCAACATAATATAATTACATCTTCTAATGAAATGTAATATTAGTTAATAAATTTGTACAAAATTATCCGGCAATAGTTTAGTTTCTTACACTTTGTAAAAAAATATCAGTTTCTCCGACTCTGCTATGACCTTGTACGTGCGTAAGCGTCATAGTTTTTAATAAATAATGTATACATAATGTAAAAAAGACGCCTGTTCAAGTTTCCACAGGAAACTGTCATCGAGAAAATAAACAAATTGAAATAGTATAGTATACAAAATTTAACACATTTTGGAAAAAAACTAATAAGGTGTATTTATTTATGACACCTGGCTGGAAAGAAGAGTTCTTAAAAGTCTTTAAAAAAGGTATAATTCTCAAACGTCTCAAAAAGTGTTAGTGAGTATTGAAAACTTTCGAAAATCATTGAAGAAAACAAAACAGACAAATTTTATTAAAAAACTGTATAAACGTATAGAAACAGATAAACAAACCAATGGAATCAAAATATAGTAAATATTTTAATAACTCGAAATTAAATTAACTATTAGTTAAATCCATACAGTCGAATATAAAACCTATAGAAGTCGATTAAAATAGTAAATTACCTAGTCTTGCCATAAATATTGTAACAAAGAAATTTTTATTTCTATTGCAAATAACATTTATAAGTTTTACAGTTTGTTACTTTAATACATAAATATAAAACAATTTAAAATATAAAAAGCTTATTCGAAGTGGTCTCCATTAGCTGCAATACAGTCCTTTAAACGTTGAGGCCAGTTATCAATAAAAGCACGCACTCTTTCCATGGGAAAATTGTTCACTGCTAATCGTATGGATTGTTTTAGGGACTCCAAATTATCATGGCGTTTAGAGCAAGCCGTACTCTCTAAAACTGACCATAAATCATAATCCAGTGGATTAAGATCGAGACTAGACGACGGCCAGTCTTCAGCTCTGATGAAGTCCAAAACGTTCGTTTCCAACCAAGACTGCGTGGACCGAGCTTTATGACCCGGCGTCGAGTCTTGCTGGAAGGACCATTCTTGGTTATTGAACACGGTGTTGTTAAGGGGCGTTAAGCCTATTCTTGAGAAGGTAGTTAATACCTTCTCAAGAATGGTATCTTGATACACTTGTGCCGATATTTTGATACCTTTTTCACAAAAATATGGCTCAGTCACTCCTTCATAGCTAACACCCCGCCAAACCATCACTGAAGAAGGGTAATGCCCACGTTGCACTCTGTCGACTAATTGAGAAGCTTCCTTAGAGCTTTGAGCATAAATTCGGTCATTTTTTTTGTTAAAATGTTGCTCAATTGTAAAAATTTGCTCATCCGTAAACAAATTTTTTCTGTGACCTCCCTTTGCGTACCGCTTCAGTGGTTGTTTCGATTTTACCACCCTATTCTTTTTTAAATTATGAGTTAAGCAAGCTGCAAGCTTAAGTCATTTTTAAAATACGCGACATGGTTCTAGTTGATATCTTCATCTCCCGACATAAAATCTTTTGCTTTCGGCAAGATTTCTTCGAATTCTTTCCCTTACTGCTTTGACCACCTTTTTCGTACGAATACTGCGTGGACGGCCAGATCTTTTTCTGTCACAAACAGAGGAGGTCTCATTGTACCTATTAATAGCCCGGTACACAAACACTTGACTAATACCAAGCGTATGGAGTGTTTTAAAAAATGCATTTGGCTCCATACCTACTTTGTGTAATGCAATCACAGCGATTCGGTTCTCTTGGCTCCAAAATGAGAAAACTCAATGAACAATCATATAAAAATGAGAGATTCCAAATTCAAATGTAATATTGTTTTTTTTTTTTAATTGTAACAGTATTTATGGCCAAACTAAGTATATAAAACATGCGCATGTGAACGGCGATAGCGCCTAATTGCGATGCGACCGAATAACAACGGCGGTTACAAGACTTTCTATTTTAGATCTAATTTCATTGCATTAAAGTTCGAAATTGTGTAATTACATACAACGGTCAGCATTTCACGTTAACACTTTTTTCGTCTACCTCCCATCCGCCGCCGAGTAACTTACGATAAGGAACTTCGTCCTAAAGACATACGTAAAAATGAGTCTCAAATTATTTGTAATAATAACTAAGTTCTACAGGTACTGCAAGTACGTACAAATATAACCTTTAATAATTTTATTTACGCCCACATTCCAAATAACTGGCATGGCGCCCATGGAAAAGCATCACAATATGAAACGCTCATTTTATGGGCAATAATAAATCCGAAACCCTTATATTCGTGAACTTTTAGCATATTAAAAACAAAGAAAGTATATTTATGACGTCAAACTGATTTATACATGGGTAACGTTCATGGAATCTATAGTTTTTATCCCCACCGTGTCTCTTGTGCTACCACCTTCACCTTCAGTCCGTTTACTTTCCCGGTAAAACTAAATCAATGTAAAAAAGAATCCACAAAATGTTAACAACTTATAAAAATTACCAGCAGTCAGGAGGGTCCAGTGGAGCAGGGAAGGATGCGCGGGCCGCGGGACGGAGGCTACAACAATAGACGTTGCTTTAGGGCTCCCAATAAAAACTTGACAAATTGCGTTTCATAATCGCGTTGCATTCCAAGCCTCGTCACTGCGATCCGGGATTGTCCTCCCTCTAGAAAATATGTACCCTATCTCCGAAATTACCTCGTGCGGTGATATGTTGACACCGTTAAACTGTAAACCACGTAATTTTATACGACGATTTGTTTAAGCAATATTGTCAAATATTCCACCACAAAACTTGGGATACTTTAATAATATGCGAATAATACTGTTAATTACATAAAGTATAAAGTTGATAAATAACTTATTAATCTTCTAACTATATGCAAAAAAATCTTGCAAATGCATGTACGCGCATAACTTGAGAACAACATTACCGATTTTGATGAAATTTTTTGTGTATGTTTGAATAGGTCTCCGGATGGCTTAGTTTCACAATTGGAACTAGTAGAAGGCACAGAATCGAATCTTAGATTTTTATCTTATCAGGTCAGTGCAACGTCTACCAGGACCGCTAGTCTTAAATCTAAATGGGAAAGTGAACTTGCCAGATTAGCTCTGAGCCTAAGTTATCCCAAAACAATACAAAAGAAATTTAGTAACATCCCTAGTATTACAAATGTATATAAGCAACGATAACTACTTTCCTTCAGGTGGACCACAGCCTATATGCTGTACTCTACTGTACCGCTAAAGAATCTGAAAGCAGTACTCAATAATTTACCATAGCTTACTCGCCCCCGACTACTAGTAGCAGGGTCAGTTTATTCTCACATAAAACTTGCGGGAGGTCATAAAGTAAATCTTGGAACTATTATTAGGTATTAGAGTAAGGAATGCTCGGTAATAAGGGCCTGGTATTAGCGCTGCCGAAATATTGTGCGGTGTCACCGAGCGACCCTTCGCCCCCAACCTACCCTACAATATTATTAAAAATAATTTCTCATTTTTATTAACGGCCCTTGAGTGCACTGGCATGGTAATAAATGACTACAATGTTATTAGTATCTGTGTTTTGTAAACAAATATATTTGTTATAAAACTATTTTATAAGTATGGCAATTTTCTTTACACGCATAATGCGTCATTTAGATTATGCCCACTTCCAAGACAGAAAGCAGGAAAGTGACGTGTGAAATGGGAGCGAGTATATAAACAAAATATCCGTCCAACATGGCGTAATTGCGCTGTCCACTTCCCTCGCCACTTTCCTGCTTGCTGCTGTGAAACTAGGCATAATGTATAGGGGAGTAAGATACATAAGTCGTGGTAGCTTAATGGTTCACGCACCCGGCACGCATTATAAAGACATGGATTCGAATCCTGGCTAGGAATGGAAGGATGCACTCTGACCTAGTGTACATATTGTTAGAATTACCACATGCTTATAGTAAAAGAAAACATCTTGATGAAACCTGCACATCAATAAAATCGATGTGTGAAACGCGACAATCTGTCTTTTACCGTACGTATTCTTGGGAATGGGGAGGCCTGAGGAGTCCAGCAGTGATACATTTAGCCTGCAATTATTTATAAGATAATTAGGTACCTAATAACAAGGCACTTGTCTAAAAACAGTTAAGCCTTACTGTCTATCCCAAATACGACGGAATGAGTGATACATCCCATAGAACGAACCGGTAGCAATATCTTAAACTTGATCTTTTAGCGACTATGTCAAGAGACCCGATTGTATGTCTTTGGTACCCTGGAGGGTGGGTCGCCCTTTAGTATGTGACGCGTCTTGGGTCGATACTCTGGCGGCGTCCTATCTTTTAGCCACTAGCATGTCTGCTGGTACTGCTGCTGCACAACAGGAGACCCTAAAATGCCGCAAATACTCCGCCATAGGAAATGGTTAGGTATTTTGGGGCTTTTGGGGTCGAGACCCTGGTACCATGGGGGCCTGAGGCGCACAAACTTTATCGAGACATAGCGAGACGCCCGGTAGACGTCTCACGTGACCAAAAGACTGGTCTTTAACAGCGAGGTAAGGTAGCCAGTCTTTTGGGCACGTTTCCAACTGACAGCGCTTTGGAACTAGATTTTATAGTTGAATTTTAATATAGAAATAAGTTAATATTTCTTACTGTTTTTTTATTTTTTATTATTATTATTATTAATATCTCTACGGACTCGAGTTCCGTACCCTTTTTTACTAATTAATTTCTATGAAAAATTTGAAACTCCATACACGCTTATTGTTTTTTTTTGTTACTGTATGTGACATTAGTTTAGTATTTTTTATGTTTTGGTGTACCTTAAGAATAACTTATTATATTAATTTATTCTAATTTTAATACTAAACTTATACTAATGTAGAGTGTATCTGTTACATGCTGGTGTTGTGAGGAAGTGCATGTGCAGTGTTGGGCTTATATCTATACTTATATATAGTCCTATCTAGTGCCATGTGTGTTGTTTTTTTCTTTTCTGTGCCTGGGTTATTAATTTTTAGGCTCTTTGTGTGTCTTGGTTTGTTTGTGGAGTATGCGTATAATGCAATGCGATGGTAGTGCGTGGTACTGGTGCGTGGTAATGGTACTTCTTACTGTTTAAAAGTAACATTATAATTATGTGAACTCACGGTGTTTTCTTGTTTATTTACATAATTTTCATGAAACATTTTATTATTTACCTGAAGTTTTAAGGTTATGTACCAAGGGCGAACTTTATAGTTCGCCCTTGGTACGTAACTGTAAAACGTCAGGTAGATAATACAATATTACATGAAAATTAAGTAAATAAAATGAAAAATATCGTGAGCAAGTTACGTCGTGGTGTGTATCAGCCAACCGCCGTATTTGAGATAGACAGTAAATGGTTTATCGTCAGTCAGTCTTCAGTCAGATTATCTATTTTGATAATATACAATATATCATAAATTCCAACTTAGTGCAAAAAATATAAATAATTACTTTTACAACTTACTTTAGATCCAAATGAACCCCTAGTCCACACAACCGAAAATATATTCACACCAAAGATTGTCTTCACTGGACCCATATAAAGTTAAAGGTTATATTATACATGACTGGTCATATGTTAAAGAAAGTAAAAATTGCAAATCTGACTAGGATCAATGCATTTTTCTTCGTTCAGTCCTGTCGCGCCAACGTAGCTGGGAGTGGCAACGCTCCGCCCCATCAGCTCAGTTCTATTACAATTTTCTGTCACACTCTTCTATTAAATTATTTCATTCTTAATTATCTTTGTGAGCAACACAATCTTACATCTACTCATATATATATTCAATCCGTGCAGTGTTAAAAAATCCATCTGGATTTATTACAATTATTGTTTTCGATGGTTTGATCCTACTTGACTAATGCCGAGGTTCTGTATCTTATTATGTATATATTTACTTTATTATTTGTTAGAATTTGACCCAAACTTCATACAAGTAATAAATCTATTTTCATCTAATAATTAATAAAATAAGCAGTTCAATTAGTCAATTATATTGACATATAATTGACTAATTGAAAGGACAGACGAAATTATATCCTCTGTATTATACAGGAGATTTGGAGAGATTTTCTATAAATGTTTGTTAGGTTATTAGAAATTTACATAAATAAAAACAATCTACACGTAATTTCGGCTTGACAGTAAAGTTTCGTGTTCCATCCAATTTTAAGAATAAAATTTCCGAAATATCATCACTTATATTATAATGAAAATATATTGTTATGGACTATAATATTCATCGAAGAATAATTTTCCGGTGATTATTTATAGTAACAAAGTAGTAATCATAAGAATGCATTTTGTACCTGTAACGTATATGAGTAATTTCTTTATATTTAGAGTTTTTATATATTGTGAAAATATTGTAAATTGTAAAAAAAATAATTCAATAAAATTATTTTTAGATATTATAACTCAGCGTAACTCTAGCTTTATGACAAATTTGTTTTGTTAGAGCCTTACTTTAATTTAGCATCACATTTAACTATATGACCTTTGTATTATGATATTGAAAACCGCAATTATACAAGAGAACGTTCTGTAGTTGATGGAGAAAACCGTAGCACTATTTTTCTCTTGGTTGCCGAGGGCGTGTCTTTAAAGTGCCCGCCCAGCACCCTTATTTAAATCGTCAGTCGTTTTCCCAACACCGCGCTACGTGCACGTATCGTGTACCCTACTTTTTAGTAGCCCATATTACAAAGTTAATAAGTGAAAGTTACAGCAGTAACGTAAGTAAAATTATTTTATTTGTGTAAAAAACGTACGTAAATAAACGTATTATTGCAAATTTATTTATAAATAAAATAAAAAGTTAATTCAATTGATTAAAATTGTTCTAATACGAAGTTGATGGTTTGTAAAACATAATTTTAGTTTCATTTTATTTATTTGCAAAAACAGAATGGTCTAACCTTTCAAACTTAATACAGGTTTAATAAATCTTAGTACATTTCAAGATTATTTTTTAGTTAACGTACCTTCTTTTTATTTTTAAATTGAAATGTATAATTATATATTCCAAATATAAACATAATATTATTAAAACAGTTCTAGAAAAGTGTTTTATTATTTTTAAATGATCATTTTGGTCCATTTGCTAAATTTAACAGTATACCCAAATCTTTTCGACTGTCTAAGTTTTTTCGCATGTGCTCCGAAAGGGATACACGCATTTCAATGGATATTTTAAATATTAAAATAGCAATTTTATTTTAAATGTCCGCATATATTATCAAATTTGATACCTAGCAGGCTAGGACTGTAAAGCTTGTTGAAATGGTAGGCACAGCTAATTAAAATATATCAAAACCTACATTCATTGTATTATCTAAGTATAGTTGATGTAAAAGTTGTGTTAGTTACACTATTTATAACTCAAGAACAGCTGTACCGATTTAGCTGAAAATTGGTGGGGAGGTAGCTTAGAACCAGGAGACGGACATAGGATGCTTTTTATCCCGTTGGAACCGGTAGGTGGCGCTGAGATCGGGTTCTAGAATCTTCCTAATCACCTAGAGCTATTTTGGTGATTTTGTTTTTGTGTGTTTGAGTGGGGGTCCCCGGATGGTTTAAATCCACAATTGGAACTGGTAGGTTGCGCTGGGATCGGGTCCTTGATTTTTTTTTTCAGAGCAGGACAACGTCTGCCGGGGCCGCTAGTGATGAATAAATTTAACTTTGCGTAAATTTCAATTATTTATTTACAACATAAAAAATGTATTACTTTTTACTACTTATTAATTATGTTGTGTGAACCTTTTTATTTTGCATGTGTGTATTAAACTGTTTAATTGATAACCCGTCGGAAAATTTTAATACAATTGACGTAAGTGAATAAAGTACGTAGTAGCAACGATCACCCACTGTATTTGCCGTAGGCTATTGAACCCTAAAAATGAGTAAAACCAAAAATGTAAGTATAAAAAAATTCTTAACATGTTTTATATTTATTAAGCTTCACAGTTGACATTTGTTAGAATTTTCCACTTCATAGCTCAACAGCTAGAAGAACTCACACTTTTTTGAGCTCCGTACTAATTTTGACAAAAACTGAAGATCGGGGGTGCCCGCCAAACACGTACCGTTTTAACCGTACAGGAACGGATAAAGAATACAACTTTCAACAACCGGGCGGCCTGTCTTAAGAGGCGACAAAACAATCACAGCCAGGTAGGTGGTAGAGTATTTGCCCGTCCTGGATGATTACCACTTCTGATCTAGAATATGCCGCCATAACAACCTTAATTCTGTTCCGACATTAGAGGCCAAGTTCCAGTCTCCCTTTAGAGAGCGGGATGACATTACCGGTAACCGCTTTCCATCAGGTGCGCCATCTGCCTATCTGCTGAACTCATGCAATAAAAAAACTAATAAATGAAAAATCTTTCACCACCACCATGTTTTAATATTTTCCTTAGTCTAGGGGGATAGGGGGACAGATCGCTTTAAGCGATAATGCTGCGCTTTGTTTAAAAATTACTGTACCTAGTTTTTAAGAATGTAGATTTAAGTTTTGGTGAAAAATAAGGGTTTATTCATTTATTGATTCATACATAGTCGTGAGGATTGTTTACCTTTACTCTAATTTTTAAATAATGAGGAGGAAATTTACAAAAAAAGATCAAGCCGCAGAACTTCAAAAATACTTTTCCTTGTATATTATTTTGAACAACACCTATATGTTCAATAGTTTGAGTCATGGGGTATCTTCGATAGAATGCTCTTTTTTTATGGATCCGTAGCTAAATAACAAAATCACGGGCCATTTATAGACTTTACCGAGTTCCTCGTTTTGTGACAACTGCCACATACATACCTATATTATATTACGTTTGTGGAAGCGGATATGTTGCCACTTATTGACCAGGTTATAATTTTTAATGACCGGTTCCTGTATCTTAACGACCGTATATTTGCATTACTATCGGTTAACATTTGACATAAGCTCCATAGAATAATGTCAAACAATGATAGTAAGGCATAATAAGATATTAAGAAACGTTGTTATAATTATTGAAAAGTTGTCCGCACACACGTTTACGTATATTCTTTACCAACGCTCAGTTACTCTCTAATTATTAGTTTTTTAGGCTTCTGTGGCTGTTATGGAAAAAAGGGACCCCTATGCATCGTCATATCCGTTTGTCCGCCTATCTGTGTGTCAGTAATTTTTCTCGTAAACTGCAGGGTTTACATGGGTGAAACATTACAGAAAGATTTAGTCTATTTAGTGTTGGAAAGTTATGTAGGGAAATCGCGAAAAAATATTAAGGGTGGTCGTTATACACGTCACTAAGGGTTAACTTTTTCAGAGTGTATAGACCTGTGGGTTTGACAGATCTTTCAAAAAGATAATGATGTTGACGAATGATTTATTTAATATAGTCACAAGTAACCTATATGTACATATCTATACTAATGTAGCAGCGAGAGGTAGGTTAAAAAATACTACAGATGGCAGAGAGTAGTATTCACTGTGGAATGGTGATATGAACTAATTTATTTTGGAAACGTTAACCTTATGTATAAATATGGATAAGTTGTACAGCTAGTACAATACATAGCACAATGTGTGGCCGGGACGGATGATGTGCGAGCGAGATAGAGTAACCATTAATTCGGGCGCTCCCACGTTGCGCTAGTCAGTTCCCCGTTGTCCGCTGCGATGACTGGATGTATACAACTCCCATACTAATATTATAAAGAGGGATTTTGTGTTTTTGCATGTTTATAAAGAATAAACTCAAAAATACTAGACCGATATCAAAAATTCTTTTGAAGGGGGTGACCCTATAGGGGTGGAGGAGCGAGATGGAATGCTCCTCCGTCTTAAAGGAAGATCTTCCAGCGAGGCTAATGTTGTTCCTCGCAGGCCTAGGCCCATCTGTTATAGTTGAAATTTTTGTATATATTCTTTGTATGTTTCGGGAAACGTTTGTGACATCAATTATTGCACAGCACCATCTATTGGCTTGTAAGTGTTCCACTACACACCCCCTTGCTGAGACTGGAAGTTGATGGTAGACGAATGAAGTCGAGAGTTGTTCACAGCTATCAGTGCTTTTCGTAGTATGCTAATTCATTTATCACTTGGCAGTCCTGTAAGTCGGTCTGAATGCACTTCTAGGGAGTCAGAACTTTATTGGTTGTCCCAGTGAGTCGGGAGAGCAAGAGCTCGTGTGTCGGTTTCCAATGTGTGTGGAAAGACAGTTGGAGTGGGCGATTAGCTTCGTGCGGGTCACGTGGCTGGACTGTGTTGGCTGTTGAGTGGTTGGTCATCCACAGGAAGCAGCGTACAGCAGCCGTGATTTGGTTGCCGAAGTCGCCTGAGTGCGTATCTGTGGTAGTAGGGATGGAGGTACATCGTGTTGCAGATGTGCGATCCAATCCTATAGTGGCTACCAGTGATGATTGCCAGTGGAAGTTAGCAGGATATACTCGGTGTCTAAGTTATACAGAGAGTGTGACGGTGATGGTGATGATGGTGCTTGAGGTTGAGCTTGAATTGATGTTCTATGGAGTTGGTGGCTTGAGGTTGAAGTGAAGTCTTGAAGTTAATTTTTGAGACTTGATTGAAGGTAGTTTGAGATCTTGAAGTTATTGAAAGTTGAAGTTACTTGATTGAAGGTTGAATGAAGTTATTGAAGATTGAAAATTGTTGAAGTAAAGGTTGCGTGTTCGTTAGTCGGGGGTCACCAGTGAAGTGTGAGCCCCGATAGGGTTGGAGGAGCGAGATGGAATGCTCCTCCGTCTTAAAGGAAGATCTTCCAGCGAGGCTAATGTTGTTCCTCGCAGGCCTAGGCCCATCTGTTATAGTTGAAATTTTTGTATATATTCTTTGTATGTTTCGGGAAACGTTTGTTACATCAATTATTGCACAGCGCCATCTATTGGCTTGTAAGTGTTCCACTACACTTTAACCATTAGAATGCTAAATTCTCCCAGATTAATATAGGCTATATTTATTACTAGAAAAATTAAGGATCCCTACTAAATATTCAATAAATGTAACCCAAGGTGTAAAAAAATGTGTTTTAGTGGGTCCGGGCATGATTTAGATTCAAAATTAAATTAAAATCGGGTTCTAGATTTTTATTTTTTCAGGTACGTCTGCCGAAAACGCGATTAGGTTACTACTACTACTACATATAGATCACAAGAAATTAGCCTCCAAACTCATGAGCATAACCTCTTCCTCAAACTATTAATTTATGACGTGGAAACTTCTGAAAAAATAATGTGGTAGAATTTCGAGATAATTTTATCCAACATTGTTTTGAGTATGTCTATTGGATGTTTTCTATATATGAGTTATTTTGATATATGGGATATGTAAATTAAGAGCTTTTTTACAATATTGTAGCACAATAAAAAAAAGCAAGAAGGATAGTTGGGTATGGAAGAGAGAGCATGAAAGTAGAGTAAACGCGGTCGAGATGCGAGCACTGCGCAAAATCTGCGGAGTGACGCTCGCGGACCGCGTTCGTAACACCGAAGTAAGAGAGAGAGTTGGTCTGAAAGAGAGTGTCGGGGTGAAGGTAAGGAAAGGAATGCTCTGGTGGTTCAGGCATGTGGAAAGAATGCATGATGAAAGAATGACTAAACAGATATACAATGCAAAAGTGGATGGATGCAGAAGCCGTGGAAGGCCACGTCACACTTTCCATGATCAAATTGATCGTGTACTAGCAGAAGGTGATGTCAGGAGTCTTAAGAACAGACGAGCGTGCATGACAAGAGTTATGAATGTGAAAGAAGCAAGTGAGGTGAGTAAGAATAAGCCTAAATGGCGCTCTGTTGTTCGTGCCTGCCCCGCAAGGGAACTGGCGTGAAGTTATGTATGTATGTATGTAATAAAAAAACCGAAGACTTTTGTAACTTGTACGAAAACGTTTGTAGTGCACTGAGTGTCAAATAATAATAATGGATAAACGCCGCACAGCTGGGCTCGGGCATACTGTTTATAGGCGAACGGTCAGTATGCCCACTTACCGAAGGCGGCTTGGCGGATTCACACATCGGTTATCTCAGTTTGCAGTATATATCCCGACGCTTTCCGTCAACTGGTGTGCATACTTTCTGGCCATAATCCGAACCTGCGCCTTTAAAGTTTGACACGTGATTGCACTAACCCATAAACTATCACGGACTGCCAAGCACTTTTACAGTTTCGCTATACTGCTGCACAGTGGCATCTAGACTAAATACACCTTATAACGAAATTTGACTAAAATAAATTTAGTATTTCTCAAATACAATATCGCTGATAGACGAACAATAAGCTAGACAGATGGACGGACACAGACAACGATTTCATAAAGATTCTAATCGTTATTTCGAACCCTAAAAAGTGTGTCTTCTTACAACTGTAGAGCTATGAGGTGGAAAGTTCTAAAAATAAACGACTATTAAATAATGCTTAATAAATAAAAGTTTTTAGGTATGGCTAGAGATTTTTAAAGTTTTCACCCCCTCTTTTGTCGAGAAGAAATCCCTTTACAAACTTAGCATCGTATGGCGATCACGATGAGGGGTGTCGAGCCATAGCAGCCAGGCATTAGCCGTCCATGACGTAAGGACGGCCAGTAAACGACGCCATACAACCCGTGAGGAGTTGGCATCGACCGTCATGCTAACGTCCCCCTTATTTATCGAAGCTCCCAGGCGTGGGCGAACCATAGCAAGGATCGGGTGTCTTCCTCCGTGATCAACCCGCGACCACAGATGAACCACGGTCGGGGACAGTAAATCCTCCTTCGGTGGTTGGTTGGAATCAGTCTCTCCCTCTGCAACGGGGTTGGCGGAGTGGGCGGGATGTTAGTCCGCTCGACGCATTCCTTCCGAAGAGCCGCAGATCCACCCGCCGGACAGGTAACCCCACTGTCGCTGCTTCGCTAAGAACCTCTTTAATAGAGAGGCACAAAACGGCCCCCTCCTGGAACAAAGAATTCTAGCAAAAGATCATACTGTAATTAGTGTGCACAGTCCGGACAAGGCTGGCCCCGGCTAGGAGAGTAATTCCTGATCCATTCTGAGAAAGCCACTAATTAGCAATCATCTAAGCGCAGCTGATCCCTGATCAGATGTTCCACTCCATTACGCGAAAACATAGATAAGACCATCATTATCTATAACAAATTGTTTGGAAGGAAATAAAAGACTGGATATTGGTAAAAGGTCAGATGGGACACCAATGCCACGGAAAAAAGGGAGTGAGACACAGTGATGGCTCGGGGACCGTGGGCTCGCGTACCCGTGGAATACCTGCTGTACCTGGATTAACAATTTACCCCGTTCTAAATTTTTAAGAACTAACTAAACTTGAAGTTTTAATGGCAGATTGTTAATGTACTTGTCCAATTTGAAAACCTGCCCGTAAAACTTCAAGTTAAAATTTTGTTGCGATTCATTTTGTTACTTGTCAGTTGAAGTTTTTACACTTGTCCGTTGCGATTCATTTTTTTTAATCACCTCTTCACTTTCACGACTTTCATCTTCTTGATGAAGTTCGCAATTCGTCTTTTTATTTATGTATTTTATTTTGTAAGTCTTTAATGGTAAAGATAGGCATCACTTATTAAGTTTTTCTAAAATATGCTTTTTAAAATCTTAATAAGTGATACCAATGCAAATAAAATGTAAAAGTTTCTTTTTTTTTTTAAGGTGATGGCTGCAATAATGTAAAAGTTAATAAATAAATGAAACTTAAATTATTTCAACAATTTAATGATATACATGAAATTCTATATATGAAATTCAATTGGTGTTCGTTAGCCTCGCTAAAACTCGAGAACGGCTGGACTGATTTGGCTAATTTTGGATTTGAATTATTTGTGGAAGTTCAGGGGAGGTTTAAAAGGTGAGTAAATATGAAAAAATGCTTAGAATATAATAAAAACAACAATTTTCGCATTCCTTTAGAAATTATTCCTACCTGTCAAACATTTGATGTCCGTCCCGTCGTTCAGAAATCAATCTTTTTTATTTATTGATTCTGAGGCGGTTCGAAGTTTGCCGGGTCAGCTAGTAATTTAATATTTATTTATTGTTGTTTTGTATATTTTAAGAAGTCGGTACAAAGTAAAACGTTATATTTTTTAAATTATTTCTTTATTTTATATATATGAACGTATTTTTTTTTATCATAAAGTCTCTCACTATACGAAAATATACAGATCTTGGTGTCCAATTGAAATTTATACATATTTTTACGGTAAAGTCGGTAAAGAAAAAAGATGTTATGTTATTTCGATAGGAAAGCCCACCTATTGGCCGACCGATCCGAATAAACTTCCTGATTTAATAGATTTCTTTATTTATAAACATGTATCTCCTGAACTTTTTCACGTTGAAGAAGGTTACGTTATGAATTCTGGTCATTCTCTTATACTTTTAAGTCTAAATGAGCACATCATGTGTCGAGAAAAACCCTTGTTTGACTAATAAGAATACAGACTGGGAAAGCTTTAGATATGACTTAGACTGGGTTATAGATTTGAAAGTGCCATTAAGAAAACCAGAGGAACTTGATGTAGATGTAATAACATTTGTTACAAATATTCAACAGTGTGCTTGGAAAAATACACCTGATTTGAAAATAAAATATAGATGTACCTAGTATCCAAACGACATTATTAACTTAATTAAACAAAAAAGGCAGCAGAGACGAAACTGGCAGGGATCGCGATATCCGTCGGATAAAACTCTTTTGAACAATCTCACAAAAAGAATAAGTAGAGAAATACAAAAATTCAACGATGAAACTAAGCAGTCTCACCTTAGTCAACTTTCGAGTGATCGTAATACAGATTACTCATTATGAAAAGTAACAAATTCTCTGAAAAAACCAATAAATCAAATTCTTCCCATTCAAGAAGAGAACGGAACTTGGGCCATCGATAACAAACAAAAAGCCAAAACAGATTTGCTCAACATTTAGAGAAAAAATTCCAATCAAATGAAAGTAATGATCACCTGATGAATTGGAAATTACACTTGTAACTCCTAAAGAAGTCCATAAAGAAATTCAACTACAAGATCAAAAGAAAGCTCCAGGTTATAATATCACTACCGGGGAAATGCTACGCAACCTACCAAGAAAGTTAAACACACTACACTTATCAATGCTAGTTTTAGATTAAAACATGTTCCAAGTCTGTGGAAAGTTGCAGAAGTAATTATGATACAAAAACCTGGTAAATCTCCTCATAACACGACATCTTACAATTTCTCTCTTACCAATAATGTCTACATTAACTAAACGTCGGAATAACAAAAATCAAATAAATTACCGCGCTTAAAACCGTTAAAACGTACTTTTATCATGTCTAAACTGTTTGAAAAACTATTATTGCGCTGTCTGAAAACAATAATTCAAGATAAAAAATTGATTCCCGATTATCAATTTGGATTTAGAGACAAACATTCAACTATAGACCAAGTGCACAGAATCACAAACACCATTGAGAGAACATTAGAAGAGAAGAAAGTTTGTTCTACGGTATTTCTAGACGTGGCGCAAGCATTCGATAAGGTCTGACATGAAGAACTTAATTTGAAGTTAGGGAAAATGGTACCCAAACAGTATTCCGCTTTGTTAGCATCATATATCTGAAATAGAATGTTCAAGGTCCGACAAGAAGATTGCTTTTCAGACATTAAATAAATTAAAGCTGAAGTACCACAGGGTAGTGTATTAGGACCGGTCCTGTACCTAATATGCACGAATGATATTCCAGAACTAGAAAATAACACCATAGCTACTTTTGTGGATGACACAGCCATCATGGCTACAGGAGTAACTCAAAAAGAAGCCGTGGAAAAAGTTCAAAAAGCAGTTAATACCATATATAACTGGACAAAAAAATGGCGTATTAAGTTAAATGAAGCCAAGTCGATCCACATTGACTACACTAACAAAATGCCTAATTATTATCCGATATACATAAACAACACCGTAGTACTATATGAAAATATCGCAAAGTACTTAGGTATGACACTAGACGCTAAACTACGCTGGAAGGCTCACGTTAAGAAGAAACGCGATGAACTGGAAGCGTATTACAGAAATATGTACTGGCTACTTGGAAAATATTCCAAGTTGTCATTACCTAACAAACTGTTCCTCTATAAACAAGTCCTGAAGCCCGTATGGACCTATGGCGTACAGTTGTGGGGCTGTACCAAACCAACCAACATAGAAATAATACAACGATTCTAAAACAAAGTATTGAAAGGCATTGTAAACGTGCCATGGTACACTAGATCGAGCGAACTCCATCGGGACCTGAACGTGGAGTTTAGTACTAGTACTATCAGAAAGTACGCGGAAGCTCAGGAGCATCGGCTTCAACATCATGTGAATGTTGAGGCGATCCAGCTCCTCGACAACACATAATGAGAAGGCTCAAAAGGACAAAACCGTTTGAACTAGTGCTATAAACAAAACTAAAGTGTAGTGAGTATTGAGGGAAGGACACTTTGTTCATGTGTTCTTTAATAAGTTGTTAGCACAGTAACAACTTGTTAAAGAACACATGAACAAAGTGTCCTTCCCTCAATAGAGACAATATCTATAGATTTTTGCATCAAAATTGTAAAAAGGGTAGTGTATAAAAATAAGAGCGATAGATAGATAATATTACATTATTACGTATATTTTTTAATATGTAGAAAAAATGTAAGTAGATAGATAACAGATAGAAAACAATATAAGTCTAGGAATAGTAATCTTTTAAATAGATAAGGAAATAATAGAGTAACAAAACATCATAGTATAAGAAGATAATAAACGTAAACCTAAAAGTAGTTAAGTTTGAGGAATAAAACCATATAAACAATGTATAAGATAATTATAAAAATAGCTAACCAAATGTATAGAATGTAAGGACTCTGTAAAAATTTGGAAATAAAAAACAAAAAGAGAATAAAAAGAAAAAACAAAAAGAAAATAAAACTAAAAAAGCCAAAAAATGAACAAAAAGCAAAAAGCCCGGACAATCTAGTTCGTCTGGAGAGAGGGAGAATGTAAAAAAAATTAAGACAATAAGAAAAATGCTAATGGACACTTTCTTAGTAGAATACTTTTAGTTAATTTAGGTTATATTTAAATTACTTATTAGTCTTTTTAGATTATATTGTAATATAATATTAATGTGGTATTTTTAAATACAACATGTAAGAAAAAAATACGGTTCTTGTATATATTTATTATAGTTACTATATTACATAATATTTATAGTTTATTAATGGTGCATTTTTGGATCACTTAAAACTTTTCTTCTGATGTAGGTATCCTACGTTCAAACTGTCGTTTAAACCAAATAGCATTTCAACCATTGATGTAGCAATAATAGAGCTTCTTTTATTGCTACATCAATGATTTCAACCCTCGAAGCAGAATAGTGAATGTAAGTACAGTTGCGACAACCTCTGTAGTGTATGTAGTTCAGTGGAAGAGGTTCCGGTTTCGATTCCGAGTAGAATAAATTTCATAAATTACCGTTTTCCGTCGCGGCCTGAGTGTATACAATCAAGCTCAGAGGATTCCTTTGTACATTACTCATAGCACAAGTGTAAGTTAATTAATTTGGTATAATACAATTTCTATGTGTGGGTCTGCATTATAATAAGGGTGGACGAAGGTTGTGTAGTAAGAAAAGATGGAAGATTTTTAGATGAGCCAGTCACCCAATTTACCGCGTAAAAATTGCATTTAAACAAAAAATAAAAATTCTCTATATTTAATTTTGTGTTTAATTAAGCAAGGTGTTATAATTAAGTTATGCCCAGACGAATAATCGTTATAATATAATTTAAGTTTGTCACAATATTTATAACCAACTTCATCAATCTATTATACCTATATGTATATGTACATTAATATATGTCCATTATTAGATAATTTATTTAAACAAAATAAATTTTTCGCAGCTTCAACAAGCAGTTACGAGTTTCGAAAAAATGTCGAAGTTAGTCTTATTCTTCCAAATTCTTGCTGAATGGTAAATTTATTTTCATTTAATTTAATTCTGCTATGCGAATGTCTAATAAACAATTAATATTGAGTTAAATGAATTGATTTTTACTCGGGATGAAAATGCTAAAAAGATATAGTCCGAGAGTTGGTGAACAATTTAGGGTAAGTTCTTGAGGCAGTGTGAGAATTTTTATAACAGTCCCTGAAATACCCCTAAATAAGAAAATCGAGGTTTGGCTGCAGGCTAGCGGCCCCTTATCAACCCTTGAATTTCTTTAAACGGGGGTTTTTTTAGTAAAGAAATGTAAATATTAAGAAATTGAAAACTAAAAATACTAGATTAATTTATCGGGTTTACATATTAATCAAACACTTACAAAACGGGTTTAAAAAAAAAATTGGAAAATAATGTTGAGGCCTCTTGATCATTTAGGGGAGCAATACAGGTATTTAAAACATATAATCCCAAAAAACCAGATCAATTTGGTGGAGGTTTTCACCTACCAGGTAATAGAGTATGTGATCCATAAGTGCGTGTGAACAGCACTATGCTTAGCTTGATGTGTGAGAAAGGGCGTATCATAATCAACTCAAAATAATATTAATAACTGTTTAAACAATATTATAACCAATAAGCTATTTGACTCGTTAAAATTCTGACGTCATAACGCAGTACACCCGTACAAAACCAAGGAGGCCATGATATTTGGTACGTTGATAAAAAGTGCCGAGTTGATTTTACTGTCAAGTACCCCATTAGAACGACAACTGAACAACAGCCGTTCTGGACAGCAACCAAGGAACATATTACTCTCTTACGAGAGGCGGCAACCGAGTCACCTTGTTCCCCCTATAGAGAAGGTACGCCGTATCCCTTGAACATTTAATCAAAAACGTAATTGTTATAAAATTGGTTACAACATCAAATAGATAAACTTAAGTACGTCCCCGTTATATGTAGGAATGATTAAAAGTTAGAAACGTTATCGGGTTGGATAACTATAATACTATACTACCATGTAAAATGATTGTAGGCTGATATATGAGTTTATGGTTGTAAAAAGAGATTTAATTGCGTACTCTGGCCGCCGTCACGCGGGAGGGAGGGAGGCAATGGATCTTATCGTAGCGCACTTATTGAAAAAGGGAGCTCACATTCCTATCACGCATAAATCAGGGCCGTTTCTCTTTCTTTCTAACCCACACTTTGAATTCGTTTTATTGCCCACTTATTGGCCAATAACTATTCAATATATTCGTTTCTTACACTTATATTATTTAATTGTACATATAAGATATAAAAGTTTAACAATGTTGCAGTGTTGTTACTTATATAACGTGAATTTCATTTTTTTATTGTAATCATAAACTAATTATAAAAAAGCAATGTAGTCATTGCTAACCTAACCTAACCAACAACACATCTTCGTGTCACGGAGATGTGCTGTTGAAATTTGCTCCTCGAAACTGTGCGTGACTGGAACCAAATCGATACTTCGATGTAGGTTAGGACTATGCGTTGTAAATTGAAATTGTTTAAATTGTATATAAAAATAATAGTAGTCATTTTTTTCTAAAAACAAGATTTTATTTAATACTCTGTTGTTCGTGCCTACCCCGCAAGGGAACTGGCGTGAAGTTATGTATGTATGTGTGTAAAAGCTTGTCGCGAGATTAGAGACTAGATCAGAAATGCTGAGAAGTTGTCATGGACAGGATTCAACTCAATGTCATTATCTAAATGGAAAACATGTGACAGGTGCTTTAGCTACTAAGTTACCATGACTTTAGCACGTGTGTTGTTGAATATGGGCTATAATTACTGTACAGACTACAGAGCATAGAAGAAGAAGCCAGTTAGGGGTCGGCGCGGCCATTTTCTGTGCTTAGTTAATACGTTATATGTATACTTTCTGAAAATATTAATCAAAATATTAAAAAATATTAATATGGCCTAATATTTCGAAAAAATCCTAAATATCAATCATACATACATAACATATCAATTGCTATGAATATAACTTTACTATGAATTAACACTATTGTGTTAAAGTGTAAACAAAGCAGTATAGCTCAGTTGTTCAGGGTGGTTATGACGTCATCGACACGATGTTTCATTACACCGTATGTATCATTTCATAACGTTTACATTAGAGTGTTTATCGCCTACGGTTCCGAACATCCTATTCTTTTCCTATTGTTTACATGTTTATCATGGAAAAGATAGTGCAAGTAACGGGTACCAACTGTTAACCGACGTCCGGGGAAATGGGTCGAGTACTGCACGACTTTAAACAACTAATTTGTTAGCTAGATATATACCTATACTTGTACATATTGTCCATCAGACTTTGTTATATTATTTAAATTGAATTTTCGTGTGTGGCCTGATATTGGTGAAGATTTGATTTTTATGGTTCCGTGACCATTCTAGCTAACACAGAACCTCTTTGAAATCGTTACGTTTCTTTGCCTGTCTGTATTTTTGGGTCACAATAATTTTTGTCACAATTACATTTATATAGATTACATGTAGAAAATAATAACGATGTATTTTATAATGACTTTTGTACTTAATAGGTACGTGATGTTAGCTTCCGAATTCCTAAAAATTGTATCGTTACACCCACTAATTTTTGAACTATGAAGTGAAAAATTCTGAAAAATCTAGTGTTAACGTAAGCCTTGAGTTCCGAGTCGCATAAACAAGAACGCTTGACGTCGTGTACATTAACAATCAACGCTCACCACGAGAAGCGCTTGCAATTGAACATCTACGTTGTGTTTACACTCGTCTGAAGTCAAAGGCTGTTTACTGTAGTGATTGAGCGACAATACTTAATACATTAAATGATGTAGTACTAATTGGTGCTCAAACGAAGTGACCACACGACTGAATCACCTTAGTATAAATCTAATCAGCTACAGGGCTAATTGCATGATCTAACGTCTACATTTGTGCTTTATAATGATTGAAATTATATAGTCACTTAGTGCTAGACATGAATGGGATGCCTTAGAACGCTTGATTTCACCTGTCTGTCACTTAAACCGTGCTCTGCCACATATAAACAATTCCACATGTAGGCGAGCAATATTCATCTGAATAAGTTTTAAATTGTAATGTGTGTTTAAAGGAAATATATAATTGTGATGAAATGGTTTACTTCTTTGGAATTCCGCACAAGTTTCCGGATACCCAAACAAGGAACATAATGAAATTTGTTTGTTACACAAAAGTATTACAGATTTAGAGTAACACGACAGAATATTATTTTCTATTTTGGCATCAGCACAAGACGTGGAAAAAGCTCAGATTTTCTGCGAGAAAAATAATATGATTAAACATTTATATAAGGTGATAAGCTATTGTGAAGACTAAATCGTTTATGAACAAATTATTACAATAATATATTTTCGTTCTAAGAACCCTACGTTTTTTTCTGAATATAACAGCAGACGAACAAAACAACAAAAATTGCCTTCTAAATCGGCTATACAGCTTCTTTTGTCGAGATAAAACCATATTTACAGACTACCTACCATTTGGGGACCACGGTGGGGAGTGTGGGACTCGCTCAGCTGGGGTGGTAATGGCGTTTCCGCCATGCCCATTCCAACCAGAAATACCCACTAAAACATCCCGATGTTCCTTCGATCGCCTTACGCCAGGGACGCGGGTAAGTTTGGCTAACTCCGCGAACCCTGGCCGGCGGCGGCCCAACGGCCTTGTCATATACAACTTAGCCTATATTTAATGCCTAGACACATACACACCAACCACTTTAACAATTTTAAAATATTGTATTTATCCATAATATTTATCTAAAGATATACTTATCAGCTTTCAGTTTATTTTTAATCGAAGTGTGCTATTTTTAATAAGTGAATTTTCTAATAGCGCATTCATTATAAGATTCATTCGCCATTTATCACAAGAATACTAGAGACTAACTATCATTTAATGGTTCATTATTTTTTCTGCATATCCGCTGACGATCTCCGATCACGTATCCCAGCACTCCGGCATGCGACCAACTCGAAATTTCTCTTTCCTAAGAGTAATTTAAAAATCAGGGTTAGGTGATATGTAAGGGAAATATTTAAAAATGTAAATATACTCATTAAAAACAATATATATATATATATATATATATATATATATATATATATATATATATATATATAAAAATATTCTACTAATTTTTTTATTTGTATTATTCTATTAGAAAATCTACCATATTTACTGTGGGAATATCATCGGATATAAATGATGGTATACGAAACAATCCTTTGTTTACATAGGATAATGACCACACATATTCTCCGTCCGTGTGCTACTGGACCGACTAACGACGCAATAACTACCTATTCAAAACAAACACTTTTTCTATTCTTGTGGTCTTTCGTCCGCTTTAAGTGGCTCTAATACTGATATTTTGTTTATTTTCACTACCCCGCCGCTTTAAACGATTACATTCTATGAAAAGCACTTGAAAAGAAACATCGGTTTTCTCGTTATTTTTCTAAACGAATAAATTTCACTTTTAATGTGTAAATTGCTGGACTATCATAAGGTATTGTAGCCACCAATACGTTGAGTAATGGAAATAAATAATGACAGTTACTAAGGTACACGTAATATCCATCGCGTCTAAATTGGAATTACAAATTCAAGAGTAGAGCAGATTTTTTATAACATTGTTAATTCAAGAAGCCCTTCAGGTTTAGTAAAGAATACTTCCCCCTTAAAATACTTTCTATAATTCGATGCTAAGCGATGTGTAGTTATAAAAATATAATTATAACTATATCCTGTAATTATTTAAAAAAACAATTAAAAAAATTATAATTACAATGATTATATTTTATAACTACAAACTTTCAATAGCATTAATATTGATGTTCTGCAGAGGGTAACAACCGTCATGGAGGGCTTCCTTCATCATATGGCACCACAATTCCTCCATCCGGCACTACAAAGCTTTGGATGTGGTGCATTTCGACCTATAGCAGGAGCGTTTCATCCACTTTATCCCGGGAAGGCTTTTGCCAGGCATCTCGGTGAACAATACGCTTTAGGACAAAGTGTTGGACAGGCTCTTAGGGTAGGTAGCAGAGCAGAGATATTGTATAAACAGTAGAAATATGACGAAGTGTAAATAATATACATACATACATACATACATAACTTCACGCCAGTTCCCTTGCGGGGTAGGCACGAACAAATAAATGTAAATAATATAATTATCATTTAATGGTGTGTTAAGTGTAAATTGTATAATGTCACGTTTAACCTATAATCAAAACAACACTTTCAATCAATATACGTGTATTATGTATATTTACATTTCGTCAAGTCTGCAAAGACTGGTTTTGCGTTCATCCATGGACGACGGTGACTAAAATCACTTTTCTTTACAGAGTCCATATGTTTCTGCTTGCTTTTGGAAATAAAACAATATTTTTTTAAGTTAGTTAAGAAACAACAGAAAGTAATAGGTTGGGGAAAAAGTCTTTTCGCATATAGTATGTATGAACTTGTAATAAGATCTCTTTGGCTATACCATTTGTATCTAGCTGGTTTTGGTATAATTAAAAAGTTTTAATTTTAAACAAGACAATTCCAAATTCAAATTAGGAAAATGTGTGATTTTCATTTGTTTTTCTTATTGTTAAAATGAGTGAAACCTAATGAACCGTGTACTTATTTGTGATTCTTTATTACGAAGTAATGAAACCGAACCATTTTTGAAGAAGCTGATAACTGATGATGAAAAGTGGATCACGTACGACAAGAACGTGCGAAAAAGATCGTGGTCAAAGGTCGGTCAGACTTCACAGACTGTGGCGAAACCCGGGTTAACTCGTAACAAGGTGATGCTGTGTGTATGGTGGGATTGGAAGGGCATTATTCATTATAAGCTGTTACCGCCAGGCAGGACCATCGATTGTGAACTGTACTGCGAACAACTGATGAGATTAAAGCAAAAAGTTGAGAGAAAGCGGCCGGAATTAATCAACAGAAGGGGTGTGATTTTTCACCATGATGACGCTAGACCATCTTTAGCCACTCAGCAAAAATTACGAGAGTTTGTCTGGGAGGTGTTAATGCATCCGCCGTATAGTCCTGACCTTGCACCTTCAGATGTTCACCTGTTTCGGTCTCTGTAGAATTCCTTAGGCAGTGTCAGGTTAACATCACGAGGACTGCCAAAACCACTTGACGCAGTTTTTTGATCAGAAGCCCCAAAATTTTTATAGCAATGGGATCACGTCCCTACCTACGAGATGGCAAAAAGTTATCCAATAAAATGGCACCTACATACTTTAGTCAAATGTAAATAAACTTTATAAAAAAAACCATTTGAATTTTTATATAAAATACGAAGAAACTTTTTCCCCAACCTAATATTATAATAATCTGATTTTGTAACTTCTGTGAAATTAGCTGAGGTTGAAAAATGGACATGAGAAAATACAAAAAAATAATTTTAACTGCCAATACCTATAGCAGCGCGTAGATATTATATTGATTTCCATTCAGCAGGGCGTCCGCGATGAGAGCAATACTCCGCCACTTTATCGGCATGGATATACAACAAGAGACGACACCAGCTCGCCAGGTTCCGCCGCCTCGGCTTCTCCGCGACCTTGTAAAGATGACGAGACGGCAACGGCCACGCCCTGCACCGATTCACATGACTTCTTCTCCCGTAAGAATTGAACTTTATAAAATATAAAACCAAAAATATGGGCCATACAAATTATGTATACATAAACAGTGATAGGTACAATGATTTTTATTGCTGCAGTACAACATAAAGACTGACGACCCAACTGGCGGAAACCGATTACCATCGCCTATAGACATTTGCAACATCTAACGTTGCTTCCAATATGTTGTCGGCTTCGACGGAGGGCCTAGAACCAGCTTATTAATGCCAGAATATAACTCGAGATTATTATGGCAGCATGCTCTAGAAAAGATGCATAAGTATAAGAAAATTGATTTCATTGATCTGTGGCAATAAAAATCTGCAATAGTTAGTTTAAAAATGTACAACGGCATAATGAATTAAACGTCATTCGTAAATTTAGCAGTGATGCTTGAATGTGTCGTCCGCTACGAAGAATATACCAGCTTCACAATTCAAGTTTATAAATTCAGCTCTATTCTTAAATGATAATAAATACATATGGTGAAAGAAAATTAACTAATGTTTTTGAAGCTTATTTTTTAAAAGAAAATTATTTCTTAAAAAAAAATAAGCTTAAACAGATAGTGTACCACTACAAATATGTCATTTTTTAAGACATCGTTATACATACATACATATGTATATGTCCATAACTTTACTTATTTCACAAGCTTTTGAATGAATTCTTTTTTTTGTAATATGGACAAATTGAAGAAAAATATATATATGGTGATAACACTACGACATTCGTGGAGCAATAATTATGTGGTGTTCAGAATTTAAAATTGTATAAAATAACTTTCATAAATTTCAAAGTTAGACTGAATAAAATTTCTAGAAACCTGCTTTACATTTGTATTACTTAAGAATGAAGTAAATTAACTTTCGAAATTGGCCAGTTAAGTTTATTATAATTATTATTATTTCGACAGAAATTTTACAGTTACGTTATCGTTTAAGTAGATCTCTATTTAAATGATAACTTATTCGCAAGTCAACAAATACTAAAGCAAATGTACATAAAGCTTACCTATTAATAAATACATTCTGTCAAAAAAGTATAGGGGATTTGTTTATAATTCCAAATTCAATTTATGTTTTTTTAGTTGTTAGATTGGTACAACTGTTTTTCATTTTGGCGAGGAGTTTGAGTTGCATCAGTCAATTAGATTAAATACAGTGCTGTTTTTAGTTCAATCATATCTAGTGTGTATTGCGAATTTCATAATGGACAAGAACATCGACAAAAAGTTTGTCTTAAAATTTGTATCGCCAATGGAATTTCGAATTCTAAGACACTTAGACTTAGAAAATATTACAGAAGGCTTGTGAAGATGAGTCGACTTTATCAAAAACACGTGCTTCTGAGTGATACAAGCGTTCAAACAACTCCGACCCAACATATACTGAAACGCGTTGTTACGGGAGACGAGATGGGGGTTTATGAGTTTGACGTGTAATAGTTTATATGTCAAACTCGTAGGCGCTTGCTGACTAGTGTCAACAAGCTTCGGAGTGGCGCCTTCCAACTGAACCGAAACCGAAAAAACCACGCCATAGTCATGTTGACTGTTTTCTTTGACTATCGCGGTGATGTGCACTCGCAATTCTTACCGGAATGTCAAACGTAAATAAAGTATATTATGTGAGCATTATGCGGCGTTTAAGATAGCAAATTCTTGGATTTTGCACCACAATAATGCGCCTTCACAAAAACCCATCACCGTGAACGTATTTTTGACCAAACACTCAACAAATCCCATCGAGCAACATATCGATATGGCTCTAGCCAACTTCTTTCTTTTCCTATACCCAATTACCACCTAGTGGCACCCGTTTTCATTCACTAGAAGACAAAAAGGAGAATTCGCGACGAGAACTAAGCTCAATTCCAGAAAAAGCGTTTAAACAATGTTTAGATGATTGTATTATTCGTTGGCGCAAGTGTATCGTTTCTGAAGGAGCATACTTTGAAGGTGATAAAATAAATTTGAATAAATAACTATCATTTTGTGTGTTGTTGATTTTTTCCCGCTATTTTTTTTACAGAGTAGTATTATAATTTTAAACCATCCTTATCAGTAAAAAAATGACGTAAAATCCCATTGAAATAAGAGTAAGATGAAATTATAGCTGACGGGGAGCGTAAATCTGCATGTGGAGTGTGTGGCGCGCGTTTAGGACCTGGTGTTGCGCAAGCGCACTTTCTACAGGAGTTACAGCATTTGTACAGCCTGAGTGCACTGCCGCGCGACGCAGGCGCACCATCGACGCACTCCCTTCATCATCAGGATGAGGATGCCCGTTGGGAGGTAACACTTCAAGAAGTTCCACCACACTTTAAGCACATATTACAGCTTTAGTTGAATTAACGAATATGTAGATAAAAATCCTGCTTTAGGTCTAATGACGAAATTTTGAAATTTATATTTATATAATATAATAATAGCAGCCCATAAATGTCCCACTGCTGGGCTCGGGCCTCCCACTATAGGGGGGAACACGGACAGTATACCCCGCCACGCTTGTCCAAGGCGGCAGGATTGACACATCGGTTATCTCGATGTGCAGGCTGCATCACGATGTTTTCCTTCACCGGTATTAGCACGTGGTAATTGTAATATGCACATTAGGTCAGAAAATGGCCTAAGCGGTGCATGCGTTCCAGCCAGGATCGAACCCGCGCCCTTTGGGTGTGAGACGCGTGCGCTAGCCATTACGCTACCACGACTTATACTTATATTTGGATAATAGTAATTTTTATCTATTTACATAAAAGAAAAACTTCAACCACAGAAAAAGAACAGGACTTTCCATGCATGTACTATTATAATAGAAATAACGAGTAAAAAAAAAATTAACCGAAAGTTATAATTAATTAATAGTTTTTGGAGTCGTTTAGAAATTTAATTATATAGGTATATATATATATATATATATATATATATATATATATATTTATTAACAAAAAAGATCAAATACATAATATTTTCTTACGTTTTCGCGACTAGTATACATAATAAAACTACCGTAAAAACATTTTAACGTAGTTTTATTATAGGTCAAATACATTTAAGTACAGTCACAGCAATATTTAGATTGAGAGAGAAAGCTTACGTTAAGTAAAATAATTCTTAACTGTTATGGCAGACATATCAGCGCATCCGCGCTAATCGGCAACGCAGACTCAAATTGCGCACACGGAAGCGTCACCATACTGTCGAGAGTATGCTAGGCTACGACTTGGAGGAAGAGCGACGCGAAGAGAGGCCAAGAGAACCACGAAACTATGATGCCGAGGACGAGCCAGTCGATGTGGAAGGTGACTCTCTTGGCTGGCCGGAAGCCGCTATTAACGTTGATGGTATTGTTAATTTCAATTGGGTTACAGTACAATTATATAGTTAACTCTCTATAATTATGTAGTTAATAAAAGTTTATCATACTCAAATAATAAAAAATCGATAAAGTATGTATGTACATTGCGTCACGAACAAAGTGGTGAAAAATATCTGTGACAAAGAGACAAAAAGACAGGAAGACGAGAGAACATGAGTAATTTATAAAATTTCACTTTTCATTAAAATTACAATGGAACCCTAAATCACATAGTAAATAGAACAATATGTTTTAATATCGCTTACAGCAATCCTCTTGTCACTCCATCACACATGGAGATGTTTATGAAAAACTCCCCAATTTCTACGGCAGTGATAGCACAAATCATTGTTACTATAACCCGTATAAAAGTACATGACTCAGATTTATATCCTTCTCGAACATGAAACAATCTAACAGTAACTATCATACAATAGCTCAAAGATTAGACTATGTAGGGATGGGGTAAAGCAGGGTAAATGGTGGCTACACATTGGTGTGTTTACAAAGGATTTTCAATTAATAGGAACTGCAAATGGAAAATAAAGTCTATTAGTATTTTTTATAATTTGTTTGGCTTCTATTTACTAGCTATACCCGGCAGACGTTACCCTTCCCTTAAAAAAATCTAAAACCCGTTTGTAGCGCCATATACCGCCAATCGTGAATCTAAACCATCCCGGGACCCGCTCAAACACACATAGGAACTTATGTCAAAAATCCTGGAAACCGATTGCAGCGCCATCTACCGGGATCAATTGTTAATCTAAACTATTTTCGAATCGACTTGTACAAACACAAAATAATTAAAATTAGTCCCATCGTTTAGCAGTTCAGCGGCGCCGTCTATCGGATGTAATTGTGAATCAAACCCTCCCGGGACCTACTTGAATAGACACAAAAAATTTCATGTAAATCGGTTCAATCGTTTAGGAAGAGTTCAGTGACATACACATGAACAGAAGAATTTTAGACATAGTATAAAGATTTTTGAACCAGAAACCATCCTGAGCATCCTCAGAACACCCTACCAAAGTTCATCACAATCTGATCAATGGTTTAGGTGCGCATCGAGGACAACCATACAAACATTGATTTTTATTTATAAGATCTTTTGAGCCAGAATCTCTTTCGGACGTCCTCAGAACACCCTACCAAAGTTCATCACAATCTGATCAATGATTTAGGTGCGCATCGAGGACAAACATACAAACATTGATTTTTATTTATAAAATCTTTTGAGCCAGAAACTCTTTCCGACGTCCTCAGAACACCCTACCAAAGTTCATCACAATCTGATCAATGGTTTAGGTGCGCATCGAGGACAACCATACAAACATTGATTTTTATTTATAAGATCTTTTGAGCCAGAAACTCTTTCGGACGTCCTCAGAAAACCCTACCAAAGTTCATCACAATCTGATCAATGGTTTAGGTGCGCGTCGAGGACAAACATACAAACATTGATTTTTATTTATAAAATCTTTTGAGCCAGAAACTCTTTCGGACGTCCTCAGAACACCCTACCAAAGTTCATCACAATCTGATCAATGGTTTAGGTGCGCATCGAGGACAAACATACAAACATTGATTTTTATTTATAAGATCTTTTGAGCCAGAAACTCTTTCCGACGTCCTCAGAACACCCTACCAAAGTTCATCACAATCTGATCAATGGTTTAGGTGCGCATCGAGGACAAACATACAAACATTGATTTTTATTTATAAAATCTTTTGAGCCTTAAACTCTTTCGGACGTCCTCAGAACACCCTACCAAAGTTCATCACAATCTGATCAATGGTTTAGGTGCGCATCGAGGACAAACATACAAACATTGATTTTTATTTATAAGATCTTTTGAGCCAGAAACTCTTTCCGACGTCCTCAGAACACCCTACCAAAGTTCATCACAATCTGATCAATGGTTTAGGTGCGCATCGAGGACAAACATACAAACATTGATTTTTATTTATAAAATCTTTTGAGCCAGCAACTCTTTCGGACGTCCTCAGAACACCCTACCAAAGTTCATCACAATCTGATCAATGGTTTAGGTGCGCATCGAGGACAAACATACAAACATTGATTTTTATTTATAAGATCTTTTGAGCCAGAAACTCTTTCGGACGTCCTCAGAACACCCTACCAAAGTTCATCACAATCTGATTAATAGTTTAGGTGCGCATCGAGGACAAACATACAAACATTGATTTTTATTTATAAGATTACTAGAATGTAAGTAAGTAATTGTACTTACTATGTATTATGTATCATCATCGTCATAATCACCTCAAATTCATTCCTGGGGTAAAATGTAAAAGGTCGCTTTTTAACGACGAGACCGCCCTTTGTGCATAATTAAACATAGTTATAGTCTGTCCGTTCATTTTTTGTATTGGTGTACAATAAAGAGTTACTGATTGATTGTTCTAAATCAAGATAACTATTTTCGCGCGAGACTACTCGTAATAGTAGTATAGATGTAAAACAGAATAAATAGTCGATTAACTTTCTCTTTAACCCTTAACTGCATTATGTTGTAAAATTACAACATACCATTCAAACAGCCTCAAAATCACCGGTATGCGTTTAGTGCATGCTGATGTAGAATTATCACAAACAGGATAACATATTTTATCGAATGGCAATACATTTTATTCCTTCACGACTGTCATAAGTCAACTTGGCAGTAACAAAGCAAAGAATATTTTGAATTCTGGAGCAGGTGAAAATTTAGTTCTTGTTTTGTTGTGTAATTAATTGATTTTTGAAGGTGAGTACAAATAAAAATGGTTTTTATTCAACAATTCATCTTCTTTTCGATACAGTTATTAGTTTGGAAAATAAGCTTTTGGTTTTTTATGAAATCTCGTGTAAATTGATGTTGTAAATCTACAACACTGTGCATTTATTAGAGAGTGTCGCTGTTTAGGTTCTGATCACCATTTTCTAAGTTTTTCAGATGTCATTCTGGAATCAGAAGCAAATCGAACAGTAGTTAGCTCAAATTAATGACGAAGAGAGATCTGTAGATGATCTGGAGGAGTCTGATGCAGAAGAACATGAGAATTTTTATGAAAACCGAGAAGATACACTTCGTGATCTTGAGAATCCTATTGAGGAGGAAAATGATGATGATGATGATCCTATCTTGGCAGAAGACCCACCATTGACAAATGAAAACCCTGCATATCACCAAGTGCCTCAGGTACCATTTCCGTCAACAAGTCAAGCCAGATGAAGAAATCTGTTCCCCGGGGCAGTTATGAAGAGCAAATAACTAGCTTTGAAGGTGTTGATTTGACAGCTGTAAGTTGGAAGGACAATAAACCTGTCACTTTCCTATCTTCATATGTTGATGCAGAACCTGTCTCCCTATTAGAAAGATTTGACAAAGCTAATAAGACCAGGATCAAGATGACATGCCTGCATATAATAAAAGAGTATGATACCCATATGGGCGGGGTGGACCTTCTGGATAGCTTCATTGGTAGGTATCGTATATCAATGAGAAGGCGTAACTGGTACCTACGTATATTTTACCATCTGTTGGATACGACAGTAATAAATTCCTGGCTTGTTTATAAAAACTTGAAATGTACTGAAGCAACTTCATCAGTTCTGAATTTGTGTCAATATAGACTGGAACTAGCTGAGGTTCTAGCTAATATAAATAATGCATCTGAACTCTGTAACAAATGAGGAAGGCCCAACACCAGTAACAATGTTGAAATGGCAATACAAGCCAAGAAAAGTAGAGGACCAATTCAGCATGTTCCACCTCTTTAGGTGGAAAAACAGATATAAGGACAGATAATGTTGGTCATTGGCCTGATGATTGCACCCGCAGTAGATACAAAATGCCTGGATGCAAGGGATATACACAAACAAAGTGTGAGAAGTGTGGAGTAGCCCTTTGCCTTTCTAAATCTAGGAAGTGTTTTAAAAATTTCACTTGTAATTATTTCTAGTAAATGCATAGTGTTGTATTTATGCATGAATTGTTTTTGTAATAAAAATCTATAAAAAAACGAATTTTTATTTTTATTATTATTTTTCGCTGCATAAGCATGTACAGGTCTACTACATATATTTATCCTACGTAATAAGAACAATTCATGCATTTAAGGGTTAAGCTCGGACTTTTGGAGGGCTTGTGTGGGGGCCATGGGAAGGCCAACACGTAGAGGCCCCATAGTATAGATGTAAAACAGATAAACTACTAATTTTCTCTTTGACTGATATATTAATTTCACATTGTTTAATAGAAAAAGAACAACGTGGTGATGGCGACAAGTTACACTTGAGCTACGCTGAAGATTTGGAAATATCAAGTACGAACGACGCAATGCAATCACCTGAACGCGTGAGGTATTTTTTCACTAAAGAGAATAAAATAAGGCTTTTTTTATGTGTTCACTTATCAGTAACTTTAGCAGAAAATATAAAAATATATCATATTAATACTTAATAAGTTTATGAATGAATTTATGTTTCACTAGACAAAATTGCAGTGAATTTATTGACTGCTTGTAAATTATATGAATGTCGTGGGTTTTTTTATAGAGGCCGAATAAAGAAAAATTTCACATTTTTTGTTAGAAATTTTCTATTTGATTTACCTTTTGAAATAATAACCACAATAGTCCACCCACATCTATGTTAATTTTCAGATATAGATGTATAAGTATTGAAAAAATACTTAGCCAATAGCTTTATAGTTACAATAACTAAAAAGAAATACTTCTACCAACTAATATACAAACTTACAATGTGTACGTTTCAGGATTGAAACTCCGAAGCCGATATCTCTTGAGAATACACCAAAGTGTATGGAGGGTGGGGATCGACCGGCAGAAGTGACCACCTCGGAGCCATGGGGAGGGAATGCCTCTAACGCGCCCCCCACAGACGCCTGGCCGACTCTCGCTGCCGAGGCTTATATTCATGCAACTCGCCACAAGGTCGAAGGCGAGAACCTCCCTTCTTCGACCGATTCACGCAATTAAATTACATTTCGTATTACCTTAATAAGCACATACGTTTGTGTCACTAAGCCGTTGACATTTTTTTTAATATATACGCTATAAAGCTGGATCCTTATCTTACTATTCATTTATTTATATTACCACTGGTAGAACATTCACATTGTAAGAAGTTTATATTAAATTTTAACCAGAAGTTAAAGCAAATGAATGGATAGTAAAGTTTAAGTTCAAAACTGACGTGATTAGTTCTATAAGTAGCAAGTTGTGTCCAAAAATACTACAGGCGAGTTAAGCTTCAAGTACCAGATTTTCATTTTGAGTGTCCATGTACTGAAACTTTTTTAACTATGGAGGGTAGAGGTAAGTAGTACCTTCTTACGAGTATATACAGAAGTTGAAAGTGTCCAGCAGTATGCTGAAAGTAAAGCTTCAAATACCTACCACAGTAGCGCTGGCGTACGAACAAGTACTATATGAATTTATCTGTTGTAGTAAAGTTAAGTGTGCTGGGTTTAATAATTAAAAATTGTTGAAGTATCATAAAATGAATAAAATGCCAGTATAGAACACCTCAAACACTTACGCAATCTAAAATAATTTAGTAAATATAATGCTTTGTAAAAACGTGTAGATATATTTAATTTTTTTTTTAATAAAAAACAAAGCCTAGTAGGTCCTTGTTTATTTTTCTATCTTACTCTTGGTGTTTCTTTTAAAATTTATCCTATACTGCCGTAGCGCCACCCTTATTATCCGCATTTTGACGGACACTTTTCGATACGCATATATGGTAATTCTTATCTCTGCCCTGCATAACCAATACCTAATAGAAGTAGAACAAACGAGCTTTTATTTTTTCTATTAACTCATCCACTTACAACTTACTGACAAAATTTCTTTCGATACCATGATAGGTGTTGAATTCGGCAATTATGTAAACCGGTTAAAGGTTTATTAAGAGATGGCTAGACTTTTTCTCAATGGTATTAAAAATATATAGTTTTGTATTTAATACTGTTTTTAATACTTACCTGTCTATGAACATGGACAGGATTACTTAAACACTGCGAACTACAATATATAAACATATCTAATGCGTAAAATCTATATCAAAGATTTCAAAGGACTAGAGAACTTAACCAAGGTGATAAAAAAATATTCTAGAAATTATTAATTTTATTTTGTTAATGCTGTACAAAAAGCTTTTACTGTCTAATTAAGATATGTAATGAATTATACTGGTATTTATTCATTTATTATTTACCTTTCGATGTCTTTATAATAAAAATGCGGATTGTGTTTTTACGGTACAAGCCTTTATTTCAAACTTAAATTGTTCACAATAACTAACATATAATACCTATATAATATCATTGGTTATTTCAATGCTAAAGTACATGTATAATTATATTTTAACCATGCTATTTTAACAATTAAATATTAATTCTATTTTCCCTCAAGTCACTACATTTACCATAGGGTAAACTGCGGTTGGGCGACCGTCAAAGTATGTCCGATACAGGGGACGCAGACGTCTTATATCATTTCAATACAAGCCACAATGAGAATGAATGCCTTAATAACATTTTGCCGATGTGAACTCGGCTAAACGATATTCGAAATATAAATTTTATTATATAAAAAAAACTTAAATTGAATTGAGCATCTATTTTTTAATTTATGCACTTTTTCAGTAATATACATATTGATATAAAATTTAAAGGAGATATCGTTGAATTTCGCTCAAGATCGATAAGGGAGTTCCCAGCCGTATCAAACCGGTGAGAGTAATATCAATGACGCCCTTGTCGTAGCCGTGAATCTCTTCTTGACTTTGTATTTGCTGAGTAGTCTGGGGACACCCTAATACGAAAATAGGCATTGGTCACATGTCCAAATTGTTTTTGATGTAATGTGTATTTTCAACTGTCGTGGTAATCTTGTAATAATAGTGGACAATCGTTTCTACTGCGGGACCCTTTATTTGAACAGGCCCAATACGGATTTAACTGACTTTTAATTTAATGTGTTACGTAGTCGTCACTGATACAATAGTATAAGCAAATTTTGTTTTATAAGAAAGTTATTTTTTTCCAATAGCCCGAAATTTCTATTTTTCTTTGATAGTCCTGTTTTACTTACAATATAATATATAAAAACAATAAAACGAATGGTAAAATACGTAAAGGACAATCTCACATAGGACTTAGAATATAGAATAGCATAACACCTATTAGTTGTTTATTCCTAGATATAACCCCAATGATCTTATAATAACTGTAAACCTATCAATGAATATTAATCGCTACTAATAATATAAATGTGAAAGTAACTCTGTCTGTCTGTCTGTTCCGTTTTCACTGAAAATCTACTGGACCGATTTGGCTGAAAATCGGTATATATAAATAAATAACAGCCCAAAATCGTTCCACAGCTGGGCTCGGGCGTCCCACTATAGGGGAATGGACAGTATACCCGCCACGCTTGTCCAAGGCTGCTTGGCAGGTTGGATACATCGGTTATCTCAATATGCAGCTTGTATGATGCACGATGTTTACCTTCACCTTTGTTAGCACGTGGTAATTGTAATAATATGCACATTAGGTCAGAAAACTACCTAAGTGGTGCATGCGTTCTGACCAAGATCGAACCCGCGCCCTTTGAGTCGGGGACGCGTTGACGCTAACATGGCTTTATGAAAATCGGTACATATATAATTTTAATACCGAGGGTAGACAAGGGATACTTTTCATCCCGGATAATGGGATAAGTTTTTGATAGTATTATGTAAACGTTATCCCAGAAAGTAGGATAGGTTTTTTGTGATTTGCCATTTTTTGTCGACAAGGGATACTTTTCATCCCGGATAATGGGATAGGTTTTGGGATAGATTTATGTAAACATTATCCCAGAAAGTAGGATAGGTTTTTTAGTCGATTTCGTCGGAATTTGTCGATTTGGTCCATTTAGTCGATTTCGTCAATTTGGTCGATGTGGTGTACATATATCGTTATAATGCATAGAAAATGGGCATAGATACTTACATCCGGGAGATGGGATACTTTGCGATATAAAATGAACTGAATATTTCGCGGCAAATAGCACCAATATAAACATTTAATACAATGTAACCTCTTTAAACAAGAGGCATGCACTAGAGATTGGTTGAAGGCTGATCCGTGGCGCAGTCGCGGCGTAAACTCTAGTTGATTTATATAAATGAAAAGGAGCTAAGATGTTTGAATTCGACAAGTTGAAAATGAGTTACTGAAATACTTTAGGATGATAATTCGTACGCTTAGTCGTACTTCAATCGATATAATTATTTAATATTAAGCGAATAGATATTGTAAATTATTATAATTTGCATTTCGTGTAAATACTGTTTAAATTCTGGTAAAAGATTAATCACAGTAAGTGTAGTCTTAAGAAAGTAGTGCTAATATTGGTATCTAATACACATTTATTATAATTTTATTTTAGATTAGAATAATATCGTTCATGTACTGTTACTGTTTTAACTTGATGTAAATAATACCTAAATTGTTTCAGTTTTCTTTATAGAATTATAAATGTTATTAACTTTTTATTAAACTTAAACTCTGAATATAAATATGTGAATAAATGTTGAAAATGTGATTATCTAATAGCCAGGGCATATCAAATGGGGAACTTGAGAACCTAAACGAAACAGATAAAAAAACGTAATATAAAATTAGGAATCGAATTACAAACAAACGGTTGTAATGTCAAATGATCATTTTGAATTTTATATAAATTGTATTTTTCTGGAATACGTATAGAAAATAAAAGCATGTACGAAAAAATGCAGTTCAACAGTTCCCCGCTTGGTTTGCTCTGTGAAGGCAACAACCGGTTATAAGAATACCTATAGCAGAAGCGTCGTTCCTTGACTGTATATGTAAGGTCCAAGCCACAACCTAAGTTAGGTTCACCAATTAAGGGGTTGCCTAAATGAAAATCACTGTTTCACTCACACATAACCACATTTTTGAAGATGTAAATTGAGAGAAATTACGTAGGTACAACGAATCTGTATTACGCAAACCTCAACAATAAAATTACGAATGTTTCACATGAATTTGATTTCATATACCTACCTTTCTCTATACACAATATCTTTTGAAAAATTATTATATCAAACATGAATGTTGAAATTTGTTTAATACAGATTTGTCGTATGTGTCAATTTATATTTTCAAAATTATTGTAATGCGCGAGTGATATAGCCAATTATATTTAGGTAGCTCCTTTGAGGATTGAGATCTTAGATGTTTCGCCTCCTGCGCCTGGTTAGTGGTGACACTATATATATAAGAGGCCATTAATAAATTACGTCACACGAATGTCATGATTTTTTGATTACTCTCCCGTTCTAGTCACAGCTAGTCACATTCGTGAGACTCCACCCTCTCAAGTGTGTCATCACATATTTCCCAATTTTGTATCAAGAATTTTTTAAATTAAAACAGCAGTTCCGTAATTAGTTTTTTTATCCATTTAAATAATTTTTTTGATAATTTAAACATTATAGTCCTACAGATAAATTTGCAATATTTTTAAGTTTTTCGTTAATAGTTCTAATTTCGTGTTTATAGCTTAAATATTGATTTTGAAATGTGACCTCATGAAATTTAGAACACCTTCCACCCTTGTCACACAGTGTCATATCTCGTTGACCTCTTCTCCCTCTTAACGTGTGACATAATGGATGGCCCTTAAACACCGAATTAAAGTGTTTATTAAAACAAAAACAGTCCAAAAAGTAGCGAGAGACGACTGATGGAATGTTCCTATGTCTTACCAAACGTTCATTTGCCTTACTATCGATCTAAATTTGACATAAGTTCCATACAAGTAATGCCAAAATTCAACCAATGATAAGGCAAGAGAATGAATAGTAAGATTTAGGTATAGGCCATTAGTTTATTTCCAGTGTAAAAAAACAAAGCCAATGTGGGTGACAAAACGTAGATTTACAAGTTTAATAAGTAATCTATTTACTCTAGTCTAACCTAACCAGCTCAACTACTCCGTTTTGTGAAATAAAAACGATTGCGAAATCCAAATGTATTAGGTATTTGTAAGATTTGCAACTGTAGGTAATATTGCTCTAGAATTCTTTGAAATGACCAACACATTAATCACATAGAACTTAGTACATGTTTAGATGTACCTACGTGTATGTTTTAATCTATTGTAACTGCTTCATCTATTTTCTTGAATAAAATTAGTAAAACTTGTGTTATTTAAACCATTCTTTATTTTAAAAACCCCTTTAGTTTGCTTCCAATATAGGCTCACAAACATGGCATCGGTATCCGTTTATATTATGTTATCGAATATTAAAAGTAGTTATTATAATATTAGTTAAATTACTACAATAAATTAATAAATACAAATACTATATACGTCGTCATCATCTGATGAATGCTTTACGTAAAATATGACAAAGGTTAGATTAAACCACGGGTCAAGACTCACCCGGACTTTTGGAAAGCTTGTATTAGACCATGAGAAGTACCTATTGACAAGTCTAATATTTAGGTACTGTAAAGTGTACATACAATTGATCGTTATTAGCTGATATATGCTGTTATATTTAGATTTTAGATTTCTGATATATACTGTTAATAGTCTTACAAAGAATAGGTACGTGGCAAAGCTCCTATCTACCGACAATGTTGAGGATTTATTATTAATTGAATCAATGAAAAACGAATAACAAATCGCTGTTTTTTTAAGTCAAAGTCAAAGTATTTTTTTTTTTTTTGCTTGAAACATGGACAGTTTTATAGATGTTATGCTAAGTGGTAAAAGTTACAAGTTTCGCCTTTGACATGCATACAATTTATTTTGTAGTTCTGGTTACAAGCCATTTGTAATCCTTATGACTATAATATTGTGATTATATTATTGGTTATTAATATATTATTGATAACGTAACTGATTATGATGCTATTATAATTACAATAAATATTTAATATTCAATTTATTATGTCTCTTTCAGTTATATATTATTCATAAAATAGTTACATTTAATAATACAATGGCCAGAAAAGTTACATTCAAAAGTAAAAAAAATCGTTTTTAACTGATTTCAAAAAAAGGATTACTTCTTTAGTTTCCTTGTTATTAATTAACTTTTCAGTGATTTTTGGAGAATACATCGGTATATTTCTTTGTGTTTTTATGTGGATTTTTTTTGTAGATCTTATAAATTGTACTTTCACACGTAAAATAATCAGTACCCTAACAGTAACATATTAGAAGATAGATATCAATATTCTTTGTGTCATTCTTGCGAAAAAGATATGCTCGTTCAACTGAATAAAATGTAGTCATTTCCAAGAATAGTCTGCTCTAAACAAAATTAGTCATAATAACATTCAAAATTTATTCTTTTTCCTTCCTTCCCTACAAAATTTAAATCTTTTCTATTGAATTTGACCATTTCGTACTCTTAGTCGCTTATAGAAAGGCAAAATAGCCAAAATGTAATTTTTTTAAATAAAATTCTTTTTTTTCCATTTTAGTTCATTTGAAGGTTGGTTACAGCAAAAAATGGCCTATTAAGTGTAACTTTCTTTTTTCATTATTATGAAAGATAAAATTTCACGCAGTTTTTAGAAATATTCTGAAACTATTGAATAAAATTACTTGTTTCAATTTTTAATTTAAGATTGAAAATTCGAGTCTCATTCGCTCGAAATATTTTTTCACTTTCAACAATATTTTTTGTAATTCGCATTGATGTTAGGGTGATATTTTATTTATATATGAAAGTATAAATGACAAGAACGTACTTACAAAAACGTCCATATAAACACATAAAAATATTTGCCACTCTGTATATTATTGATTTGTCTTTTAAATAAATAATTTACTACATCTAAATATAATATGAGACATCGCAAAATTTTAAAATACCACAACAACTACTACAAACTACTACAAAAAAATCTACTAGAAAACGACCTTTCTTCCAGCTCTTTAACACCGCACGCAACTTTACTCTGCAGGCTGAAAACAATGCAATGTAGCATTAGTACACAATTTAATTAAAATTTGTAGAATATTTCTTTACATTTCAAATAAAAGTGCCATGTATGCAAGTATGTAACAATTATTTATCGGAGTTAATGTTTGTTTACCTTTTACTTAAACGCCCATAAACAGCACACTGCTAGGCTTAGGTCTCCCGAATGTTAAGAGCATAGACATTATATCCACCACGCTTGCTCGTCCAAGGCGGCTTAGCGGGTTGAACACATCAGTTATCTCGATATTTTTCCTTCACCGTCAGCAGATGACAATTATTATTGTAAATACATATAACACTAGAGTTTACTCTGCGGCTGCGCCGCGGGTTAGATGCGAGTGGGTGGCTCTATTTTACTTACACAAAAGCTTAATTAGGTTTTTATATAACACGAGCAAAGTCGCGGGCAAAAGCTAGAATATATATATATATATATATATATATATATATATATATATATATATATATATATATATATATATATATATATATATATATATTAAAATCTTCCTTAAAAAATATATAATTGATGGCGAACTTAAAATTCCTTCCTTAAACTTCCTTAAAATGGACAGCGCGAAAAAAATTTCCAATTTCAGATATATATATATATGTATATGTATATATATCTGGCCAGATGATTACGGCGGATGTCTATTGTCAGCAACTGCAAACCATGATGGAAAAGCTAGCTGCTAAACAACCAAGGCTGGTCATATGCCCTAGGCCACTGCTGCTTCAGGACAACGCTAGATCACACACTGCACAACAGACGGCTACCAAATTAGAGGAGCTTCAATTGGAATGTCTAAGACATCCACCGCACTCCCCGGACCTTGCTCCAACAAATTACCATTTTTTTCGAAATTTGGATAACTTCTTGCAAGGGAAAAAATTCAACTCCGATAGGACAGTCCAAAGCGCCTTCAAAGATTTCATTGATTCCCGTCGGAATGGTTTTTTTAGTAAAGGGATCAATGAACTACCTATGAGATGGCAGAAGTGCATAGACAGCAATGGTACATACATTGATTAAATAAATATATTATATTTATAATAAATTATATATATATATAATACATTATTTTAAAAAAGATCGACTTTATGTTCCTCTCTTATAAGACGCCAATTTCATATGTACAGACCTTATATATATATATATATATATAGGTAAACATGTAGTTCACTATAGTATCAGTTTTCGTGACCATCATTTATGACCGGTTCCTATATCGTACCAAACATTAATTTGCCTTACCATCGGTTAAAGTTTAACCGACGGTAGGACAATAAAATAAATAGTAGGATATAGGAACCGGTCATAAAACGGACAGCTTACAAACCATCCCCTACATTTGCTAACTTCCACCGCAATCAGCCCAATGACTTCGAAGCCAATTAGTATTTTTACTGTTAGAGCGCCATCTAGTGAAAACTATTATAACAAGTAAATAAGACATCGCTACCTTTTGCTAAGTGATACTAGATGGCGCTTTTAACAACATATCATAACGAGTAAACCATACATCATTACTTTTTGCTAACTAAATACTACATGGCATTTTTGAACTATCGTAACAAGTAATACATTCATCGTTATCTTTTATTAACCGATACTAGATGGTACTTCTAAAAACCTATAAGAAGCATGGAAGAAGAGTATTCTTTCTCCATGGCTGTAGTAACAAGTAATTCATAAATCGTTACCTTTTGCTAACCGATATTAAATGACATTTCTAGCAGGTATTGCAAAAAGGTGATAATTTATCGTTATCTTTTGCTGACCGATACTAGACGCTTCTAAAGATGCCCACACATTAAGGGACACGTCAGTCAGCCGCGGCTGACGGACGCGTCCCGTAATGTGTGGCCAAATTTTAATAATATTCACTAACATGACCGTAACACACTCTCCAAATTGAATTTGAATTTAAAATTGCTTTAGGACGCCCGAACGCCGAAGGTCACGCCCGGGATTTAAGACTTGTGTAATGTGCACACTTAAATGGACTTTCATTAAGCCTTAATTATACTATTTATCATATAAATGTGATCTCATATCTGACAAATTCTATAATCATATTTAAATGATGCTGTTCTTCATTTTTGCATATTACACTTACCATCATATAAACGTCAACTTTATCAGGATCACTAACTACTAAGAAAATGCTATCAAGATGGGTAACGATTTACCCGTATTTTCCGTTGCTATGAGTGCAATTTTATTAATACATTAAAAAATAAGATAAAAACGGTGAAAGAAACAACAAAAAATTAAAAAGACGTATTTGTATTACATCAGGGGTAGCAAAGCAATCAGAGAGATGTCCATAACACCTTACTGGGAGAATGTAAATGTCTTACAAGATATTCCAGACAAAATTACTTGCATTTTAATTCCATTTTAGAAGTTTAACGGATGATATGATCCTATTTGTACGTTTAATCAAATCAAATCAAATAGGATACCTTAATTATGATCATAGAGAATATGAATCACATGTAGTTATTACACTATCATGGGTTCTTCATATAAAAATGACTCGTACTTCTATGATCCTATTTCTATGATAGTCTAATAAGTTTTTTATTATTATTACAGGAGTTCAACAGACAGGCAGACGGCCCACTTGATGGAAAGCGATTACCATGTCTATGGACATTTGCAACACCAAAGGTGCTATAAAGGCGGTGCTGCTCCCTTAAGGGAGACTGGAACCTGGTCACTAATGCCGGAACACAACTCAAAGTTGTTATGGCGACATACTTTAGACGAGGGGTGGTAGCCATCCAGTCGGGCAAAGGCCTTACCACCTGACAAAAAAGGCTCTTATACGTTGTAAGCCACGCCCCTCAGCCATGACTTATAATTTGTACACAGCTTTACAACTATCATCGAAAGTTAATCATACTTCTTTACCTCTTGTTAACCGATAGTAGATGGCGGTTCTAACAAAACAGATTCTTCCGACAAACTGTTGAACATCGTCTAAAGAAAACTTACTCAAACTAGATTGCGTCACAAAGAAAATATTTACTATAGCCTTTTAGGTGAACAATTGCAATTTCCGTCGGTCATATAGTCAACTTTCTTTTCTAGCCAAGGAATCCGATTGAGGACCATAAGCCGCGACAAGTACAGAAGCTTGGGGGATAGTTCGCGACCCGTGCGAATGTGGGATTCGCCAGGTCGGGGTGGCACTAGCATGCCCAGTCAGAACCGGGGTCATGTTATTGACGCTTCGGTTTTTGTGTAAGAGTCGAGCTATAGACAACGCAAACGCGATTACGTGTTTACACGCTGCTCTCACTTAGCCATATTAAAACGAAAATTATTTTACTGTAACTACTCAAAACACATAATTAGATAAAACTTAAAATATTGGGATAACATTGCTCACAATCAAGCACGAAACAAAGAATCAGCGTATAGACACTGCCTGCGTTGGTGTCCCAAACCATTTTCGGCAGCGTGACCAGCGGCGGGAGAATTGAATGTAAGTAATGCACCATCATGTATAAAAAAGTCCATATTGATAACAAACAACACCGGCAAAAACGGCATCAAAAACGCGAAGCGTTGCTAAATTCACTCTGCGTTTTCGGGATATCAGGAAAAAAATATTACCCCATTTTTTATAATTAAATATTTTTTTATGTAAGTGAAAAGTTTAAATGATCGCTACGATTTAATCGCTTTATGTGATATAATTTAATATTACTCAGAGGTTTTAGTTTTTTTTTTAATAAAGTATTAGCAACAGAAGTTGTGCGTCTTGGAACGAACCATAAAAAAATACATGCACAAATGAATTCATAACACATTTTAGCACATGTAGTAATTTTAATTCGCAATAAACTGCTTGTACAGATAATTAGTACATATTTATAAGTCTGTTAATTACCAATACTAATGTAATAATTCTAAAAAAACTATACAATTATATATATATATAATATATTAAATTATTTCTTTATTAGGAATTAATGGAGATGCAGCTAACAGAATATAGACAAAATTTAATATCTTAATTATGACAATAAAGAGTTATCTATAATATTACTAGCGGCCCGGAGCGGATTCACCCGCGGTCTGTCCCGTTCCCGTGGTATAAAGCGTCATGTTATATAGCCTATGACACTCCCTGTTAACGTAGCTTTCCAAGAATAAAAGAATTTTTTAAATCAGTTTAGTAGATCCCGATATTATCCCCTACAACGTCACAAACTTACAAACTTTACCTCTTTATAATATTAGTACAGATAACTTCGACCGAATCATCTGCTTTAAACGATATTCAGTTTTTTTACATCCTCTTTGACGATATTTGCAGCACGCATTCTGTCAATTCTATGTCAAACGTCATAAGGTTACATTGAAAAGTTTATATTGCCCAAAGCGCTGAGGTTAGATTAGAAATAATTTTATATGATGATTAAGTATTCTTAAATTTTCTAATTATCCTTCACACAACTTACATCTTATCGTTCACGATCATATATAATTATTTCAGGTACTTTATTTCAATACAACTGTGCCGTTGATAAGAAAATATAAAAAACATAGTGCAAAAATAATTCCGAAAATGATTCAAAATATTTTCTTTCAAAATCCATCTCTTTGTCCAAAAATATGCTACAATTGGATCCGTAGGAAGTCTAAAACGTAATATAAACTAGTTTAAGAAAACCGGATACACAAACATTACATGTCTGTTTTCTATAGATTTTTTCAATTATTCATATTTCATAAATAAAAAAAAATCGTAACAAAAGTCCCCAAATTTTGGAAAATAAGTCACACTTTTCACCTGACAACATCAATCAATTCGATAACCTTGAAAATGTCGAAATTAAATTTCACGTTTTTACAAATGAATCATGAGGAAAGTGTTAAGTTTTCCGATTAAATGACATCTCATACTTATCCTTTCCCGTTGTAAAATAGTTCCGACACATTTTAATAGCGCAGGCCGGCATAATTATTTTTTTTGCGAGAGCTCTAACCAGTAAAGTAATCGAAACGACACTAACAGGCGTGGGCAGCCATTGAAGCCTATATGAAACCATCCTGAAACTGTACTGAATCTAATGTTTAAATCGGTTCAATAACTAAAAAGTTATAGATAAAATAATCTGATTTTAACTAATTATTGGCTATATCTTCGGAACCCCCAGTCCAATAGCAATAAAATGTATATAGGACCATTTTGAAGTTTTACCAATGCACAAAGATTGATAACAATGGGTCCAGAAACAAAAATAATGGCTGTCCATACATAAAGAGATATCAACAGCACGAATTGAGAACCTGTTTTTGTAAGTCTTATAAATTCACAATATTGTACTAAACTTCTCCCCTACTTCGATTAAGAAGTTTCACTTCAAAGAAGGTAAAGAGCTACTTTAAAACTGTATATTTATCATGTATACATTGTATTTGTATATTTGTGGTTTACCATCTTCCATAACAGTTTCGATATTATAAGGATTAATTAACGCATGATTAGCAGATAGAAACACAACGATCATACTTTAAAATAATAAAAATTTAATTTGGATAAAATTGCCCAGTAACACGGATAAATCTAACAGCAATCTTTATAACGAAACATAAGTTGAAATTATTATAATAATAGTTTTACATATGTTTTTAACATAATAGCCGACACTAGTGACATTTTACTATCAAGTCAATTCATATACATATTTTTAATTAAAAAACCTAAAAGCAGTTATCCGTCATTTATATATTTTATAATTTTTTATGTGTTCCGTTTCATACAGGCATATATTAGAACAATACTCATAATAAGTAAAGTGGACCGTTTTACCGTTAAAATTAATATCTTCAAAAGCACAAACCATCCAAATTTGCACGATATTTCACCTGAGCAAAGGTGATACGTTGGTCTGCAGTACGGTACACCACTGTTCTAAAATACCTAGCCCTATGAAAGTAATGAAGCTCCTAATGATGTGATTATAACATAATGGAGTTTACCGCACATTAATTTTTTGATATTACAGGCAACAGATCAAAAAAATCCCTCACGCGCCGGCTTACCAGAACGCAATTCTTGCTTTGGATCTCAGCAAAATGTACTTAGTAATCAGCTTACTAAAGTACACCCATAAGGAACATATGCCTTTGTGCAGTGACAACGGAATAAAAGATTTAAGTTAAGCAGTTTACATCCTAGTAAAAACGTGGCCTTGAATGTATTAATTATATTTAATAGTGTAATGAAATTATATAAAAATTTAAACCAAATTAATTTTAATTCAAATCCTCTTATATATCGAATATGGATTTGCTGACCACACTGCTATCTAGTTGACCCAGCCCAGACGTCCCTCGAAGGTCCTTAAGGGGTTACCTAAATGGAGTTCACTATCTCGCTCGCACCTTACCACATTTTTAAAGATATAAATTCACAGAATTTACTTACAAAAACCTTAACAAAAAATACGATTTCAAAAAAATTATTTAAATTATACACTTCTATATATAAAAATTGTCTAAATCAAACTGATTTTTTGTGACACATTCGCTATTGTCTTGTTAAGATTTGTGTAATACGTATTTGGCGTAAGTAAGTTCTGCGAATTAATTATATCTTCAAGAATATGGTAATGCATGAGCGAGATGGTGATATCCATTAAAGTAGCTCCTTAATATAGAGGTTCTTTAGTGCCCTTAAACGCAACGTAAATAAAACTTTAAACAATTAAATAAAATGAAAATATTTTGTCAGATTTTATATATGCAAAAATATTTAAACTTTTATTAAAACCGCACGCAGGTTTGCCCATGAGGACCCCTCCTATTCCTATCTCCGAACCTGTGTTTACCTAGTTCGTATCACTAACTAGAAGAGCACAGTTCGCGGTCTTTCGAGGCGGGAAGGGTGACCATCAACAAACCTGCGCACGGCTTAGTGTACGTATAGGTAAATTAGCTTCGATAAGTTTTTGCGTTTGTATATTTACAGGAATTCTAAACTTGAAATTTAAAATTCTTTGTACAATCAGCAAAAGGAGTTTCGTTACATTTTGAAGAAAAAAATAGATTTACAATCAAAAGTCAAATAAAGAATTATTATTTACATTGCTAATTGTTGTGAATATAATAATATATATCATAAATAAATATATATCATAATTAATGAATTAATTGATTTTATTTCTGGTTCATTCTTGTTATTTCTTGTTCAGTGTTATGATTTGTTGCTAATAATAATTGGTTTTATTTCATATTAAATTTGTTAAGTGACAATGGTTTCGTTGTTGACTTCCCAAACTAAAGAAATTTTGTATAATTTGTATAAATATTTCGAAAATGTGTGTAATAACAATCCAAAAGGACTTCCGCTCAATTAGTTGCTAAATCAACCGGAATATCATTTGACTTGCATCGGAAAGCTGCAATCAGGAAGCAAATGTCCTTCAAAACAATGACCAACAAGTTACTATTAAAAATTATGTTTAATAATAATATTTATTATTTTAATATCGTTTAATATTAAGTAGCTGCCTATAAAAAATATTAGTTTACTTTTTATGTGCTGACCGTACACTACTACAAACGCAAAAAAGCTGGAAGCTAATTTACCTGTACATATTTTATATTATACATTATGGCCTATGTCTATATGTTAAGGACCGTTCATTTGCCTATCGGTTAAAATTTGACATAACCTCCATATGAGTAATGTCACAATTCAAGCGACGGTAGGGCAAGTGAATGAATGGTAAGATATAAGAATCCGCCAAAGTGGACCCGAATGTAATGGCGTTCTTGGACATTGAAATTAGTTTAGAATTTATCAAATGAATCTGAGAAGTGTAATATTTACCTTGGACTTTACTTAATTCTAAAATAGATGGAATAGCTAACGCTATTTTTGAAGGGAGTAATTCACTAATAGTTTGCTTTTAAAGAGGCGTATAATTATTATATAGAAGAAGCGTGTATATCGAGTCATCACCATCAACTTATCGTAAGTGACATATACCCTAAATATATTTTTGTGGGGAAATTATATTATTTTGTTTCTTAAGGGTCTAACAAACCAAAAAATCAAATTATTGAAACAAAATATTATTTTAAAATATTATTTGCAATAAAAAATCTATTTAGGTATAAACGTCGCTTACTACATAAAAAAGTGCTCATGGCTAGATTTGTTGCTTTCAAACGCACAAAAGAACCCATAAACGTCAGTTGTGTTATCAGCTTTAAATATTAGGGCAGGCAGTCTTCCTTAGGTACTTCTTTCCTGAAGGAACTGACACCACCTTCACACCTTGCGGAAACTCCTTGTCCAATTCACTTTCTGGTACTGTTGGAAGTACCATACACTCATCTCCAACCTTGTAAAATAAAAAAAATAAAAAATAACATTATTGGGAAAGTTTTGACGGAAACATAGTTTAACATTTGCACTATAGTTCTATTTTAGAAAAAACTGTACGTAATTGAATTTTTTTTATGGCGAAGCTGGCATTTTAGGAGACGTTACGTTCCCACATAGTGGAAAGTGGTTATAATCGCCTATAGATATATGTGCGCAACACCAGGTGCGAACCCAACGCGTTGTCGCTTTGTTAGGAAGGGACACGTGGATGGTATAAGAGGAGCAGACAGTAAGAATGAGATATAGAATAGAAACGGATAGGATAGGGCAATGGAATTTGAGTAAGAGAAAGTGGGCCATCAGAGCTCTCAATTTATAGTATATTAGATGATAGCTCTATGTTTTAAGTACATAAACCTTCAATACTTTAGTTTCTTGTCCAATTTACTACAATTACAAAGAAACCAAATCAGTATAATGTAGACAACTGCACAGCAAAACATAACGAAAAGTCGCAGCCAACCCGATTTGAAGTACCTAATATGTAATGAATGACATGTGGGCAACCTGACAACATATTTGTCATATAATTACAGCTATGGTTGTCTACATCGCAATTCCAGCGTCATCTTTTTTACTAATCCGTCTATTCCACAAAAACAACGTGATTTATTGAGATAAAAAGTATCCTAAGTGTTGATTCGGGTTATAAGTCAGCTCTGTGTCGAGTTTAATTCATATATATTGTGGTTTCCAAAATTATAGTATAGATGGATTTTTTTAAATATAATTTTGTGTTAGCATTGAAAACCGAAACTGCTGAGTGAAACGTAGTTTTCAAGGCTGACATAATAACTCCGTTCTATGGCGCTTGTCTAACCTGTAATTTGACCAATGTAAGCTTTTAAGAGTCACTAGTGATGAACATGAATGCAGACTTGGCTCAGATTTTTGTTGCTAGACAAAAATAAAATAGATATTAATATTTTATATTAGTCGTACACTTTTTAAAAAATGTATGTACTAAAAATTTCGTGAAAACAATTTCATATTTAATGTTAAATTGGAGGAAATAAATAAATATACAAATTAGTAAACAGCACTCAAATAAATTTTGCACTCTTTTCAGATTTTACCATTCCCTGGTATATAAAGTAATCTACATTCATCCCATATATTAATGAAATCCATACTTGAACTCCCATAATCTGTACATCGCTCGGCTGCACATAAAGTTAACGCATGCTACATTACGTTCAAAAGTATATTATAAGTATAATACATACATTCTGTCAAAAAGTATCGGGTTCGGATGATTTGTTTACGGTTCCAAATTCAAATTTTTGTTATTTCTGTTGTTAGATTGGCATAACTATTTTTCATTTTGGCGTGGAGTTGCATCGGTCATTCAGATTAAATACAGTGCTGTTTTTAGAATTCGCGACGAGAACTAAATTCAATTCCGGAAAAAGCGTTTCAAAAATGGTTTGATCATTGGATTATTCGTTGGCGTGCGAGTGTATCGTTTCTGAAGGAGCATTCTTTGAAGGTGATAAAATAAATTTGAATGAATAACTAACATTTTGTGTATTATTGACCTTTTCCCGGTACTTTTTTGACAGATTAGTACATAATACGTAGGTAGTGTTTCTAATATTGTGGTAAATAATCTGAATCTAATTATACATCAAACTGTAAAAACTGCACGTGTTTTATTAATATATCAATGCTACCTAGGATGAAAATACTAATATTATTATTACTTATAAATTCTATATGGTATATATCCGAATCGCGGTACTTATTACGAATAAAATCACGTGGCGTCTTTTATTAATTATCAAGTCATTGCACGTTCGAAGTAAAAAGTCGGAAGACAGTTTTAAAGCATTCATGATCGCGCGAACGGATATGGGAAGTAAAGTAACAGTAAGTAAAAGTCGGTATATTGACTATCAGCAACCAGATGATGAGTCCTTAGTCTGTTGTGAAATAACCGGAACACCAACGCCGCTTTGCTGGCGCTCCAAGGAATCTGCGACGTGGCAAGATGTGCATTCCTTTACAGAAATTGATTTTTACAAGCTATACACTATGAGTCGAGTAATAGTTGTTTTTTTTTTCAAAATCGCCCATATTGGTTCCTGACCAGGGTAATTGAAATCTAATGATGCCACGTTAGTTTTCATCAAAATCTACCCTGAGACTCCTTTCAGTATTATTCACTATTTCTTACAGTTTCCGACTTCACCGTAATAGATAGTATCTAATAGTATCTATAGCTCACTTGACAATTACTCCGTGTGTATGTAGCAATATCAGCTTATATTTAAAGAATGGTAGAGTCTCCATGTTTGTCCTTTAGCGAGTTTCACACAACACTAGTCTCAGTGTGTAGGTTTCCTCTCGGTAGTTTCCTTTACTAGGGGTCATCCATAAGTTACGTCACACATCACGGGAGGGGGGTCGACGAAGTGTGACATTGTGTGGGAGAGGTCAATTTCATGACGTCACATTTCCAAATGTAATATATTTAAGCTTTATTAACACGCGATTTAAACTGTTAACGACATACTTCAAATTATTTCTACCTCTAGCTGTATGAGCATAGTAATTAACTTATTACGGAACGGATGTATTGATTTAATAAATTCTTGATATATAATTGCAAAATATGTGATGACACACTTAGGAGGAAGGAATCTCACGAATGTGACCAGCTGTGACAAGGACGAGGGTGGGGTCAAAAAATCATGAAATTCGTGACCGTAATTTGTGGATGGCCCTAGGGGGCCAACACATTGTAATAGCAAATATAAGCACATTAGGCTAAAATAAATGTTTAATTGGCGCATGCATTCTGCCAGTACACATTACAATTCTAAATTAAATCATTTTGAAACTATATATGACAAAAATATTTACCTTCCAGTCTACTGGAGTGGCAACTCTCGCTCTATCTGTCAGTTGGATGGAGTCTAAGACACGAAGGATTTCACTGAAATAATAAAATGTGAAAATTATGAGAAGCCACATTTATGGCCCACTGAAATACTCTAATTTACTGGTTCTGATTTTTTAACATATTTTAATTAATTTACAACTTTTGTATTCATAAATAGATTTAGACCTCATGAGTCCTGCTAATAAATGATGTTAAATGAATGAGGCTAGTTAGAGAGAATCTACATTTTATGTTTTATCTCCTACTCCCATATCATATTTATATTTGTTTAATTATAAATCTATATATATAAAAATCAATTGCTGTTCGTTAGTCTTGCTAAAACTCGAGAACAACTGGACTGATTTGGTTAATTTTGGTTTTGAATTACGTGTTAAAGTCCAGGAAAGGTTTAAAAGGTGAGTAAATATGAAAAAAAAATGCTTGGAATATAGTAAAAACAACAATTTCGCTTTCCCTTAAAAACTATTCCTACATGACAAAATTTGATGTTCGTCCCGTCGTATCAATTAAATTTAAAAATCGTTCAGAAATCAAATGAAATTCAAAAGTGGTTTTTTTTAATTTTTTTGGTTTTGAACGCCAAACGTTCGATTATTTTATTTAAGTTTATGGCTTGGCAGCTAGGCCTTGAAGCCAGATCTTTATTTTACAATATAGTTTCTTCATTTTCTTAAGCCTATGTGTAGCACAGCTGAACTGTAGGTAATCAGCTAGTGCCATTCAACGGAGTTCTTGTGACAACTCAAAAGGCCACATTAGACTATACAGTTCACATTTCTCACAAAACATATATTACTACTCAAAAACTATCAATATCCTACAACTATTGTTCATTTAGGAGTAATTTTACACATTTTTAGAAAATAAAACTGCACAGCACAACATCTCCTTTCAGTTCCCGCCAAAAACTCTCAAACGTTAGATGTCCGTCCCGTCGTTCAGAAATCAAAGTTTTTGTATTTATTGATTCTGAGGCGGTATGAAGTTTGCCGGTCAGCTAGTATACAATATAAATTTGTTAAAATGCGATATTAGGCAATTTAGTTTAACAATCGCAAAATAATAATACACATCGTGTACAAACCGTAATTTAAGCATTAAAAGTTAAAAGTGCACCAAATCTTCCTTGTATAAGGTTAAATGTAAATTGAATTGTGTCCAACAGGATGTGTATACATATCATAATTAATATGGCTTATAAAAAAAATCACTATTAAATGAGTATTGCGTAAATCCAAGAGGTTACTTTGTAAAGGATCAGTATTAGGTTGTTGGCGACTTAGAAAACTTGCACTCGAGTAGAGAGTGGCCAACCTAAATTTGTAATATAAGACAAAAAGTAAAACAAGAAGTTAGAGGTTTCTGTTTTCTAAAGGTAAAGTGGAATCTTACTCCGGTGTCTTTGTTTGTGTCGCAGTTGAGGAGAATTAATTAAATTTGTTTTATCTATAGCTTAAATCTGTAGTCTGCAGTCAAGATCGTCTATTATTAATATTATAAGATTGTATAATAGCCCTATCAATTGTTTGTTTTTACCAATTTTCTTTGCGATATTATAAAAAATGAGTATCAAACGTCAATCTGCCCTGCTATATTTATTCTATACACAATATACAATCTGTTATATATTAGATCTTTACATATGAAATTGGCGTTTTGTAAGGGAGGAACATAGTCGTTTTTTTTAAATATAATACATAGTCTTGCCATAAATATTGTAAGAAAGATTTTTTTTCTATTGCAAATAACATTTATAAGTTTTACAGTGTGTTAGTTTAATACATAAAAATAAAACAATTTAAAATATAAAAAGCTTATTCGAGTGGTCCCCATTGGCTGCAATACAGTCCTTTAAACGTTGAGGTCAGTTATCAGCTTTATGACCCGGCGCCGAGTGTTGCTGGAAGGACCATTCTTGGTTATTGAACATGGTGTTATTAAGGGGCTCAACTACCTTCTCAAGAATGGTATCTTGATATACTTGGGCCGATGTTTTGATACCTTTTTCACAAAAATATGGCTCAGTCACTCCTTCATAGCTAACACCCCACCAAACCATCACTGAAGACGGATAATGCCCACGTTGCACTCTGTCGACTAATTCAGAAGCTTCCTTAGAGATTTGAGCATAAATACGGTCATTTTGTTAGTTAAAATGTTGTTCAATTGTAAACATTTTCTCATCTGTAAACAAAATTTTTCTGTGACCTCCCTTTGCCTACCGCTTCAGTAGTTGTTTCGATTTTACCACCCAATTCTTTTTTAAATTATGAGTTAAGAAATGACCAGTGCGTCTCTTATAGGCTGCAAGTCCTAAGTCATCTTTTAAAATACGCGACATGGTTCTAGGTGATATCTTCATCTCCCGAGATAAAATCTTTTGCTTTCGGACAGGATTTCTTCCAATTCTTTCCCTTACTGCTTTGACCACCTTTTTCGTACGAACAGTACGTGGACGGCCAGATCTTTTCCTGTCACAAACAGAGGAGGTCTCATTGTACCTATTAATAGCCCGGTACACAAACATTTGACTAATACCAAGCATATGGAGAGATTTAAAAATTGCATTCGGCTCCATACCTACTTTGTGTAATGTAATCACAGCGATTCGGTTCTCTTTATCGCCCCACTCCATTTTAATATCGCAAAATGTTTTACAATGTATTGGCGCCAAAATGAGAAAACACAATGAACAATCATATAAAAATGACCGATTCCAAATTCAAATGTAATATTTAGTTTCTTTTTAATTGTAACAGTATTTATGGCCAGACTAAGTATATTTATTTAATCAAAGTAGGTACCATTGCTATCTATGCACTTCTGCCATCTCATAGGTAGTTCATTGATCCCTTTACTAAAAAAACCATTCGGACGGGAATCAATAAAATCTTTGAAAGCGCTTTGGACTGCCTCATCGGAGTTGATTTTTTCTCTTGCAAGAAGTTATCCAAATTTCGAAAAAAATGGTAATGTGTTGGAGCAAGGTCCGGGGAGTATGGTGGATGTCTTAGACATTCCAATTGAAGCTCCTCTAATTTGGTAGCCGTCTGTTGTACACTGTGTGGTCTAGCCTTGTCCTGAAGCAGCAGTGGCCTAGATCGATTGACCAGCCTCGGTTGTTTAGCAGCTAGATTTTCTATCATGTTTTGCAGTTGCTGACAATAGACATCCGCCGTAATCGTCTGGCCAGATTTATGAAACCTGTAGGGAATGACACCGACACTAGTCCACAAAATGCTCATAAGTCATTTTTTTGAGTCAATTTTTGCTTGGGGCAGGATTTGGCTGCTTCGCCAGGGTTCAGCCATTGCAATGAGCGTTTCCGATTATCATACAGGATCCACTTTTCATCACAGTAATGATTCGATTTAAAATCCCTTCATTATTGTGCCGGTTGAGTAATGTAACGCAGCAGTCGACGCGCGTTTGTCGATTTGCTGCATTCAATTCATGAGGTACCCACCTTTCAGGCTTTTTCACCTTCCCAATTTGCTTCAAGTGGATTAAAACAGTTTTATCACTAACACCGCAGCCTGCAGCTATCTCGGACGTGGTTTGCGATGGATCCGCTTCCACAATAGCCTTCACTTCTACATTATCAACTTTGGTCTCCAGCCGTCCACGGGGCTTGATCTGCAGGTCGGAATTTCCAGTACGAAAACGTTGGAACCAAAAACGCACTATGTTTTCTTTTGCGACACCGCCGCCATACACATCATTAATCCTTCGAGCCGTTTGGGCAGCACTGATGCCACGATAAAACTCGTACTCGTAAATAATGCGATATTTCAAGGTTTCCAATTTGTAAATTGAGTGACGCAAAGAAAAAACCTAAGGAGGAAAAAACAAATGAATTACGGTTTTCAAAACACAAAAGCATAAGTAAATAGCTGTATAAATTTGAAATTGGAATTCCTAACCAAAGAGGAGATATTTGAGATCAAAATAGCCAGTACGACAAAACGCCAACTTCATATGTAAGGACCTAATATAATACAAATACGTACTTGAAGTTCCTGCCAGTGGTCGCTGGATACACTAGTAAGGATCTCAACTTCTTGGTTGGATCAATAATATAAACCGCCCTAGCAGTAAGAGGCATCCCATCGGAGTCAAGCTCGTCCTGGTCAATCATGTTCAGGCTGTATGCAATCTTTCTATCCTTGTCTTCGATTATTGGAAATGGGAATTCATCGCCTACACTACAACCTGATGAAGAAATAGTATTCTTTGTTTACTTTTACAATCTTTTTGAATCATAGTATAATCATTTTTAGCACTATGGAGTTTAGTATAAAGATGATATCACACGGTTCACTTCTGTCGGAAGATAGAAGTAAACTCTGTAATATTAGCTTTTCTTACCTAGCATATTGTAAGTACTTCATCATAATTGGAAAATTAGAAAGAAGCAATCAAAGTGATTCATGTAAAATTAAAATTGCATCATTCAATGTCATTTAGTGCTGTCGTTGCTATCTGCGGCTTTCAACCAAATTAATTTAATTTAGTTCAATGCAGTAAGTAAAAGGACAAGGTTAATGTGAGTAGTTAGGTAGCAAAGTGCAGCAAGAAACTTCCGAACAAAACATATAGTCTAGCTGAAATTTCTTTTATCTCATATTTATCTATGAAGTAAAAGAATTACATTATTTTATTCGATTGATTTTATATCCATGTAGGAATCTTGGCCTTGAGAAACTATGTATACTATTTATTTGTTTTCCAGAGAAACTGTGGATTGTAGGTGTACCTACAAGTTAATCGAAGTATATAAAATATGATAAGACAGATATTTACACTGCTAGTACAATGCTGTTTAAACAGCTGTATCAACTTCATCAAGGATGTTTTGCAAAGTATTTTACAAAGTATCAAGAATGTTTATAAAACTTACATCATTTACAAAATAAAGCATCAATAGTATCACACGGTCATATCATTATTTCTAGGAAACGATCACTTCCGATAGATTTTAGTCATAAATTCCAGGTTGCATGTGAGAGCACTAGAGGTTGGACCTTTGACATTATATGCCCTAACATGTCTAAGTTATAGTAGGGTTTTGTATTGGTTATTGTATTATTACAACAACCAATACGGGTACGGGATACGTATTGGTTATTGTATTATTACAATAACCAATACAAAACCGTACTATAACTTAGACATGTTACACACTACAAAATTATAAATTGTTTACCTGCATAACTCTGTATGTCCTCAGCCCATTCATCATGTGAGGATAAAGAATCACATGACAAGCCAATGACTTTAGTATTGCGCTTTGCAAACTCTGGAAGCAACTTGAGCACTCTAGCCAGTTCAGTTGTACACACTGGAGTGAAATCTGAAGGATGTGAGAACAGGAGTCCCCATCTGCGAATTTAATTAGATGTATTTAAAATATAGCCTTTATTCAAGTTTCCACTAAAATTTACATTACATAATATATTATAACTTCAATACCTATATAAATCTACCAGTATGAACTATCTGAACCAAGTGTTTCCACTCTTAACTTTGTAAAATAATCTATTGCATACTAAAAACAAAGTACAGTATCTTTAATTCATACAGAAAGAATTACATTGTGTTGATAATAATAACATAATTCAAAGAATTTCTTGTATTAGCTCCTTAGTCATAGACGACATTCATATACTCATATTTAGGGGACAGAAATGTGGTATTGAACACTGTCGAAATTAATGAAACTATCTAGCAGTAATTATATCATGTGGTGTGGATTATAAAGGTAAGCCGAAGAATCATTAAACCATTTATTTTTCGAAATATTTTGGCTAGAAAATGTATTTTTTTTATAAACATCTTTTGCAAGTGATATACTAGTTTTATATTACCTAGTTAATCACTTGTACAAGACCTAGACCAATGTAGTTAGTTACCTTTTATATACTTATTAAGGTAACATATTTTCTGGTAAAGGCCGATTTAACCAAACAAAAGTTACACTAGTATTACTGGAATCATTTTACTCTTTGTATTTACTCTTGGATAATGTCGATTGCATTTTTGTCTGCCATTATTGGAATAAATAATACTCCATATTGTTGTTACTCTATTTTCAAGAATGAATGAAGAACGAATTGATAAACCTACTAAAATTTGTGACATACTATTTCCTTCATGACAATAATGATAGTCGACGCAATCAGAGTGACAATCTAATTTCTCAATATAATAGTAATAGGTAGAACTATTAGTGAATAGTAAAATATCATTTAGTTTAGAAAATGTCTCAAGTAAACTTTGTGGTTACGGTTTACTGTATTAATTGTTTTAAAATAAACATATATGTATTTTAAACGCGCGACGAAAAACATATTTTTTGCCTTATCCATCTTGGTCGTCTTGGCAAATATTCATCATCACTATCGGCATCTTTGACCATGTTTCTCAAGCGTTCCTTTACTTGTTTGGCACTGTTGGTAGCTATACGAAACCTTAGATATTTATCTAGATTTTATGTGGCAGGTGTAAGTCTCATATACGCACGTCATACATATCACGTCACGCATATCATACGTGGTAAAGTCATGTGGGACTCAATATCTTGATTACAGCTCTTAGGGTCGCCTCGATCCGTGTAACGCCATTCTCTCATAGAATATAGGCGTGAAACGGTTAGTCTTGACCTTATCGTGTTTTGTGCGATGAGTAAGAGTTCCGATGGCCCGTTCCTCCTCCTCCCCCAGCCCATCACCTATTCCAGTCCCATGTCCCATCTTCTCTATCCCATACCTCCTGTCTGATCCCTCTACCTCATCCCCCTATCCATCTGAGATTGGCAAAGCGTCTGCTTTTCGGCCCTGATATTGCAAACGTCTATAGGCGATGGTAATCACTTTCCAGTATGTGGGCCGTCTGCCTGTTTGCCAGCTTCACAATAAAAAAAGTCAATATATAAAATAACGCAAATTCGGACGAAACTAACTACATACATCGTGACCCGTGGCTATAGATGTAAAACCGGTTCTTTGCTCGATAACAAAACATTACCTAATCATACAATTTACTCTGGGAGTATATTAATTATTCTGTAACATTTCATGGTATAATGATTTACTCTCACATAACTATCTTATTCTTGGTTTAGTAGTTGGTAAAGCGTAAAATTGATTTACACTAGAGTTAATTTATTTTTAGACTATAATTTACTCTTGCTTGATCGAATCAACCTATGAATGATCTAAGTATAATATCCTAATGAGACATTTAATTTTGTTTTCATTATTTTGTACAATGCTGTCTTGTCCCAAAGAACCCAGCCACAGCTACAAGCTTTTGGGACCCCTCTCTATAAATGTCGTATAACAGAAACTAGAATTTTTTTCAACAGTAAAGACATTTAAAATTATGTTTTGTGGGTTTATAGAAACCTTTTTATCATAAGCTACTTTATTTCGATGTACAACAGTTGATGAGATGATCTCCCGGAAGACTGGAGAAGGTTAGCGAGAGATTGCAATAAATGGCATATTCTGGAGGAGGTCTATGACAAGGGGCAACCTGACTGCGCTCTCAATGTCTTTATTTAATTTAACCCGCCATTTGTAACGTACCTGTCTGAGATCAGGTGGTACGAAAAAGTCGAATCTCTTTTTAACCCATTATCAATTTGGAGTCGCTTTTTAACTTTACGCCCCCAATCTGTTGTCTATCCCGCGATAGGGACGCGAGCGCCGTTTCGAGAGACTGTTTTATTATTTTCATACAATACGTAAGTACATTTCTAAAGTCAAATCACACTTTTTTATTATCAAAATAATTAGGTAATTAAAAACCTTTTATCTAGACTCATATACAGTTTTCATTGTTATAAATAAATCATAAATATATTCTTAAACACATATCACCATTAAATTCATAATAATAAAACAGATTCATATCTATACCCGACCCTATTTCTGACGTGGATAATTTGTAAAAACTCCTCCAGAGAATGATTGCTAGAAGTGATGGCAAACCTGGAAATGGACAGTGAAGTAGATTTGAGTGAGGAGGAATATTTGGGTCAGAACTATGCATGCTACAAAGGTATATATTATTATATACTAGAATTTGCCCCGTGGCTACACAGTGTGTCAAACCATAGGCAGTAGCTTTATTTTACTTACATAAAAACTTTATTCAGTTTTTTACATATAATTACATATTAAATTAGAAAAAAACTAAGTCTATGTAGTTTAGACAATTGTCCAACAACACATAGAGGCGAGTCAAAGCAACCTGATTTGAAGTAATACAATGGATGACATGTTATTTATGAGGACTAGGTATTTGTTGGTGCATTGAAAAAAAGGCGATTGCAACGCCATTTATTTTGCTAATCCGTCTATTCTAAGGAAAGGACGTCATTTATTGGGATATTATGTATTCCAAATGTTAACTCAGGTTATAACCCAGCATTATGTAGTTACATTCGTACACATTCAGTAGTTTCCAAAAAAGATGCGCTCGCAGCGCCATCTTTTTTGCTATTTTCATTTATACCACGGAAAAGGTGTCATTTAACGGGATAAAAAATATCCTAAATTACACCCCGGGATATAAGCTAGCTCCGTTTCGAATTTCAATTAATCTGTTCGGTAGTTTTCATGTGATGTTCTAACAGACAAAGTCAGACAGATAAAAATTGTATTTTCAGAATCTGCTGGTCTGAATTTAAAGGCATTGTACAAACTCGAATCATTTACAGATTTATTGTAGTATACATTGATGTTCATTAAGACTATCATATAGACTGAAGAACTTCATTACTAGTCTCTTCCCACCATAAGTTTAAATATAATAGCTCAGTTACAAGGATATAAAAGGAAAAGATTCAATTAAAATTTGCACACAACTGTTGGCATAGTTGTTTTGCTTGGGACGGTTGATTCTTACAAAAATGGTTGATGTTATGACGGTTGAGAGCAGAAAAACTTCAAGACCAAATATACTTTCTATAAATGTAAAAAAACTGTCTTGATCATTTAGTACTTTTACAGAAACCGTTTTACTGTTCAAAAAAAGTTTTAGTTGTGAGATTTTAAAAGCATTTTTGGGTAATTTATTGATAGAAATAATGCCATTTTTGATTATTTTATAAAAGTTTTTACATTGATAAGATCAATAAAAGTTAACACAATCAAAAAACGAATGTTGTTAAGAGTTTAGAATTTTTGAAAAATATAGATCTAATCTTAATATATATAAATCTCGTGTCACAATGTTTGTCCTCAATGGACTCCTAAACTACTTGACCGATTTTAATCAAATTTTCACACCGTGTGCAGTTTGATCCAACTTGAAAGATAGGATAGGTTACATTTGGACCCGGTAGGTGGCGCTGCAATCGGGTTCTAAGTTTTATTTCTTCAGGGCAGAACAACGTCTGCCGGGACAGCTAGTATAAGATAAATTTTAGTGGTATAAGCGTAGCATAGACAGAGAAACCTATAGACACCGCTTTAGGGTGTCGCAGAAAGAGACAAAAAAGAATACGTCACTATATTTAGGGTTACCGTGTGAAGAAAAATAACAACAAATTTGGGATAATTAAAAATTTGTATGTAAGGAAGCCTGTAAAATGAACCTGACAAATCGATTTTCATCGATAGGTAAAGGGCATGCTATGCGGAGGAGAAGACATGCTGCCTAACTCAAATTAAATGAGATGAGGGCAGGAGAGTGACGATGGATGATGATGATGTGGTTCTAAAGAACTGCCACTTATGTGATAGTAGGTTCTGGCTTTGTGGATAAATAATAGCACATGTTTATTTTTACTTAGCTTTTATTCAGTTTACAAATTATTGTGCTTTAAATAAAACAAGGTTCGTATGAATGTTTCTAATTTTTTGCTTAGGTTCAAATCCTTTTGTTGTGTTGATGTATATTACGCAAAATAGTGCATGGAAATTGCCAAAATGTCTACTGCAAATATTTGATGACAGTTTTGGTGTCCAATCTGTTCGTCCTGTAGCTACAATCCAATTTTGACGCAAATTATCATGTTCAGGAAAACTGCAACAAGCCATTAAATTTTTCAGATATATCATTAATACACGATGTAGAATACATATTAATTTTTCCTATAACAGTGGGATTCATTTATAGAAAAATTGGTAACACTAAAGCTTTTAGGTTAAAATTTATAATTGTTATTTTTGTGCTTTTTTAAGGATGAATTTATATCTAGAGTACATTATAGACAATATATGAACATTATAAAATGTTACTGAATGCCTAGAAACTGATAAACAGTAGTGTACTTACAAATGAAGACAATCCTGGCATTTTCGTTCTGCCTTCACTTCTACACCCTTTAAAGCTACACCGCACCATGTTTTTTTTAAAAAAAAGCTTGAAATAGTAAGTCTAAATTGTTCAAAATAAAATATAATATGAATGAATTACTTAACATAAAGCATGTAAAAACTGTATTTTATAGGAAGGCGATAGCTAGCTGCACTTCAGCTTGAAACTTGGTTTAGTTAACCTGTGCACTAAACTGTGGCACGCTCCATGAAACAAAAAATACCATCGTTCTGTCTCATTTTCTTTATACGATGTTGGTGTAAGTTGCTCTTTTTCTTGTGTGAATGCTACATAAGCTATTGATTTGTCTAGGTATAAGTTTATTTGTAGAAGCACTAATAAACAATGTTTAAATTGAAATATGCGTTTCTAAAAATAAATTAATAAAACATAGAGTATACAGTTATTTATGCCAAAATCTTGAATGTGAGATCCTGGAGTGAGACCGGCGGTGTCACATATGATAAATATCAAATTGACGTCACAAATGGCAGGTTAATATTTGTCTACTAGAAAAACTATCCACACACAACTTAATATTTGTTATGAATATGTAAATGTAATAATTACACATGATTAATTTCACAAAAGATACTTTGCTGTTTGTGCAATCTTTGACCTCTTTAATCAGATGTAATCAGGCGACTTGAACATGGGTGACCTGCCTTCTGGGCGGCCAACGGCAGATGGTATGCATATGCTTAAACATAGACATTATATATTTTGTGAAAAAGGAGGCAGGAACTTTTGGGCTAAAGAAATGTAACAAATTGAAATATGGCTCAAAAGAAGCATTATATTTTTCTACTAATAAATGGAAAAATCAGCTTAAATTCTACCTGGAAAATGAAAAATTTTAAATTCACAAATTCATTCAAAATTACTAAGACCGAAGACCCAATGTATTAAATTTTCATCTCTTCAATATTGGAACAGCAAACTTCAAATACAAAACATTACCAAGCTTCAGCTCTGACTTATTAGATAATGGATTGTTGTGTGGGACTAAAGTATTACTTTAAATTACTTCTTTGTTTGATAATTAAGCTCTTGAAAAACTGATTAATTGTGTGTACTAGAGAACTATAACTCATTTTGTACAATCCAAAATAATAAACAAGATTTTTCAGTCTGAATTTTTGAAATAATGATTGTGTTAACTACTAAGTTTCTAAATCTTCTATTTCAAATTGAACCATTTTTTGAACAGATCCCATATTTTAACTTTAAGTATTACAACACATAATTTGCTAAGTTGCGGACACTACTTTGTGGGGTGACGTCACCTTAAATAGGAAATTCATGCAGCTGCTGCTTTTGCTTTGATGTTAAAACAATTGAGATTTGCAGGATCTTCAAATCTACGTTGATTTAACCACGAATCAGAAAGTGTAGTAAAGTTATATGATGCATTTATTTATTATTTGAGATATAACATGAATTTTGGGTGATTATAAAAAAAAAATAGCCACAAAGGCTAAGGAGAGAGTGAAGCGAAGCAGAGCTCCCCACCTTAGCCTTCTGAACTATATTAAAAAGTTCAGATCTGTTCATAATAAATAAATGCACCCTATAAATATAATAACCCCACCCCAAAACTTCCTGTGTCATTTCTATTATCTGTCTATTTTCTTACCTAAAATATTTTCTTTCTAGATACCTCTTCTAACATTCTGTTAATTCTTCTAACAGCAGGTAGGAAAATTTTCTAAACAATTCAACTGCATCAAATTCTACTATTTTTGAGGTTTTTTTTCCCCTACAGACCTAATTAACGTGGGACACTAAATAAAGAACCAAGACTATTGACGGCGTGTAAAGTGCGAGTCAGTTCTCGGCGCCAGCTCTGACTCCAGTTACTGACCCAATGTAAATCAGCCTTTAGTCTATATATTAGTTTAATACATAAAATATGAAATAGTAACAACGCAAATATTAAACAGTTTCACTTACGAGTCACCAAGCCAGTTGTGAAAATCTATCACGCCTTTCGTAGTATTTGCAGTAAAGTTGGGAAATTTATCTCCGAGCAGCATCTTTGAAAAGTTATTTGTATAACGATTCATTATTATTCCAGAAATCTAATCAAATATGAAAATAATAAAATTTGTGAACTAATTCAAGCAAAAAATGAAAAGACTAACGTCCCTACTAGGATATTTGGAATACAAATGAAAAATCTGATAGTATGTCCCGATAAAAGAAACGAAAAATAATCCACAGGGTACAATAAATGTTAATATAGGTAATAGTTGAAAATAATCAAATTTCAGTTTTTTTCCAATATCAATTGTTTTAGTAGCTTAGCGTCAAGCACAAACTACTATGGATACTACGTATAGTTCAAACTTCAAAGACAATTAAAATAGTAGTAGTTCTAGAGTTACTGTAGTAGTTGTAGAATTCAATAAAGGCTGGCAAAGGAATCTTAGTCCATACAGCCAATTCTGATGTTTAAGTTTTCGTATATTAGCGCAGTTGTATTGTAGGCTACAACCGACGCCATTCAACGGAGTCCTTGTGAAAATTCGAAAAGCCACATTTGACTATACAGTTCACATTTCTCACAAAAACACATAATTACTACAAAAAAACTATCAATATTCTACAACTTTTGTTCATTTTAGAGTAATTTTACACATTTTTATAAAATAGAACTGCACAGCACAACGTCCCTTTTCAGTTCCCGCCAAAAACTCACACACAATTAAAAGACATTAAGCAACCGTACATACAACTGTTAAGCCATCTCTACATTCTCGCGAAGACTACAAAAGAACGCGAGAAACGGAAAATGTTATATATTGAATCAAACTTTTTTATCGCAGACTAAAGAGGTCCTTTCAGCATTCTGCAGTGTAGTCCGATATATAAGACTGCGAAATAAGATGTAGCCCTATAGATTTATGTGCTGATCTCTTTTTAGTGTGGTGTAATTTGTTCGTTTCATTAAGTTTCAAATCACAATGATTCTAAAGAAATTTCACTTTAATATCGTTAGACATGGAATTCTACATCAAAAAAGACAGCAATTAAAAATTTACTTGTTGAATTACATGCATATTCCCTAAAGTAAAGTTGAAAACAAGTGATGCAACCCGATTTTACGAGACACTTATAAAGGCAAATCAAAATTATAATCTCACCGCTTCCTTTGGTTCTATTACGTAGAACAGATCGAATAGGATGGAATGATCGGATGGCCGACGTCCGGTCGGCCGATCTAATTACCAGTGGAAAAACAGTGTGGAAGCTAACCTGTGTGATCTGCAAACTAATAAACCGCATAAGCAGAAAAGGTGGCATGTTCTCGTTTCGGAGAGCAAGACACGTTTCGGGTCGCTAAGAACAGTAGCGGATAGCTATCTTGTTTAAGTATAAAATATATCCCTAAAACTTTTGGCAAATCGTCTTCAAGTTCTTTATCTGACTCAATAGCATGCAACAATATTCTTTCTTGGCTTCTCTGCTAGCTATCTGACTTTAGAAAAGTAGCATTGGATATTATTAGATAAATGTGCATGACATGCGTCATTTTCCGAAAAGTTCCACATACATACATAACTTCACGCCAGTTCCCCTGCGGGGTAGGCACGAACAACAGAGCGCCATTTAGGCCCATTCTTACACACCTCACTTGCTTCTTTGACAAAAGAAAAGTTCCGTTGACTAGAAAGGTTAGAAAACTATTTTTAGTCGTTGTGCGATTGATCGCGTCTCAATATACGCTACATATACGAAGATTTATACATCAAAAGTGGCTGTATGGACTAAGATTCCCTCGCCTGCCTTGATCTGAATTCTACTATGTAAATAGTTGAGGTTTTTTATATTGGCATTTTATTAATTTTATGGCTCTTCACCAAGTTTTAATTCCTAATCCCTAATAACCTCTATTTTCAGCGTACCGCTGCACACTTTTCAACTTCCCATCTTTCTAGTATATAAAAGTACTCTGTGTTCCTCCCATCCATATAAGATGGTGGAGTTTTTGGCCGGAACTAAAAAGGGGACGTTGTGCTGTGCAGTTTTATTTTCTAAAAATGTGTAAAATTACTCTAAAATGAACAATAATTGTAGGATATTGATAGTTTTTGAGTAGTAATTATGTGTTTTTGCGAGAAATGTGAACTATATAGCCAAATGTGGCCTTTCGAGTTTTCACAAGAACTTCATTGAATGACGTCGATTGTAGCCTACAATACAACGGCGCCTGGCTTAAAGGCCTAGTTGCCAAGCCTTAAACATTAAAAAAATATAAGTACACCGGAGTTTTTGGCGGGAACTGAAAGGAGATGTTGTGCTGTGCAGTTTTATTTTCTAAAAATGTGTAAAATTACTCAAAAATGAACAATAGTTGTAGGATATTGATAGTTTTTGAGTAGTAATTATGTGTTTTGTGAGAAATGTGAACTGTATAGTCAAATGTGGCCTTTCGAGTTTTCACAAGAACTCCGTTGAATGGTGTGGATTTTAGCCTACAATACAACTTCGCCTGGCTTAAAGGCCTAGATGCCAAGCCATAAACATAAAAAAAGATGGTACATCTTACCTCTACCTTTCATATCTCTGTAATAGGTTCCGAGCCTCTAATTTTTGTAGCCTATGGTCCTGTTGTTTGGATTTGGAACGAGTTTAACCAAAGTTGAACTTTCCCTCAGGGGGTGCCGCCCTGGACTCATCTCCGTCCAGGAAGCGGTACAAGAGGATGCGTCCCCGGGGCCCTTAGCGGCCACTGTCACATTCCCCCCTTCACTTCGTGACAGTGGTGTCCCACCTATCCACTCCAAATCCTTGTATTCCTTCCCCTTCCTCCCAAACCTCCTCCCCAAACACCCCTCCCTTCCGACGACGACCGCCAGCGTCGAGCTCTGCTCCGCCCAGCGCGGTTCGGCTAATCTCGGTCGGTAGAGTTGGAAAACCCTGTGGCCGGCGTTGATACGGTGGAAGCGACTCGACCGCAGCTGTTGCGATGGCTCTCGCGGAAACGCGGGACTCTGACCTTCAGATTGCGGGTTGTCAGCCTTCACCCCAATGCCACCAGTGTGGCGCGCTTGACACGGCGTTTCATACGCTAGTCGAGTGCGTAGCCTGGGCATCACAGAGGTTTGAACTCGAGACAATAGTAGGTCCGATTGATTCGCTTGGCAGCCTGGTGCAAGCCATGCTGTAGAGCGATGATCAATACCGCTTCAGGGGTCCTCATGCATCAAGGGAGCAGAGGAGTCTTCACCCCTGTCGTCGAAGTGAGTTAACTCTTCCAGGGGCTTTCTCAGGCACTTATTGCGCTAGGATCGGCGTGGGCGTAACTACGATCTAAGTCTCATGCCTTTCCTGCCATAAGCGCGGGGTATCGGAGGAGGGTGGTTTCAGTGGGTATTAGCCATTTGGGCTCGAGTCTCCACACAAGCCGGTTGATTATTGTTTGGTTGCCCCTTCTGGGAATGCCTCCATGATCGACTATGGTCTAATCCCTTGCAAAGGACCCGATATTGTGCGTAAATAGCAATTCCTCCCCTGAAAAAAAAAGTTGAACTTTCAATGTAAAGTTTTTACTAGTTCAATAATTATAAGTTTTTTATGTACCATTAATTTATTGCTTTTGAACTATACATACTAGGTATTCATTCTACAAATTATATGGCTAATTACGTAAGTGTGAAAAGTTTAGCTTTGTAAATGAATTTTAATGTTCCGTCTTTTTTGTATTCATAACAATGTCTTCGGACGATATCATTTTTAATAGCACTTTTTATCCGTCCAGCTTACAGATTAGAAATTATTTACTGCATGTTCATCATCTTGTCATACTTAATACTGGGGTTGCTATAATCCAGACAAATGTGTGAAGTGGTATTCCTTTTAAATATTACTCTTTTTGGCTAACCTGTATATTTCGTTAAATGGTCAAATGTATTAATTTATTTGATATTAGCGCCACACTGAATATCCGCCGAACGCTCGTTGACCTTCATTGTTATATAGCTTAATTTCACGACTGAGCTCAATAGTCTTTGTATCCAGGGTTTCCATCTCGCTTGTTAAGGTGTCCAGATATTATGGCACGCGTCCCGTAATGTGTGGACACCTTAACGAGCGAGATGGAAATGTACAAGAAGAAGAAAGGTATACACTCGTATTTGTTGCATTGATGAAATTTGAAAAGAATTTGCCGTGCCGTCCGTGTGTAAATCAATGGCGTCACGTACTCTTAGGGCGTTACCATTAATGGCTCGATTTTGTACTGGTGAATTATAATTTCAAGCAACATTTGACGCATTATATAAATATTATTTTATTAATAACATCTATGAAAGGTAAGTGTGACTTGTTGTTTATCATACATTGATACATAAACAGATATGTGGGTGCTTGATGAAACAACTCGACACAAAATGGACGTCAATGTAATGTGACGTGATTGTGAAATAAATGTGGATGTAAAAAATTACAAGTAAATTAATACTAAGTTGTGTATAATACATATCGAAAAGTAACATGCAATTGTGTTTAACTACAATAAGAAGGTAAGGATAGCGAATTATAGATATGTAAGCCCTGCCAAGTTCATTCTTATGTATGGCATGCGATGTTATGCCGCATAAACACACCTCCGGCAGTCGGGACTCGGGGGCTTGACGACAGGCTCCTCGTGATACCTTCTTATATCTGGAACAATCCTTACGACTACTGTGTATTCAATTTTACAAATAGCTATTTGTTATATTTACGTGGCCCCTTTCGGGGTCATTGCCTTCCTATTTTTAATGATCGAGTTATTTTATCGAGTAAAAATATACTATACTGTCTTTGCTTTGCGATATACACCTTACAAATTCCTTGCTTTCCACATAGATGTATGAGTTACAATTAAAACATTTCAGGAATTTCCGTAATGTGAACAGTAACCTATCATATACCCATTGCAGATAGTAATACATTTATGTACATGAATTAGTCATGGTTATCTCTTGTGATACTAACTAATGGCTTTGTCAATAAACTATTTCAAATATGTCCATGTAGTAAGAGCATTATATCAATATATTTAATTGAATATTGCCCTTAATTCTTCTTATTGAACTTATTACTATATATTTATTGAAAGTTGAAATTTCTGAATTGTGTTGACATAGTAATTAAAACATATATAATTAATTAACTTTAATAAGTAGTATTTGTTACATCAAGGACTGAGTCAATCAAATTAGTGTCCATTTTGTGTAATAATCTTCAGTTCATTTTATAAATATGCAATGTAGCAGCATGAGCGAATATAAAATTACATGTGCAAGGCCAAACAATTATTGTTGTATTATAAATTTTATTTCAACATAAAAGTACATTATGTATATCTTGTCCTTCAATATACAAAATTTACACCTTTATTTTTAGGTCACTCTTTGTCTGAACCCCAGTTGACTATAGAGTTTAAAAGTTTCCAGTATAAATTGTATGAACTTTTTTTGTACTATTATATTGGAACATTTTAAGCAATAATCCCACAATATACGTTAATACCTAATATTAATACTATCCATATACCAAATTTCATTCAAATTGATTAATTCCAATGTGGAATTTACACTACTTCAAATTATTATGAAATGCAATTGCATTTCTGTCTTATAAAATATTCTATGTTTATTATTGAAAGTATAAATATAAACTGAATGCCATGATAATTGGAACATTCCCAAGTGTGAAGTACAGAACTAATCAACATATATACTTAGTCTGGCCGTAAATACTGTTACAACTAAAAAGAAACAAAATATTACATTTGAATTTGGAATCTGTCATTTTTATATGATTGTTCATTGTGTTTTCTCATTTTGGCGCCAATACATTGTACAACATTTTGCGATATTAAAATGGAATGGGGCAATAAAGAAAACTGAATTGCTGTGATTGCATTACACAAAGTAGGAATGGAGCCAAATGCAATTTTTAAATCTCTCCATATGCTTGGTATTAGTCAAATGTTTGTGTACCGGGCTATTAATAGGTACAATGAGACCTCTGTTTGTGACAAAAAAAGATCTGGCCATCCACATAGTGTTCGTACGAAAAAGGTGGTCAAAGCAGTAAGGGAAAGATTTCGAAGAAATCCTGTCCGAAAGCAAAAGATTTTATCTCGGGAGATGAAGATATCACCTAGAACCATGTCGCGTATTTTAAAAGATGACTAAGGACTTGCAGCCTATAAGAGACGCATTGGTCATTTCTTAACTCATAATTTAAAAAAGAATAGGGTGGTAAAATCGAACTACTGAAGCGGTATGCAAAGGGAGGTCACAGAAAAATTTTGTTTACGGATATTTTTTTTTACAATTGAACAACATTTTAAGAAACAAAATGACCATATTTATGCTCAAAGCTCTAAGGAAGCTTCTCGATTAGTCGACAGAATGCAATGTGGGCATTATCTGTCTTCAGTGATGGTTTGGTGGGGTCTTAGCTATGAAGGAGTGACTGAGCCATATTTTTGTGAAAAAGGTATCAAAACATCGGCACAAGTGTATCAAGATACCATTCTTGAGAAGGTAGTTAAGCCCCACAGTCTTGGTTGGAAACGAACATTTTTCCCATGGAAAAAGTGCATGCTTTTATTGATAACTGGCCTCAACGTTTAAAGGACTGTATTGCAGCCAATGGAGACCACTTTGAATAAGCTTTTTTTATTTTAAATGGTTTTATATTTATGTATTAAACTAACAAAAACTAATAAATGTTATTTGCAATAGAAAAAAAAATCTTTGTTTCATTATTTATGGCAAGACTATATATATATATTATGGTTAAGTGGCTAAAATCATACATAGACAACACTTAAATATAGTTTACATTATCCATAATTATATGTAAACCATGTTTCTGTAGTTATTCTTATATCTGAACCATAAGTAAATGTACAATTTAATATAATTATTTATCATCAGCAATATTCACTATACAATAATTTGCACATACTGGTGCAAAAAATATATCTGTGTACAGCTATTTTTTCTATTGTTATAACAAGTATTTCTTGAAATTTACTAGCACACTATATTTTGATGATAATTAACCTGACCCCATATCTATATAAAATTGTGAGTGAATGTATTGAAAAATCACTCACCTAGCATATATTTAATGCCTACTGTATACCAGTATATTTTGATTGAAACTGGAAATTGGGAAACTTATCTGCTTTACAATATCAGACTTCAATTTTCACAGCTAAATAATGGTTGATAAATTACGTGTTTACATAAGCCTCTAAGCTTAGCGTTAGGAGGCTTATGCAAGCAAAACTTACAGGTGTTTGGGCAGTCTATAGTACATACTAATTTCTAACATAAATTCAGACATGGCTACCTTCAAAGTTATATTCAAAATTTGGAATTTTTTACTATACCTTATTTATGTACTGTAGACTTGTAAATTATTCTTTGCAAATGTGTAAAGAAGTGTTTTAATTTTATAGTGTCATAATAAGTAATTCCTCAAAAATGATTGTTTATTTCTAATTTATATTCATAAAATTAGAAATAAACAATAAAGTCTTGACATAAACAAGATTTTTTTATGATAAAAGATATAAAATAGACGTAGGTATATCCTATTGTTCTGCTCCTACATTCTCAGAAATTAAATGGTTTACATGCCATGTTTATCTCAGGTTGATTTGTGGCTTTTACAGCTATAGAGTTAAAGTTGAAGGTTTGGTCAATGCTTCACTTCAGCATCAAGATGTTTTATTGGTAATAATTTCTGAGTTAAATTCTCTTTTTATATAAAATGTCTATACAATTAACTATGCATATGTATGGTTCTAAAGATGGATGAAATGAAATTCAAAGAAATACACTTGTTTCCCTTATCATATGTACATTTATGTGTTCATTATTTAGAAAAGTAATCTAAAAGCAAAATAAATTATTGTTTCAGGCAACCAGCTGTTCTCAAAGTGGCTATGATCATATTATAGAATATTGATATATAGATATCAGTGAAACTTTGCCTATTATTACAAGATGCAGACAATTAAGTGTGTAGTAGTTGGAGATGGTGCTGTGGGAAAGACTTGTCTCCTGATCAGTTATACAACAAACAAGTTCCCATCAGAATATGTGCCCACTGTATTTGACAACTATGCTGTAACTGTAATGATTGGAGGAGAACCATATACTCTTGGTTTATTTGATACTGCAGGTTTGTGCAGTTTGATTTTTATTATAATAGTCTAGTAGATATTAGACATGTGCCCCATGTTGAGAAACAAGGGTGGCACACTTGCTGATTTTCTGTCAGCGGCGGTGTCATCCTGCTAGTGTGACAGTTTCAGAATTTTTTAAGTTCCTCTATTTAAATCGATTTCACCTATGTTTACTCCGAAAAATAGTCACAAGTGTGAGCTGTAAACTGGAATTAATAAATAAGCAGAATTCAAAGATGCGAACATTACCTCTATGATGTTCAGACTATCATTCATCTCTGTTTTATATTATGTTAAATCATTACATTGTAGAGAGCTTAGTCCTTTTTAAATACTTAAATTGCTTATAAATATACAAATACTGTGCTTTGCTACATGTCTGCTACCGTAAGCAGCACTACGAAGAACGAACGTGGTGGCGCTGCGCCAGCGCGGTGCACATGTTTAGTAGATATGTTGATTTGTCTTTCTTATTTTGGTAATAAATGAACTCTTAAGCTCCATGTACTATTTTTTGTTAAAGGGAAACTGGGTACCAATTTAATTGATTTATATGATAGTAATATAGCAATAGTCTTATATTCCTAATGCTTTAAACAGAACTTCCTTCATGGAAATTGAATGAGTATGATATTGTTTTTACTTTATTGTACCTTTTTTTTAATATTTAAAAATATGTAAGTGATTTAATGTTTGCAGGGCAGGAAGATTATGATAGGTTACGGCCACTAAGCTATCCACAAACTGATGTTTTCCTTGTTTGCTTCAGTGTAGTGAGCCCCAGTTCATTTGAGAATGTTAAGGAAAAGGTTAGTTTAACTAAACTTGGTATAATATAATGCCTAATTTTTTATATGAAAAATTGACTATTTAAAACTAAACATATATCTATAATATGATAAAATTCTATTTATATTCTCTATTTCTATTTATATATTATAAAATTCTGTTTCATATTTGGCAGACTTAAAATAATTATTGTGCAAAATTCTGAAAACATAAATATAACATTCAAGATTTAGTTGCAAGATTTTAAAATAGCTATTGGTATAGGTTAAACTTATAGTGATCATTTCAGTGGGTGCCTGAAATTACTCATCATCAGCAAAAGACACCATTTCTTCTGGTTGGCACACAAATTGATTTGAGAGATGACCCAGCTACAATGGAGAAATTAGCCAAGATAAAGCAAAAGCCAGTTTCACTTGAACAAGGGGAGAAACTTGCTAAAGAACTGAAAGCTGTGAAATATGTAGAGTGCTCTGCACTTACACAGGTGTGTATCTTTTTAATACATATTTTTTGTTATCTTGCTATCAACCTGGAGCCAGATTTTATAAGGCTTGGGGATTGGTATATTCTTTACATTTTCAGGAAAATATGTATAACGAAATGTTATTCATGGTGTGTAAAAACAAACACAGCCTTTCCTTGCTATTATAACTAAAATCACTTTAAATCACAATATATTCTAATGGGTTGTTCAACCCAAGATCTCACATCCCATGGATATGTTTTCTTAAATCAACCCCTTTCTGTTCCTTTTTTTTAACCAGGGTAAATCCGATTGTGGACCATAAGCCACAACAAGGGCAGAATGTTGGGGGGATAGTTCGCGACCTGTGTGGGAGATTCGCCAAATCGGAGGTGGCATTAGCATGCCCAGACAAAACTAGTGCCATGCTATCGTCACTCACTAGTTAAGGATATCCACTAAAATCCATTAGTGTTATGTCCTGCGCCTTATCCCAGGGCCACGGGGAAGCATTAAAAAGGTTCCAACTCCGCGTGCCCTGGTAGGCAGGGGCCCGCCCGCAGGCCACATCCACTGTCAGGGGAATTCTTTTTCCCCCCGGTATCTTCCAGGTCTAATTTCTGCGTATGGGACGGTTTGTAACGCACCCCACGGGAGGAGAGGTGAGTACGCGCGGAAAACTCGCGCTCTCATTTCGACGACATATGCGGGTGAGTGAAAACCTCTATTCTCTAAGAGGCCCCACCACCCGCACTGTCCGCTTACGGTGGCGGAAGGTCGAAACCCGCCCTCCGGCGCCGGCGCGTCCTTCTTTGGCGGGAGCATAGTAAGAAAGTCTGCTCACGCTCCCGCTCCCACTCTGCCTCCTTTGCATATATAACGCGCTCGCAGAAAGAGGAGACAACGTCCCCACGTTAATAATTTTTAATTTCAAATCATCTCAAATGTATTCTTAACTCAATCTATTTTAAAATTAGTAAAAAAAAGGATGTTCCGTGTATGGTCTGGCCATAAGTTGTACTTGAAAAATGTTAACACCAAAATTACTTGTGCTGTATATTAATTAACATGTTATTTTAAAATACGTAGTTATATTTAATTAGCACACACATATCATTTAACTATATCTGTTACAAATATTATATGTAGAATATGTATTTGATTTCTTAATTTAAATATAATCTGATATAAAAAAAAATACTTTGAATTGTTCATAATCATAAATTTGTATTACTAAAAGCAACATATATTTTACAAAAAATCAATATACAGTAGTGAAATACACACATGAACATTTTAAAACATAAAAACAGGTTTTCTTTATTTTAGTTCCTCTGTTGTTATATTACCTTTTATGGCAAACAGTGCTTTAATAACATTTTACATATGTAGAATAACAAATGTCAAGCAAAGAGCAATGTGTTTAAATTGGATTCGGTTTCTAGTCACTTTCAGTTTCTTTGCTCGTTTTATAATTGCATGGCAGTAATGAAAATAGTAGCATTTTATGACAATCATCAGCCAGTACAGTTCATAGAATTTGTTACAGCCTTTTCAAAATTTAGTAATGATTTTGTGTGGATTCCACATTTGGTATTTGACATTTTATTATATAAAATGATATATGTCTGTCTCCTCATGTTTTGTCAACACAAGTACATATTCTAAAGGCACAATATTAGTATTTTCATAGTTACCTATAGATATATGTAGGTAAAATTAGAAAAGTAAAAATTCCAAAAGGTTATGATGCTTAAAACTCTTTAATTATCAAGAACGAGCGGCACATGCATAATTGCATTTACAACATGTGAAGGACATTGTAGGATGGAAACAAGTCAAATTTTCTATGTCGATGGGACCTTTAAATGCTGCGTCAAGCCTTTTTATTAACTTTATTGATACATGGAGATCAATGTCCTTCACATGTTGCAAATGCGATGATACATGGACCGCTCGTTCTTGATAATTAAAGATTAAAAAGGCATCATAACCTTTTGAAATTTTTACTTTATGTGCTGTTTTAAACATTGTTTTTTTAACTCTTTCGCTCTTGTTCCATGCACTTTAAAGAGCAGTCCAGCCATTATTAAGATTTGACAAGTCCATTACTGAATCAATTCCTTGGTTGTGTAGTGATATTAGAGTTCCTCTGTAAACCGAGAATTGGTTCACTTTTTGATAATTGCACTTGTTTTACATAGTTCTATAGTAACTTTTATTAAATTTTTTGTTTCCTTTGGCAGGCAGCTGTCGGTATTTGCTTTTAAAACATTTTCGTTTCTGAGTTTTACATATCCAAAGCATGCTGATGTCTTCACACACCGCCACAATATACTAAAATCTTTATTTTACCTTTTTTTGTGAAACTGATAACCTTTATGTAGCAAAATTTTAGAATGTCTTTGTTATTTGCACATAACTGACAGTCACGATTTTTATACATCATGCACACTACCAAATATACTTTATTCGTGAGTTAATGGTAAACTGATAATATTCTATCGATACCCTATAATAACATCATACAAACAATACAACAAAACCAGTTTTAATTTCATGGATTGAATAAAAAACAGAATTACTTGGTAAAAAGTTTTGTTGTCTCTGTCAGTATCGTAATTGCTATCTCTTTTACTTATCATCCGTTATTAAATATGAATCCTCATTATTACTGTCAAACAATAGAGTTAACAAGCGAGATTCGATTCAAGATACATAACAGAGTTTATTAAAGTTATAATTATTTAATAAACTTTGTGTAAAATTATTTTTTAAACCGTTTCATTTTTATACTACCCATATTTTATTGCCTTTGTTTTTGGTTTGGGTTGACTATAGAATAACATTTGGGATGAGATAAGAAAATTTATTAAAAACTGGGATATGCCCGCAACTTCGTCCACGCTTGACTTGAAGTTCCCGCAGGATTTCCGGGACTCAAAGTACAAAAGCCTTTAAAAAAGAATGTAACTATTGTTTTAGTGGAAAATGCCGGAATAAGCTAATTTTTATACACCCGAACAACTACAAATCGCTCCCGTGAAAATTCCCGGGATAAAAAATATTACATATTTTGTTACATAATATATGCCATTGATAAGTGAAAGAATCACATTGGTATTTGTTTTTTTAAATCTGGCAATTTTAAATTATTTCCAAAAGATTTCCCGCGGTATTCCCAGGATAAAAAGTAGCGTAGAATTTAAACCTAAGAATTTGTTGTCGATCTGCGGAACGGAGTCGTGGTAGAGTAATGGCTAGTGCACGCGTCCAAAACTCAAAGGGCGCGGGTTCGATCCTGGCCGGAACGCATGCACCACTTAGACAGTTTTCTGATCTAATGTGCATATTCTTACAATTAACACGTGCTAATAACGGCGAAGGAAAACATCGTGATGCAACCTGCACATCGAGATAACCGATGTGTCAAACCTGCCAAGCCGCCTTGGACAAGCGTGGCGGGTATACGTCCGTTCCCCCTATAATGGGAGGCCCGAGCCCAGCAGTGGGACATTTATGGGCTGATATTATTATTTATATTATCTGCGGAAACCGCCTCGAAATCGGCCTAGAGTTTTTACGTGAATCTCAAACAAACAACCAAGAAATCTATAAAAATTGCATCATGTTCTCCATCTTTAATATAATCAATTGCAGTTGTTTCTATTTAAATAGATTAAATGTACAGATACGGCATGTTTAGAATTTTATAATTTTATAGACAAGTTATGGGTTGAACTAGGAATAGGCTTGGGTTGATTTTAATTTTTTTAATGTAGGATGAGTTCTCATGGGTTGAAGACGAAACAAACCATTATAATCATTGTCCTGTGAAAGTACATACATACATACATACATAACTTCACGCCAGTTCCCTTGCGGGGTAGGCACGAACAACAGTATGAAAGTAATGCTTTAAATTCTATCATCTTGCAATTTTCCACCCGATATTTCAAAGTTAGGAGGTGGAACCACATTCTATGGTTTTGAAAGTAAATATCTGACCTGAAATTAAATAAAAAACATTATTTGAAAAGTCATTTTGATTTTTTAATTAAATAACTATCCCTATATGTTTGCATGTGATTTAACTTACATACATACATACATAACTTCACGCCAGTTCCCTTGCGGGGTAGGCACGAACAACACAGTGCCATTTAGGCTTATTCTTACACACCTCACTTGCCTCTTTGACATTCATAACTCTTGTCATGCAAGCTCGTCTGTTCTTAAGGCTCCTGACATCACCTTCTGCTAGTACACGATCAATTTGATCGTGTACTAGCACGATTTAACTTAAATTATGAAATCAACATTTGTGACTAATTGAGGAATATTTCTATAATATTTTTGACTTGTAGCGAAGGTTGCATCCTGCCAATCTAAGTAGTACATATATGGTGGGGTTTAGGAATTAATTAACATTATGATTTTGTTGTATATTTCAGAAAGGACTGAAGAATGTATTCGATGAGGCCATATTGGCGGCACTGGAGCCCCCAGAGCCAGCCAGGAAAAAGAAATGTGTACTTTTGTAAAGTGCTTTGTGCGGGAACCAATTGCCCCGTCGCCGTCTAACACAGCGCAACCCTCAAAACTCGAAACACACTCATATTGAAACTTATTTCTATATTAGGGTAAACACTTCAGTCATTAACCTCTGGTTAATAACTGAATTTTTTCTATGCTAGAGTAAATACTACAGTCAATTAGCTCTTGGTTAATGATTTGAGTGTTCTCACCGATATCAGTTTCAAATGTATGCCATATGAAGCGGTTTGCCTACAGTCTTATGAGTATTTTTATGCTAATGAACGTTTTAACCATAGCTTGGTTATCACGTAACCATTTGAGATGTATGACAACTATGATAACTTTCAACTTCTCTTAAATAGGTAAGTCATTGGCTTCAGGCCATTTGTGAAATCGTATTTATGCTTTCGTATATAAGCTATAAAATGAATGGAAATATAATTTGGATTCTTTGATACACAGAATACTGTGCACAATATGCACAATTTGCATGCATGATTCATCCACAATGTAGGATGTCATATATTATTTTATAACTTGCAGTTACTGAACTATATTATGGTTTAAAGTTGTTAATGTAATGATTTAAAAATTAGTTGTAATGATTATATCTGTATCTTTAGATTTGAAGTGTCTGATTTTAATTTGGCAAAATGTTAATGTTTTAAATCTAAAGATATGGACATACTAATTTCTACCATTGATAAAATAAATAATATGTATAATTCTATATAAAAAATGTATTATGAAAATTATGTTTATTAAGGCGGCAACATGATGAAATTTAATTTACATTTGCTGTGTTAGCTGGGATTGGTGAAGCGACTCATGCACAATATTTGCTATGCACAGTGCGAATTTTGAATGTTTTTAACAAATCTCTTTTGATTACATTGTTTTATTATTAGTCACTTGTAGCAGAGAAACATGCTACATTTTCCAATATTGTATAGGTTAACATTTATATATACATTAATTATATGTAGTGCCTGTAATGTTCTCTTAGATTATTTTTTATTTCACTTACACAACAAGTGACCTAAATGACAATAATAATTATTAACTCCCACTATTATTGGTAAGATAGTTTTGTATATTAACAAAACTATCTTAATGGTAATGTGTTATGGAAAAAGAAATATTTTTATATCATATATTGTTGTCAGAAAATTTTAAATAGTAATCTTTACTTTTTCCCAAAAATACAAGTTTTAGTTATTAAAGTGAAATGTTATAGATAAGTCTTACTTATACGATATAAATGGAGCAGAGGGAGACAAAAGTCCAAACTGCGGAAACCAACTGGGGTTGGAATGAAAAAAAATAAGGTGCTTTTATCACGATACGAAACCATCAAGTAAACACTATCAGACAAACTTTATAATTTGCCTAGTTAACAAAAACTTTCTTCTTTAAATGTTATAATTCATCTCGTTTCTTTTCAGTGTAGAAAATAACAAAGTACCATTGTCTAAATTTTAAGGATATTTATTTATTTTTGTTTGTAGTTTTATAAAATTAAATACGTAGTAACATACTCAGGTAAACATTGTCGGAACTATTGCACATTATCTCTATCAGTCACCCTACATGGGATGTTTACATTTTAAAACCGTGCTAATCTCAATCCAAAGTGTTTTGAACCACTCACTAGATAGACAGACGGTTTCATAAGCTTGCTCGTTACATGCTAAAACTATATCAAGTATTCAGAACAATAAAAAAGCTGTAGAAACCATGCCAAAATAAAAGTTAAAATACCAAGCTCTTTTATTTATATAAAGTAATGCGGTACACTAAAGTGTGTAAAACATATAGACATGAGTTCTATTATGTAAAGACATCAGAGTAAGGAATTATAAGTGTGCTCTAGAGATAACGACACATTTTCAATGTCATGAAGTGAAAATAATTCGCCTGTATATATTTTATTTGATATTATTTCTATAGCTTAGTTATTATTCTGAAATAGAGCATGTAACTGATAGTTGCTGACGATTTCAAATCGTGTATGAAAGAAACTTATCGAGTCCAGTCATAATAGATGTTTTCCAAATTGAGCAAAAGAGATTTATTAAAAATCATGGAGCAATTTTATAAGTATTACTCTGTAATATTGAATTATAAACAGTAATTTTTATAATTAAGTATTGCAACGCCTGTCTAGACTGACAGCCGTCCATGTATGGTGTGTGTTATTTAATTTAATGAGTATACTTTTTCTATGAAAAGGACAATTATGAATCGAATTCAATAAACCAATATATTAAAAACACTGGTGTTTTTTGTACTAATACTTATTAGTATAATAAATGCAATTGAAATGTACTAAGAACAATAATTTTGATTACATGCGATAAATTATTACTAAATAATGTAAGAAATACTAATATTATTTTCAAAACTTAAATTAAATTTGTAATCCTATAGAAAAATTTCTATGCATATTTTCCTATAAGGATGAATAAGTTTTGTCCGTTTGCTGAGGTAAGCTGGGATATGATTTGAAACCGACTGGGATGATTGATATATAAATTCCATACAATATTGCATTTCTATATGAAAGGAATAATATTAAAATTTCTTAAAATACTTTCAAATTCATTTAAATTTATATAATTCCTTCGATTATTATGATCATTTATTTTTTAATGAGTTAATATTGCGAAGGGCCTGAAATTAAAATCGGGGAACACTGCTTTACCCTTAGTCTATGATATGGCGCTAAATTTGTAATAGTATTAAAACGCAGCCAATTTAAGTTATAAAATTAAATGCAGTTTAATATTTGTATATACCTAATATTAATAATACGAGCATTTTATACTAATTGACATTAACTAGTTTCTGGAAAATAAGATTATTTACCTTAATAAATTATAATTTGTATTATGTAATGGCGATTATTATTGGAATTTATTATATTTTGTGTCAGTAGTATACTAGGTGTATATTGAATTAATAAATATTAAATTAAAATATATCTTTTATTTAGTCTGATTACTTTTAGGGTCGTCGACTTTGAGTAGTTTAAGGCCAGAGAAGTTTTAGACAGTGGAAGTTCATCTTTGTGAGTAGGGTTGGCATGCACTTACTAAGTTTTTTATCCTCAAAAATTTGTATATTGATTTCTGACACTACAACCGTTAATGTGATCGGGCTTCACCTGCGACAATGCTATGGTTCTTGACTGGCCTAATTAGGGATGAAACATCGCTCATAAAAAACATCGATGTTAGGATATCGATGTTTTCAAAAGTGAAACATCGATGTTTATGAACGATGTATCGATGTTTTTTTATCACCATTTACATAAACTTTTGACGCTTGTTCCTGCGACGCAAATAAAACATCGTTTTTTTTAACATCGATGTATCGCCCAAAACCACCTTAGCACACCTTATGTTATGTTTATTCTATTTATATGTCTTTTGCTTTATCCAACATTCAGTACCGTACTTAGGTACTATTCAACAACGTAGGCATACACTAACATATCCCTATCACCATTTAAAATAAATTTACATCTAAGGAAGATTGTCATTTTTAATAGAAATGGAAGAAATAAGTATAACAATCAACTTATATTATAAATTATTATTGGCAATAAGAAAATTTATGAAAAAAATAATATAAAGAAAATCTGTGTAGATCACAGATAGAGCGCAAGATGGCGCGTTATGTCTATGTAGGATAAAACATCGTTCATAAAACATCGATCTTGAACAACGATGTATCGTCGATGTTTTGGTTTCAACATCGATGTTAAAACATCGATTTTTATGAACGATACATCGATTTTTGAAAACATCGATGTTTTGTTTGCATATGTTATCTGTCAATATGTAACGTCATTAATAATTAAAAACAATATCGCATCAGAAATAAAGCAGCAAATACGCATTATACCCGTCGCCCCATCTACGTGAAACGGTCTGATACACTATATATAAGAGTCTATAACTTTAACAAGCACGAATAAGAGATATTCGTGTAATTTCATTACATTTTGATAAATACTCTTTTATTTTCTTGTTAGCCAGTGACATATGTTTTCAGACGCGTGACAGCCGTAGCTCATAGGTTTTAAACCTCCGGCCGATGCTTTCTTGTTCATGATTGATTTTATTTTGACAACTTTGACGTAATGATTTTATAGTGCTTTTACTGTTAAAACACCCTTTTTATATTTATTAGTTAATAAGCAGACGTTCTGTTTATTTAAAATTAGCACGACCCCTATTACGTGTTGTGCTATGAAAATTTAAAGTAACAATGGGCGACGGCTTAAAGTTAACTAAGGGTAAATGTGCTTGTTCAAAATGGAGTATGATTTATAATTAAACCAGCGGCCCCGGCAGACGTCCTGCTTAAAAAAATAAAAATCTAGCACCCGATCCCAGCGTCACCTACCGGTTCTAATTGTGGGTTTAGACCATCCGGGGACCCACTCAAACACAAAAAACAAAATCACCAAAATCGGTCCTGGTGATTAGGAGGATTCTAGAACCCGATCTCATCGCCACCTACCAGTTCCAACGGGAAAAAAGTATCCTATGTCCGCCTCCTGGTTCTAAGCTACCTCCCCACCAATTTTCAGCCAAATCGATACAGCCGTTCTTTAGTTATAAATAGTGTAACTAACACGACTTTCTTTTATATATATAGATTGTTGTTGCATTATAGTGTTTTAAATTTCATATATTATGTGTTACCGTTATTTGTTTTGGTTACATTAATTTGAGGTAATTGCCCGGGAGCCTCAAAAAGCATACTGTTATTGAATTTTCCTACCGCATATTTTACTACAAAATTAACGTTAATTTGGGTTATATTTTTTGGAGGGGTCACTTTCTACGAAAATGCTACAGATGCCATTGCACGCAGAAATGGCGATGGGTTTAATGTGTTATTTGAGCGACATTGTTAATGACGTTAAATATTTACAGAATATACACTAATGTGGATATTGGTTAATGACATTATATTTAGTACTTTAAATAAGAGGCATTCGGCCACAGTCTTAATGTTAATATTTAACACTAGGACGTGCTGCCACAGCAATAGCTTTTATAGGGGAATCCTCGCTCGACTAAACCGATTAATAAATTTTAATTTAACATTATTTTAAATATCGCTTTCAGATAGACGTCATAGAAGCTCCAGCAGTTTGGCTGGATCAATGATAGAGGGATCGCGTTCCGAACGAAAATTGGATATTAGGGGTTTGTCGATCTTAATGTTTCATTGTGCAATTTTATTTTATTATGAACAAGATATTTACGATTATTATCATTTTCTTATCATTCGTTATAATTATATACATATAAAGGTGAATTTCCTTGTTTATTCCTTACTCAATGCTTTGAAAATAAACCGAAATATGAAATCTCATATATACCCAATTTAGGAAATTGTTATAAAACATCTATATAAAGCCTGATTTAACAATTTATCTGACTTTAGTTTAGGGATCCAAAAAAATCTACACCTGTCTCTAGTCTAATAATTGTTAGGGTATCGAGTCAATAGTCTAAATATATTATGCTGGGAATGTCAGATTGTACTACTGTTTCTTTACAATATATTTTTTTTAAATTGCGAATACCTGGAAAGCCTTATAGGTTATATCGCGGAAGAACATAAGATACGAGTAAAGACTAAAGCCGCAATAACCCTCTAAAATTAAAAAAAAACCCAATACCTAGGTTTACAGTGTACATGAAGTTTATTAGAAAAAAAAACTTGTATTTATCAGCTTCAATACCAGAGGTTGACGATCACCTTGCTATAGCTGAAGCGCGATGCGATGATTTGGAAAAGAAAATAGATTTAGTTAAGGTATTAAAAAGAAAAAGGAAACTAAAAAAACGAAGTATGACCAGAGTTGTTGAGCAGCCATCTACACCCGAGAATGTTCCGTTCATAACAGTGCGTACACAACCAAAGAAAAGTAAGTATTATTAGAATTAACACCTAAAACTTATTCGGCTGGTAAACGTGCGAGTAGGTATTCCTACTTCTTATGGTTTGATGACGTTCTTCGCTTCTAAAAGTCGCATGCTTGCCGTAACAGATTAACGAGTATGCGCTTTTATCTTCTGATAATGGCAGCTCTGATTTTTGTTCGTCTATTAGATTAATATATAGCATATCATCACAACCAATTTTGATCTTAAATACTTTTCATTGGATGAAAGAATGGACCAATTGAATAAAGGGAATGACAAACAATCTCAGAATCAGTTATTACCTAAACGTTTCCTGTGCATAAATATGATGAAATATTAATATTATATGAAGAATTATTAGATGTATGTGCCTATTATAATTTATAAAGTAAATTTAAAAAAGCACATAAAACATAAATTAGTATTTCCCAAAGTTAAGTCTTAAATATTGTTTAATCTTGTTGTTTGAGTCTTATTTTCAAGGTTTTCTACTTGTTGGTATTGTAGGTAGTTATTTGTATCTAAACGAGTTTATTTCGTTTTGGGCATATGAAAGAAAGTCATAGTTGTTAATTAGCTTATGAAAACGATACCAGGCTTGCTGGTTACAGAGGTCTCGCAGCAGGCGGCCAGGCTCCGGAGATTCGAAGTGCCGCCGAATCCAACTAGAGGCTATTTGGATCCTGCCACCATAGAGCAGCATCGCATGATTGGACAAGTCCGCGGCTACAACCAGAATTTTAGGCAACCACACGGGCAGGAAGAGTTCAATATTCGGGAAACTATGCAGGTTTCTAATATGTGAATTTTTCATCAATAGGAAAATTTTTAGTGTAAAGTATATTGAACCTTATAGAAGCTAGTGAAAATTTCTCAAATACTCTAATAATATGTTGGTCGTTTAAAGCGTAAAGGAATTATTCTCCTTTCTCGTTTAAGAGCATGGAAGAACCATAAATAATTAATTAATTAAAAAATAAAAAACCCGACGACAAGAGACAATTTAAACGTAATGCACTAAAAAGACCGAAACAAGATTAAGAATAGAAAACAAAATTAAAATCAACTATAAACAAACTAAACTTTACTTCGGTTTAACAGACTATATTATGAACTGAAAGCCTAAGTTAATATCCGCATTAAGTTTACCCATTAATTTCTTCTTCGATGGCATCTGGCAGAAAAACCTGCTTTTCTGCTGAGCAGAGCAAGCGGGAGCAACAACTGTACTCAGAACTTAATAGTCAATAAACTCGAAAGTCCTCGGAGGTTAGTACTCATTCAGAGGGCCAAATCGCTGTTCGTTGTTAATTTATAGTTCTTCCAGTTCACAAAGAAGACCGAGCTTTAATCATGGTTTAACGTGTCCGTGCATATTGCGATAAGTGCGTGTCTGAAGGAGTGATCAGTTGCGAGCGTGCTGTCGTGGTGTCGTCCAAAATTGTAGGTACCCGCTTTTGGTTTCACGCATATATAGATACGTGTTTACCACATATAAAGATCGCTCGCCTTTATGAAATGCAAGAACTATTCTATTAGTTTTAAGCTTTACTAACTACAATTGGTTTTAAGATGTTTATAAATAAACAGCAAAGTACAGTTCGCATCATACGGAATTATTTATGAAATTGTAACGAAAAGTAATATTGCGCGATGCAATTCGATCTATAATAGTCAACAACGAATCAAGGGATCTATCACCTACGCATGTCTCAGTTAAGAAGTACATGAAATTTATTAAGCTAGTGTTGTTGTATGAATTTCTAGAAGATAAAGATTACACGAGAGAAGTCATATTAAGGATTTACATGTTTTTTTTTGTGTCGTTCAGGCCAAACCCTCGTCTGCTCAACCCAAATCGTACTCTAGGCTGCGACCGAGAAGAGTTCACGCCGAAGGCGATGGTACGTTTCTCTTCTATATTATATTTGATATTATAATTTTTATTTGATATAACAATTAAACATTCTTAAACCAGGCAATGGGATGTAATTCAAACTAATAGAATAAATTAATAAAGTAAATACATTTTACTCAAATCTGTAATGATAAATGTCAATATAATACGTATAATGGGATCTCCCTGCCGATGGCCCTTAGGATTTCCTCCGCCATGTACCTTATTGATCCGCCACCGTTAGGCCATTCGGTCTCGCATTTCTCATGAGTAAATATTTCTTGAATTTTTCTCAGCTATGGTTGGACAAGGTGTTCAGATTAGTAGCTATGGTCCGATGGAAGTAGCATGCGGTGATGATGAAGGCATCAATGATTTTAACGATTTTGATGGATTCGAAAAGCGGTCAGAGGATTTGTAAGTTTAGACAGATAATATTCTTTCTATTTGTTGTATTATTTAAAATTTAATGGATATGCAGTAACATAGTTCAGACTGTAGACCCATATTTGACAGCCTTTGTGAGGTATAAGTGTTAGCCCGCCTATCGATTCCCCACATGGTAAATTTTATTAAAAAAATCGTATGATAATATAATAAATCTACAGGAGTCTATTTTTTTTATATAATAGGGCCAAGTTAGCTCTGCTATTTCCCTTGACAGGTGGGCATAGATACAGGGCACATTTATTTATTATGAACAAATGCGAACTTTTTCAATATAGGTTGCACCCGCCTTCGTGGTTATTTTTTTTTTATAACCACCCAAAATTAATTTTATATCAAGTAATAAATAAATGTGCCGTATATCTATACCGCACCCCTTCGGACATTCAAGTTTAAGGCCAATCCTTTGACATTTGACTTTTGACGTCTGACAACTAGTTGTAGGCTTTACTTTTATTAGATTTAATTTGATCAATGATATAATTTTGGTTATATTAGATCCTTACATATGAAGTTGGCGTTTTGTCGTACTGGCCACTTTGATCTCAAATATCTCCTCTTTGGTTAGGAATTCCAATTTCAAATTTATACAGCTATTTACTTATGCTTTTGTGTTTTGAAAACCGTAATTCATTTGTTTTTTCCTCTTTTGGTATTTTCTTTGCGTCACTCAGTTTACAAAATGGAAAACTTGAACTATCGCATTTACGAGTAAGAGTTCCATCGTGGCACCAGTGCTGCCGAAACGGCTCGAAGGATTAATTATGTGTATGGCGGCGGTATTGCAAAAGAAAACAGTGCGTTTTTGGTTCCAACGTTTTCGTTCTGGAAATTACGACCTGCAGAATAAGACCCGTCGACGGCCGGAGACCAAAGTTGATAATGCAGAATTGAAGACTATTGTGGAAGCGGATCCATCGCAAACCACGCCTGAGATAGCTGCAGGCTGCGCTGTTAGTGATAAAACTGTTTTAATCCACTTGAAGCAAATTGGGAAGGTGAAAAAGCTTGAAAGGTGGGTACCTCATGAATTGAGTGCAGCAAACCGACAAACGCGCGTCGACTGCTGCGCTACATTACTCAACCGGCACAATAATGAAGGGATTTTATATCGACTCATTACCTGTGATGAAAAGTGGATCCTGTACATTAATCGGAAACGCTTATCGCAATGGCTGAACCCTGGCGAACCAGCCAAATACTGCCCCAAGCGAAAATTGACTCAAAAAAAAAATACTTGTGAGCGTTTGGTGGACTAGTGCCGGTGTCGTTCACTGCAGCTTTCTTAAATCTTGTCAGACGATTACGGCGGATATCTATTGTCAGCAACTGCAAACCATGATGGAAAAGCTAGCTGCTAAACAACCGAGGCGTGTCAATCGCTCTAGGCCACTGCTGCTTCAGGACAACGCTAGACCACATACCGCACAACAGACGGCTACCAAATTAGAGGAGCTTCAATTGGAATGTCTAAGACATCCACCGTACTCCCCGGACCTTGCTCCAACAGATTACTATTTTTTTAGAAATTTGGATGACTTCTTGCAACGGAAAAAATTCAACTCCGATGGGGCAGTCCAAAGCGCCTTCAAAGATTTTTATTGATTCCCGTCCGAATGGTTTTTTTAGTAAAGGGATCAATGAACTACCTATGAGATGGCAGAAGTGCATAGATAGCAATGGTACATACTTTGATTAAATAAATAGGTATATTATATTTAAAAAAAAACTCTTCCTCCCTTACAAAACGCCAATTTCATATGTAAAGACCTAATAGTTATAATTAATACCTATTTTACTGTGCTACCCAAGAAGGAAATTCGATTAATCAATGAATGCGATGTACGCAAAGCCGCTCTAATTCATTGGTCGAAATTCAAATGTTAATAGAAGACAAAAATAATTCATTTAATACATATACTATTGTTATGTACTGCGATAGGAGTTTAAACAAAAGTCAGAGTTTTAAGATCGAAGTTTACGTTATTCAAGTACTTCATGTCTATCATTGCAACACTCTCTTCACTATTTTTGACTCTTCTTTAAAACAACACCAACACAACAACAACAAGTTTACAACCTACTTTAGAATTGCATGACTATTTAATGTCATACTGTGTCTTTATTTAGCATTTATAACAAGAATGTAATTGAGTCCCGAAATCAAATGAAGACAACCCTACATCGATGCAAACATGTGACGAGGGATCGACTGCCCACAAAAAACGGTACTTATCTTCGAAAATATTTCTAATTTATTACAATGTCAAGTTTTCACGATAAAAATAACAATAATCAACTTTTTATTTTAGAAGGATATATTAAAAAAAAACCTCAAATATTAAGTTTGTCGTAGCTCGAACTGAATTCTCCATATTTAACTTTAGATGTAATAATACTTGCATGCCACATATATAGGTATTCCGATATAATATACAGCTCTATAATTAATTAATTTTAAGACCTTTACTGTACCACCTCCTAGCAAATATCTAGTTAAATTTAATTTTGCAGGCATTTTGCGCAAAAACTCTTCATATATAAATAAATATAAATTTGACAAGGTGTATTCTATTTGATGCCGCTACGCATAGGTGTATAACAACCGAAGAATTAGGGGTGAGGAATCTTGAATAGCGAGATTACCGATTTTTGTAACCTTCAAAACCGCCTTCCACAAGCGCGTTGTGTAATATTTTAATTGTAATCTAGGTACAAGCAGATTAACTAAAAATACTTTTAATCCTGGGTAATGGGCGCCGCCAGGATTGCTTTCATGTTGGTGCATGTGCATTATACTACACATTATACTATTAACTAATAAATACCAGCAACAACATGGCATTTAACGTACATACGTTTAGCACGTCATGTGTCAAACGTGGAATCGCTCAATGATGGGAGACGCGAGGCTAAGCGGCCTGTGCCTGCTAAGTGTTCACAGAAAAAGAGTAGATGAGCATACTGAATTTATTGATAAGGTGATGAACAATTTTGGACTGCAAGCTCGACGCCTTCAGCTTTTATTCAAACAGTAACTTAATAAAAATATGTAATTATGTGTATTGTCTATGCACCCTGCTGCCGGCGCCCATGCGTTGAGTTCTTATATTTTACTACTCATTCATTTAACTTGTTACTGGTAGTTGTTAACTTGGACATCATAGGAATATATATATGTGTGTTTGTGTGTGTGTGTGTGTGTGTGTGTGTGTGTGCGTGTGCGTGTGCGTGTGTGTGCGCGCGCGCGCGCGCGCATGTGTGTGTGTGTGTGTGCGGGCGCGTGCGTGCGTGCGTGCGTGCGTGCGTGCGTGCGTGCGGGTGCGCGTGCGCGTGCGTGTGTATATGTATTTCTATATATGTATAAATATATATACAATGTTTATTGATCTTTTGTCGAGAAATGGAGTGGTACAAGTTAGAAAACTATAAAAGACCTGATAATATCATTGGATGTAAATAAAACCTTAAGAAGGTTACAAGATCGAATATCATCTTAGATAATTTACAAATTTAATTTAGATAAGTTTTGTTTTTAAAACATGATTGTAGAAGTTCTGAACTAAAACAATTTTTATATTGTATAGTCCAAAAGTTGCAAGAGAATGCCTCAAATGAGGGTCAAGAAGAATGGACCAGAGGGGGGGTAACAAGATACCGACGTCAACAGGCACCGAGGATGACGACAAATAAACATCAGCCATTAGGTGATTCCCTATATCATACAAATCATTTGTATCTTACTCCTCGTTTACATTATGCTGAATTCTACGGTAGCAAGCAGGAATTTGGCAAGGGAAATGGGTAGAGCGAGTACGCAAAACCAACATGTTGAACAAGGCAAACTCGCGCTGTCACTTTCCTGCTTCAGTGACAGAGCAAGACTTTGCGAGGCCTAGTTTTAGTAATGCAAAAAGATGGGTTTGAAATACAATTGAAACTGACTACTGGCACTAGCCGGCGGTGGTTCCCGGTAATAGTTACCGTAAATGTCGGCGAAGTAAAAAAAAAAATTGGTTTGAGTAAGGATTATTCGTATATAATAATATATGAAAATCGCAAGACCGATAGCCGATGGAGCAGGCGAGTCCTGGAGTGGAGACCGCATCTTGGAAAACGTAGTGTAGGACGTCCTCCAGCCCTATGTATCGACGATCTGCCAAGGTGGGGGCTGGATGAGGACAGCGGAAGACCGAGATAGGTGGCGCAAACTTGGGGAGGCTTACGTCTAGCAGTAGACAACGGTTGGCTGACGACGAAAGATTATTGTTTTACGACGAATACAAATTTTCGACATTTTAAATGGAAGAAAAAATGTACTTCCTGTATTCTAGGTGTGAGGCCCCTAGGAGTGCGAGGCTATAGGGGATGGCTCACGTCGCCTCTGCCTGCTTGCTACTGTAGGGCTGGGCATGATGTAAATGAGGCATTATAGAAGTGGTCTTAGCAATGTACAGTAGGGCCTTGTTAATGCAGACTCTCGCTTAATCGGTGATCGCGGTAAGCCGGACGGGTAGCGGCGAGTGTGTTCGCAGGGGTTTTTATAAGAAAGATTAATTTTCTGTTTTTTTATAACTTCCCAATATTTCCCCATAATTCCCAACATGTATATTTTTAAGTACATATTTCTGTCTTGTTTGTCTTAACTTTGCGATAATTAACTAAAGAAGCTTAGGTTAAACATGCGTTTTATTACAGTTACAATATTGCACACAATAATCCGGACGCCTTGATAATCCACAAAGGTCTTTGTTTTTGCCTATCCGGATTACCGAGGCCCTACTATATTTATTTTTAAAATATATTAACTTTATTTTTTGCTCCTGGTTTTTTATGGTGATATCTTTAGAAATTTCAATTAGTAAAGGATAAATTTAAAAGTCGTTATTTTGTTTCACTTTTACTTATAAAAGCGTATGCTATCAACATACTGCCTATTTTATTGCGTTAGACAAGATTTCTTAAAAAATGTAGGGTTTCGAAACTAATGGTAAAAACGGATCTGTTGTAGTTTCCTCATGTTCATCCGGCTGTCTATATACAGTCGCGGTATGAAAAGGTTCGCCAATTTTCAAATTGATTCATTTAACGTTCCGCGAGCAAATGGTACCTTATGAACCTAAGTCATTTTGTCTGTGCAGGAAAGGAGAAAGAATACAATTTCCTGCGGCCGGGTGGCCTCTCGTAACAGGCGACAAGACAACCCACAGCCAGGTGGTAGGGTATTTGCCCGACTGGATGGCTACCATCCCTGGTCTAGAGTATGCCGCCATAATAACCTTGTGTGTACCGGCATTAGTGACCAGGTTCCAGTCTCCTTTAAGAGAGCAGCAGTGCATTTGTAGCACCTTTGGTGTTGCAAATGTCCATAGGCGATGGTAGCCGCTTTCCATCAAGTGGGCCGTCTGCATGTCTGCTGAACTCCTGCAATAAAAAAAGTCACAAACCTGTCTGTCCCAAAGAAAATTATGTTTAACGGTTTGACAATAAAGTTTAAAATTACTTAGATCAAAGTCGTTTGATTTTCATATTGTCTAAAAAGATTATTTGGAGATGTTTTTACATCTTATTAGTTACTACTTTTTATTGGTTTTAATATTTATGATAAACGTGCTGGTTATATCCTCTTTATTTCTGATGATTAAAACTAGTTTGTTAACAATGACAAATACCTAAATAGAGGTGTTTGTCATTGTCAACATTGCAATTTTCTTTTTTCACGTTTGTAAAGGTAACAAAACGTAACATTTATTAAAATGTTGGCGGTACTGTTTCTTGAACGTGTGCCAGCCAAATTCGACTTTAAGGTGGATAACCTTTTTATGCCGCGACTGTACATATTACACAGTACAATTGAAGATTACACAGTAGCTTAAAATATAATAACATTTTACTAATTAAATATAGCTACAACAGTTAGCCAAGTAGATGATCGTCCAGTGGTCGAGCTTTTTAACAAGAATCGAGTAGACGCCTTAGCTGATGTGCATCTGCATTCCGTTCAAGATACACGGCCCGCAATGGACAA